>CAJQZJ010032268.1:528619-543723 GCA_907164525.1 Lophiomys imhausi
TACATACGAGGTGGTGCAGAAGTGTTTGGAGACTACAAGCAGAAATGCTATGCAAGCCACACAATAAGCTCTGAGAGTGACAGCTTCTGCCTCTAACTGCTGGCGAGGGAACCCAGAAGGCTAGGATGGGACCCCTAAAAGAAAAGAAGAAAGGTTTTCCAGCGTCTGATTAAGCTGAAAGGAAAAGTGTCCAGACAAAGGGGTGGCCAGTCTTTAATAGTCATGCAGTACAGTGACAGTATTTACTTACTATAGAAGACACTGGAAAAACTGGGGTCAGTGTGGAGGGGACATTGTGGTTCTTTGCATAATGGTTCCATCTGCTTCACTCTCACCTTTCTTGTTCCTTCTTCTTGCTTTTAGTACTTAAATCAATTAAAGTGCACATTTTCAAGTCTCAGTTGGTCCAATAGGACTAAAGAGATTAGTGTCTAGCTGAAATGGCACTTTCGAGAGAACAAGCAGGCCCCTCGCTATCAGCGTGATTAAACAGCAGTAATCAGACTGAGAGAGTCCCAAGAGAAAAGGAAATGGAGGGTGATTGAATAGAGCTCATACTGCGGTCAAAATTTTAGCCAAGAGCCAATCTTATAAACAAAATGAACTGTGTTGGTAATTATTTTTCTTTTTTTTCACATTGTGTATGCATTGTTCTAAAAATGTACCTGGTTCTCAAAAACGTTGGTTGAATTCATAAAAATCTAGGAAAATATAAAATGTCTGATTATTTGAAAAACTGAAGATATATTCAATCTGAGCTCAATGACAAACAAACTATTAAATTCAGAAGCAAAATAAAAATTTTATATAATTCAGTAAAAGAAAATATATGCAGAAGAGCACATAGTGAGATATGATAAATTATCATAGTAACATTATGATAAGATTTAGATCATGAAATGTGAAAATAAGAACTATATAAAATATTTAGGATCTATGAATAATAGTTTCTAAAATTTGTAATTTTATTAGGAAACACTCCTTATTTACTAATAAGTATCCCTGATCTACTCTAATATTTAAATTTCTGTCTAATCATGAGTAAACTCTAAGCTCCAGAACAAGACACATCTTTTAATTTATTATTTATTTAATTTTTATTTTTAACTATTTTCCTTAGCATAGTAGATGACACATGTGTCATAAGGAATTTTCGAACATATTTTGGATTGATGTATGACCAACCACTGGCTGATAAAAGAAAATAATCACATAAGAATATCTACAAATACCATTTTCAAAGCATAGTAAGAATAATACTTTTAAGTAAGTAGGAAACATTAAAATTATTTAGTAAAGAATTAATAATTATGAGGTACACATTATTAAGTTATTCATCACCTTATCCTTGTTAATAATTTTAGGTTAAATACTGTGCCATTTATATTGGTATTATGGATTTAAATACTTTAAATGTCATACCATTTATATTTTAACCTTCCAGAATCTTTTTAGAAACAAAATCTATTTTATGTCTAATTACTCAACTCAGTTATATTCCTTAGAAATGGATGAACAACTATATGTCTTTGGATAACAAGTGGTCAGGTCACTCATCTTTCTAAAATATTCTAAAATATTTCTGGATTATTTCCTGATTTAGGGAATAGGATTTCTCAACAAGTTCCAGGAATAATCATACTGGTTCCTGTGTGGTCTACCATGCTGCAGTAATGGCTCTTCACCTATTAATATATGGGCAACAGATATTGAATTCATTGGGCTTAAAAAAGAGAGAGGGAAGACGTGAAGTTGGTAGGATATGGGGGTAAGAAAAAAATAGGGGTAGAATTAGGAGAGTAATGGAGGCAAATACAATAAAAATATATTGCATGAATGTATTACATTATAAAAGAATTAATAACAATTGTATATATTTTAACTTAAAAGCAAAAGCAAAAGTTAATTCTGCAAATTAAAGAAACATATCAATCAAAACCTGTGGATCTTGTTTGGATCATCAAACAAAATATTGAAGTTATTGAAAGGGAAATGACCTGACTAAATATATAAGGAATGTATTTACTTTAGATGGTAATATTGTAGGCATGGGTTATTGCAGCTACTCACCATTGCCAGCTTGGTGAGATACAGAATTATGTGGGCATGCCTTTGGGGAATATGAAACTATCTCCTGAGACAAGCAGAGGTGAGAAGACTTTCATACACACTGTGGGGGATAACATTCCCTGGGCTGAGGTCCTGGGCTGCACAATAAGGGGAAAATGAGATGAGCACAGGTATTCTTTGCTGTGTGCCTCTTGAATATAAGAAGCAATTAGACCAGTTGCTTCAAACTCCTGGTGCTGTAAAACCCTATAAAAAGTCCTTTATTCAAATCTCCAAGAGTGCTAGGAGTGCATTGGAAGTGTTTCCAACTTTGAAAAGGAAATGTTATCCATATGTTATTATCCTCGCCAAAGCTAAGAGTACATCATGGAATCAGAACATTTAATATTTCTATAATAAAATATTAGAATAGTTTTTAAAAGCCTATAAAATATAGTCTCTTATTTTTTTTTTAAAGATTTTATTTTATTTTATTATTTTTTTGGTTTTTCAAGACAGGGTTTCTCTGTGTAGCCCTGGCTGTCCTGGACTCACTTTGTAGACCAGGCTGGCCTCGAACTCGCAAAGATCCACCTGCCTCTGCCTCCCAAGTGCTGGGATTAAAGGCGTGCGCCACCACCGCCCGGCTTAGTCTCTTATTTTTTATGTCATGTTTTGCATCTAACTACATTTACGGACAGCACATGGAAGATTTAGATTTTCAAAAATATTAGAGTGTTTTACTTTTGGGGGTGGAAATATGAATGATGGATTTTTAGACCTGTAGTATTTCATTATATTTACTATGCTAATAGCTTTCCTTCCTCTTCTTTTAAAGGTTGATGCATATTGAATCATTTTTATGGTATCATAAATTTTTGATGAAACTATATTGTAGGTACTTTGTATAGCAACTATATAGAACAATGCTTTACTAATCAGTTGTGTGAAAAGACTTGAAGAATAACAGCATATTTCCTGGCAGGTATTTAAGTAAATGGTAATTGTTACTAAAAGTCAATATAATGGAGAGATGTGCAACTCCCATGCAATCAAGGTAGATATTTGTTGTGTTTTTGGAACACAATTGAATCTTCCCTTAGATTAAAAACTAAAATCTGCTTCACAGGCCAAAGCTATTCAGTGACTCACAAAAGAGGAAAATGAGTGAATGAGCCCCCCCCCCCCCCCCCCTTCGTGAGTAGAGGAAGAAAATACAGAGTCCAGGTTTCACTTCGTTCAGCTCTGAAAGTCAACTATTGTCAACCAGGTGGTGACATTTTCCTCATAATCCAATTTCTGTGGCATTACTAATCCTCTGTAATGTATTCATCCTGAAGGAGAACAAAATGCTAACACTATGGTTTTATGACAGTCTAGATCATTCTAGCCCTGTGTTCTTTGCATGTATTTAATTATATTCCTAAAATCTCATTTATCTTGTCCTATTTGGCTTTATCCTGTCAAAAGTGGTTATCCTAATGTTCTTTTTTAAATATTTTGTAGAAATTAAGTGTTTAAAAGTAAAATAAAGATAGACTTACAATATCTTATAAGAACATTTAGGTTTAAAAGATTTTAGCTGATACATCAAAATACTTTTAATAACATTAAATATTTTAATTATATTCAGTACAATTTGACAAGATCAAATATTTAATTTAAGAATAGGCAGTGGATGGCATTAGTTTCATGTATATACTCATAAATATGTTTATCTCTTCAGGTCACATTCAATGTCAACATTCTAACAAATATAGTTACAATAGTATAGCACCACTAAATTCAGAAAGAAAATAGACCATGTCTTTTGGAGAGAAAATAACAAAATTGATTATATATGGTTCTATATATGTGTTAGTATTTGTGTCCTTCAGTGACAAAATCAATAATCTTAACTCTCAATTTTAATGAAGTTGTATCTGTATTAGGACAACTTCAAATGAATAGATACTATTATACTTGATTTACTCTTTGCTCAGAAGAGATAGTTTTTAAGATTTTCTTTCATAATGGGAAGTAATACACAGTGTCAGATAATGCAAAATTTATGACTCAATCTACTCATGAAATATTGGATATAAATGGAATATACATAGATGTGTGTATGTGAGAGAGAGAGAGAGTTGGGAGAGAGGGAGAGAAGAGTAAATAGTTATACAAGTTGAAAGTAAATGAGCAAGAAGAAAACTAACTGGAAGGGTAAATAGATACTGAGGAAACAAGAAAATTAAAACAAAGTGCTACTCTGGATTTGGTCCTGGACCATAAAATGATATCAGTTAATGAAATTTCCATGAAGTCTAGTGTTGTTAATATCAATGCATTGAGACAATTTCTTGATATTGATAGATACACCTAGTAACATCTTAACCACCCATGAGGCCAGAGCGCTCCAATATTACTTTTGTGACATTTCTAGAAATCTAAATCATTCCAAAGTAAAACATTTATTTAATAAGGACAAAAGTATTGCAATGTCAGGCAAATGGCTTATCAGGTAAAGGTACTTGCTGTAGGAGTCTGACAATTGAGTTTGATCCCTGAGACTCATGTAACAGTCAAAGGAGAGAATTTAGTCCACAGGTTGTTCTCTGGCTTCTATGTGCATGCCACAATGCAAGAGTACAAGTACACACTAATAATAATAACAAATTGAGAAGAAGCAGTAATTTTCCACTGGATTAAGTGCCTACATAATACACACACACACACACACATATATATGTATATATGTATATATATGTATATATATATATATCTACCATGTATAAGTAAACAAAACAAAGGTATTTGAAATGTTTGAAAATTCTCCTACATGTGAAAGATTAGGAGTAACAGTGTTAGTGAAACTAATAAAAGACAAAGTTAAAAAATTTCAAAATTAGTAAGCCCCCTTGAAACAGATTCTGATTCTGAAGAAATACTTTCATGTTGTCCCAATGAATAACTGAAAATTTTACTTCAACAGTGCTAATCTTTTACTGATTATAACTGATTCTTTAGCTCTATCTGATCAGCAAACATCTGAAAATTTATACTAGGGAAACTTGCAAGCCACTGAGAGCAGGTAAGACTGCAAGTCTTTTCATCTTGCTCCTCTTTTAAAAATCCAATTCCCCAGTCTCATCTCAAGCTTGGTAGCAGACCACCTGTTGCAACTTCCCTTTCCTCCCTCCTTCATCCATCTCCAGTGGATCACACCTAGAGAGTTTTGGATTTCAAGAGACATAACAAGCATTATAAAGGCAGTTTATGGTAAGCCCATAGCCAACATCAATTTAAATGGAGAGAAACTCAAAGCAAGTCCACTAAAATCAGGAGCAAGATATGCTTGTCCACTCTTTCCATACCTATTCAACATAGTACTTGATGCCTTGGATAGAGTAAGACAACTAAAGAAGGTTAAGAAGATTTAAAAATGGAAAGTACAGAGTCAAAGTATCTTTATTTGCAGACTATAAAAAGATACATTAGTGACCATACAAATCTACTGGAAAATCCTATAACAAAGTCACAGGATATAAAATTAACTCACAAAATCAGTAACTCTGTATTCACTTCTATGTGGATAGTACCTGTTAAGTCAATGATACCCTAGCCACAGTCTGTAGAACCACAAATAGTAGATATAGAGTAAAGGACTAGGAGATACATATATATCTTGTTGAGAAGAGGAAATAGAATAATAGTTTTAGGTGGATGGTAGGGCTGAAATAGGAAGATCAAGTGGGAAGGAAGAAGGGAGAAGGGGAAGAAGGAGGGAATACTGGGAGAGACATCTAAAATTAAGGGCCATTGAGGGAGGTCTATTGGGAGTGTAAACTTGTAAAGCTACAATGAAAATCTGTGTGAAAGATGGAAACTGATATACCTAAAGATCCTGTTAGACCACTCTAGGGTATATACCCATGGGATGCTTCATCCTATCACACAGGGGCAATTATTCAACCAGGTTCATTGCTGCTCTATTCAAAACAGCCAAAAATCAGAAATAACCTAGATGTCCTTCAACAGAAGTATGGACGAATAAAATGTGGGACATTTTCACAACAAAATATTGTTCAGCCCTTAAAAAACAAAATTCTCAGACAAGTGAGTAGAACCAGAAAGAATCACCCCAGTGAGGTATTGCAGACCCAGAAAGACAAATGTGGTATATTGTCAATCATATGTGAGTATTTGCTGTTAAGTCAATGATAATCAAGCTACAGTCTGTAGAACCATACAACTTAAGAGTATAAGAAGGAACTGGGGAGGACAAATAAGTCTTCCTGAGGAAAGAGAAATGAAGTAGACAGTCATGGATGGATGAGGGTGGAGGGTTGAAACAGGATCAAGTGAGGAGAGGAAGATAAAGGGGGACTAGAAGGGAAGACAGGGAGAGACAGCTAAAATTAAGGGATATTGGAAAGGTAGTATGGGAATTTAAGATAGTAGAAGTTTCCTAAATTATATACCTGCATGAAGGTAATCTAAGTGAAATCAACAAATAATTGGGGAGATAGAGCACCAACTAGACATCTTGTGTCACAAAAAATGAGGCTTTCAGTACAGGGAATGGGTTACAACTAATTGACTTGTTGGCTAAAGGGGGTCCCATGGGTCTCCACAAACAACCCAGGCTTTTGCCAAGATTATAGGTTGCTCTCCAAAAACTGACAGCCAGGCCCCATTGCTGAAGACAAAACCAGTATAACTCATTAAACAGATAAGTCAAATTTGTGTGTACATAAAGCCTTCACACAGACATGCTAGTATCTTTAGCACAAGAAAGTACCCTGCATGGAACCAAAGGAGAAATGTAAACACCAGAGCAGCCACAAAATCATTGACCTACAATAGTGTCATGCATCCAAGACATATACTACTTCAATGGTGGCCTAATAGTTGTGTGATTAACTAACCAATATTTATTTGAGTTAAGACCTACTCCACGAAGTGGAACCAATAGCCAGCACTGCTTGGGTAGCCAAAGACCTGAGATTATATAGCCTAGGAGCCAAGGTAAAGCCAAATGATAATACTGTTCTAACAAATAGCAACAAAATAACTCCTAATGATATTCTGCTATACTTATAGATCAATCCATTGCTCAGCCATCATTAGAGAATCTTCCTCCTGCAGTACATAGAAAAAATACAAAAAAAAACACTGCTAGATATTATGCAGAACGTGAGAGACCTTGAATTATTCAACCTAAATAAGATGTCTCAATCAAATTGCTACCTTTAGTGATCAGGGAACCTGAGGAAGAGAAGGCAGAAAGAGTATAGCAGCTAGAAGGGATAGAGGACACCAAGAAAAGGCTCTCTAAATCAACATGAGTCAAGCTCATATGAATTCATGGAGACTGAAGCAGCTTACCCAGGGCCTGCATCTGTGTGGGCCTAGAGATAGGGTCCCGGAGGTGAAAGGAGAAGTGGACACTACTTGACCCAGCACCTAACCCAGAAGCTATGTCCAAATGCTAAAACCACTTACAAATAAAAATTTAGTTTTCTCCAAGGGAGCTTCATTGGGGAAACAAACTACCTTTAAGGATAGGCTGCATGTTCAGCAATAGATGGCCAAAACAAAACGAACTCACAATGTCCTGTCAGGGATTTTATATATATGTATATATATGGCATCCAGTTTATGCCTTTATATGTCCCTGAGTGTGCAAATGAGTAGTTCTCTGTTTCTTGGTACTTCTCTTGGGCTCTTTCCTTCTGTTTATGTTTTCCAATTCCAATGTGCTGTTTTTCATTTTATTTTGTTATATTTTTATATTATATTATATTTATTATTTTCTCTTAGAAACCTCCTTGTTTTCTAATGAGAGACAGAAAGGAGGTATATCTGAAAGGGAGGAGATAAAAGAAGAAACTGGGAGAAGTAGAGGGGGCATCATAATCAATATATATTATGTGAGAAAAACCTATTTTCATTAAACGGAAAAATATAAAAATGCCATTTAACTTGAAAAAACTTAAAAATAAAATATCACACAAATGAACCTTATTCCAAATTTCAATAATTTTTAATATTCATTATTTCATTAATTTATTTATTTTTGCTTCTCCATAACCCCTGGAACTGAAATTATATGAAATTGTGATTTGTCAACCTCGGCCCTGGGAACTGACTCAAATCCTTAAGAACAGCAAGTATTCTTAACACTTGCACATTCCACTTCTCTCCAACTTTATAGCTAGCTTTCTTAAATAGCCCACACCTATTTATCCAAGGACTAGTACCACCAACTCTACTATGGTTCCTCTTACATAAACTAACAGACAAGAGTCTCCCCCACAGGTAGTCATACAGTCAACCTGATCCAAGAAATACATTAAAAGAGACTCCCATCTCAGATGTTCTAGGCTCTATCAAGTTGATCGTTCAAGATAAATAGAATGGGAGGAGTATGAAAGGGAGAAGTAGTCAGGAAGAGTAGAAAAGGGAGAGTGAAAGATAGATGATATCAAATGTATTCCATTGACATATGTGTGAATTCCCTAAAAAATAAAAATGTGTCCTTAAAGAGAATAAGCCTAATTATTTAGAAGAAATACACATATATCATTATTATCAATATCATTTTTAAAGAGATCATTTCCCATCTAATGAACATCATTAGAACTACAGGTACTGTAATGGATACAAAGAGAACCCTGTGTAATGATAGATATGTTTGTTCCATTTTTATAATAATGATTGTACTATGTATGCATGCATCATATCATACCATACACCTTAAATATATAATAAAACAATAAATGTATCATTTATTCATTTTAGTCCTTTACCTCAGATATGTCTTTTTTTCTGATATCTTACCTTACTAAGAAGTCAGAAAGAAAAATTCAGGATTTTCACTTACAAGTACCATTTGGCTGCAATTATTATTCAGCATTTGTTCTTGTTTGTCTCCTTGGCAATCTAGGCATCTGTACACATTCATCTCTGCCTTTTTTTAGTCACAATGCAATGCCTGGCATAGAAAAATTGCTGCAAAGTATGAATACAAGAAGAGATTGCTTTGGTGAAACAGAAACTTCTGAACACTTTATCCTTGGGTCTGAAAATACTAAACGTTTTAAATAAAACAAACATGAAGAAGCTTAAATTATCAATATCCATTGTGTCATATAATTCTCTCTTTGTCATCGCTGTCTCTTTCTGCCTGTCTGTCTGTCTACCTATTTGTCTGCCTGCCTGCTTGTGTGTGTGTGTGTGTGTGTGTGTGTGTGTGTGTGCACATGCACATGCGTGCACATGTGCATAGGTAGGTAGGTAGGTAGGTAGGTAAGTAGAGATAAGCATGGGTATACACTCATGTGCAAGCCAGGTGTCAATCTGCAATGCTGTTCTTCTTACCCTGTCAATCATGTTTCTGAGACAAATTTTCTCACTGGGGATCAGGGTATGCTGATTCATATAGACTGTCGGCCAGCAAAGAACAATCATCCACATCTCTCAAATCCACCAGGAGATGAAAAATATGTGACAACATCCCAGGCTTTCCATGTGGATTCTTTGGTTAAAGCTCAGATTTACATACATACATAAAAAATATCACCAAAACTATCATCCATCTAGTCAGTCTACAAATTAAAAAGGTAGAAACCTACATTATTGCTATTTTGTAAAATTAAAGAAAAGATAAAAGATTCAATTTATTCAGTAATTAAGCAAATATATGTTGATGTGTACCATTGCCAGATATTGTGGTAGGCCTACAAACTCAAGGGTGAAGAACACACAGAAATTTGGAAGTTTATATTCAGGTAAGATTATAGCAGAAATTGACCCCATACAGACACCTAAAATCCTTATGAAAGATAGTATTATAGTTGTTGAAGGTGACAGAGACCCAGTTTCTTGTTGTCTTCTGTCACAAAATAATATATTTTAAAATATATTATATAATATATAATTCTGAAGCAATCCCACTTCCTGAATTATTACTGAGTAAATTAAGGATTCAGATTCAGTATTAAATTTTTATTTGGATTTTTGTTGACTGCAACACAAAGTGTCATGAAGAATCACCTGCCCATGCTGAACATTAGGTGAATATCCTCAGAATGTGCAGCATCTGACAATGTTCAGTGATGGCTGTGAAAGGAATGAAAATTTTAGAGACCCCCCTTGGCAGGAGCCAGGTCAGCTAGGTTCCAGGAACTTAGCTGATCATAAAGAGGGTGGAACCAAGAATGAAGGTCAATCGAGTCATGAGCCTCAGGAACTAGCTGACCACAAAGTAGATGGCGAAATAAGAATAGATTCATTCCTGAGAAAAACAAGTATAGGGGGTGTTTTCTGCTGACTAACTAAATAATTGGTTGGTACTTTCCACTTGTGATTTCCCTTACCCCCTTGATTTGTGGTGCTTCCCTATAAAACCCTCACCCTCAGGCAGCTAAGGGTCATGAATCCTCTACCCTGCATGGGATATGAGTTGCGTCCTCAGTGCTGATCCCTGAAATAAACCTCTTGCGATTGCATCAAGATGGTGTCTTGCGAGTTTTTGGGTGGCCGTGATATCCCGAGTATTGGGTGAGGGACTTCTCTCTCCTGGGTCTTTCAGCTGTAAGAAACATAGTCAACTGGACAAAGAGAATACAGCCCTGCATCTATAATTTGCTTCTGCTCTCAAATGAGTTTTATGTAATTCATAATGAGAATACTCTTATCTACATCTCCATTTCTATAAACAGACTCAGACTTAAAGACATTTACTCTTTGTTGTTACACTGAGTTTGTGTTGTGATACACTGGAAAAGAGATTTTTGCAAATGTAATTAAGATTCATAATTGGTTCCTATAGAAAAGCTGGTCATCTGGATGTCTCTTACGTAGTCATTTGCATCACATACAGCCCAATTTTTTTCTCTAGTAGAAAGAAAAGGCAAAACTTTTTAAAGTAAAAGAATTGTTGGGCACTAGTTAGCTTGAAGGTACAGGGGTCCACATGGAAGGAAGTACAAGGAAACACATCATGTCAACAATCCATAGTATTAGAATAAAAGGGTTCAAATCTTAGATAAACACATGACATGATGCGTGAAAGTCAGAGGACAGTCTTGAGATAAAACCTCTTGTCTGCTGTTGTAAGACTACATTCCTAGCATTCTCCATCTCCCAGTAGGAGTATTGGCACTCTAGATACACACATTACATCTACTGGCTTTATCTAGGTTCTAGTGTGCTGTATTCAGGTCCTCATGCTTTTAGAGCAAATACTTCCCTGCTGAGCCATCATCTCTACCTGCTGAAACTATTTTAAAACAGGGATGCTAGAGAATATCTGTGATAGACTGTCATAGTAGCTAACAAAGTGACATGTTTGCATGACTAGGAGTTTGTTTTACTTAACTATCCTAGAGCGTTTTAGACGGTTGGTATCAAGAGGCCAGAGCTTCACATTTTATTTTTAAGTATCTCTAGGTATGATACCATTAGGAAGCGTTACCTTTAATTTTGTATCAATATACCAAGATCTATTCAATTGTGGTTAAATATACTCTTAATTATGTATCAATATACAAAGATCAATGCCTATGTAGCCCAATACAATCTTAATATTACGTCCATATACAAGGGTCAATACCATTGTGGCCAACTATAATCTTAATTTTGTATCAATATACAAAGATCAATACCGATGTAATCCAATACAATCTTATTTTTGCACATTAAACAATGGTCAATACCACTTTAGCAAAATAAACTACTAATTTTGTATCAATATACAAAGGTATAAGGGCATATTCAATAATCTGCCCATTCTTCTTGGACCTTCCTGTGCTATGTCTATATCTCATTTTTCTCAAGCCTATGCACTCCTACATAGGAGAGGAAGAAGGATACAGAAAAGGAAAAGTAGGAAGTCCCTGGGGCTAACCTCCAAAACCCATTAAACGGACCATTTATCAGCTTGTAATCTCTTCCCCTAAATATCGGAGTTTTCAGTTATCCTTCAAATAACCAAAAAGAAGGGTGGAGAAACACCTTCCCCACCCTCTGGGCATGGGACGAAGCTCTCTTAAAGTGACTTCCTGCTGATTTGGGTCGTAGTAGACCTGTTTGGGGCACGACCTCAAATGGAAAAAATGGTTAAAAATGTTAGTACACTCCTTTTATGTTCAGTCCTGTTCTCAGCTGTTTAGATGACCTAAGGGGTTTATAGGCAGAAGCTGATCTTGCAGGCTTCACTGAGGTTCCTGCCGGGGCATTGTGTAGAGCTGAACAGATATTCTCTAAACTACCCAGTAATCAAGTTGCTAAGAGACAAGCAACATTTGCTTATCTAAATACAAGAGATGGATAGGGCATCTTCAAAATCCCCAAGAGATCTGCAGAATATGGCATTCAAAGATGTTATCTTAAATCAAGATTTTCTTTTTTTTTGATATCGAGACATATCAGCGCCTGACAACACCCCCTATTCTACTCCAAGTAGAAGATAAGCATTGAAGAACCTCCACTGTAAGATGGTTGAATTAGTGGCAAGCCTATCTCTTGGCATGAAAATACCCCTTGCACCAACTGCTGTCCAAAAAGGACAAAACTTGGTAGCAGGGAAGTTGACAGCCTAACTCTGCCAAGACAGGGTAGGTAAGTCCTTCATAATCCCTGCTCTACAACAAATGTCTGTCAGAGAAATAGGACCCAAAGGCTGAAGACTGATGCAGGAGTGTATGGAGAGTAATTGGGATCTGTCCAGGCAGTCATTGGTATGTCCTTTCTTAGTTTTGGAAGCTGCAGGCCCTGCACTTCCTATGTAAGCAGATATATTTATCCCTCTCAGGTCTCTGAGGTGGTTGAAGAATAGACAGCTGGAGTCTCATAGCTAAATTTTGAGTTGTTTAGGAATCAAGAGGGTGTTATAGATCTAAGAAGATACTCTTAAAAGTGTGTTGCAAGTTAGTATGAATGTTGAGTCAGATATAGACCTTTAAACACATGGAGATGGTTAGATAGTAGAATGTTAAAGTCAGTGGCCAAATATGTATAAACTGGACATTGGGAAGGTATACTGGGCCATTTAACTCTCATAAATGTGGCATATTTATATCTGTTGTTTTGCATAATACTTACTGTTATAAGAGAAGGAACCATCTGTTGGACTGAAAGGGGAAACTTCTGGGGGGAAGAGGGTGGAAGGGCGGGATGGGAAGGGGGAATAGGGAGGGGTTTGTGACTGAGTTGTAACTTGAAGAAAAAAAAATAAAGTATTTATATAAAAAAAAAACAAGGATGCTAATTACACATTACTGCATTTGCTTTCAATAATTGTCCTCTTAAATCCTTCAGAAAATTTATACTGAAAGTAGGGTTCTGGAATACAATTATTCAATATTTTTAAATAATCTTTCTCTTCCTTCTTATGCTCAAGATTTCTAATTAAAATTATTAATAATCATAAGTGTTATAAATAAATAAAGTGTCATTTGCCATTTGCCTCTATTTTCTTTTTTAGTCAAAGGTCCTTTTTTTCTATTATGCTTTAGTTGTTGGTATGTAAGTAAGATATGTTGGATGGAAGCATAAGTTTATGTGATTTGCTTTCACTATGGTAAATTTCCTTCATCTCTAGGCTTATCCCTACACCAAATTTGAAAATTTTTAGCCACTTATCTATCAAGTACACGTGTGTGTGTGTTTGTGTGTTTGTCTGTGTATGTGTGTGTGTTTGTGTGTGTGTGTGTGTGTTTGTCTCTGTGTGTGTGTGTGTGTGTGTGTTTTAAATTCCTTATTGGATCTCAATGACATGAACACTGGCTGCATTTTGGTCTTCCAGTATCAATTTTAATGTATTTTTCCTTTCAATTCTTCAAAAAGGATTTCCACTGACAAATATTAAGTTGGTTGCATCTTTACATTCCTCTATTTTCTGTATGCTATAATTAAGATCCCTGTGGATTTGGTATTTGGTAGAAATATTCTTCTATTTAACCTTTTCCAGTTCACTGTCATCTAAATCTTTGCTAAGACTTTCTATCATTGTATTTGTGTCAAATATGTTTGTATTTCTTGGAGAATTTCCATAATTATTGTGTGTACGTGTGTGTGTGTGTGTGTGTGTGTGTGTGTAACTGTATTAATGTGTGGGTGAATGTATATGAGAATGTGTTTTCTTTTGCATGTATTTGTAAGTGAATAAGTGTGTGTGTGATTATAGCTATTTGTGCATATGTATATTTGTGCATGTGTGTCTGTGTCTGTGTGTGTGTGTGTGTGTGTTATAATTCAACCTTTCCTAGTTCTGCACATGGCAAATTACTTTGCATTTCATTTTGAACATTTTTAGTATTATATCTTAAATTTATGATCTCTCTTTAGAATTTAATAAATTATTTTGTACAGTTTTTGCCCTACCACCTATGAGTGCCCTAGATTTAGACAACAGATTTCACTCAGCCATGTTTTAGTTTGTGGTTTCTACCCTTTGTGAGGCCATCTGCTTATTCAGATTAGCCACTTCACATTCTGAGACCTGGGTGGTCATCATCACCATCATTTTGTCCGCAAAGCTTTTCTGGCTATTTCAATTTGTAAAACACAACCTCTCCTAGTTATCTGCTGGCTTTCTTGGAGCCCTGCCTCTCTGGGATGTTCCAAAGTCATTTTCATCCCCAGCATTCATCCATCAGTCCTCTGCTTCAATCCTGTGCCTTGATTTACCCCTCCTACTCTGTACTTTCTGAAAATGCAATGACACTAAGGCCAAGCAGAAGAACAGAGAATCAGTAAAGGGAGCTCAATCCATCTTCTTGGGATGTTGCTTCTATGATCAGTGCAAGGCACCTCCCTCTCTCAGAAGCTAAGTCTGCCATTATGATCTGCCAGCCGAGTTCCCTTAGGTCCAGTGTGCTTGCAGCATTTGAGAAAAGAGGGAAACATAGGGGAATGCTCTCACTTTGAGCTTTTAAAAAATCCATTCATTTGAGCCAGAATTAGATGGTTTCGTCTGGAAGTCTCTCTGCCAACTTTCTGATTTGGGGTAGGTTTGATTGGCATACTGGGAGAAAAGCAATGATAAACCTGCAGTCAGGCAGGTGATA
>CAJQZJ010032268.1:553723-571858 GCA_907164525.1 Lophiomys imhausi
GTGATACTTCATCTTTGAATTGCTGTTCCACACATTACATCAAGGCCTATAATGTGATTCCATGGGAGTGATGTGGTAGAATGGACTGGCTTCATTTTTCCCTCAAAATGAAACTCTTTTTTCACTTAATGCTACAACTTTTTAAAAGTTACCTTACAATTTTCCACCGTTCGATAGAAAATATATATTTAATAAGAATGCTTTCCTTGTGATTTATTGCATATCTTGCAATAGAAAGAGTCATCAAGAACTGACTGAGAATTCAACTCATGGTAAATGTACCATGAGAGATGACAGATAGTGTGATGTTGAGTGAGAGTGAATGAAAAGAGAACACCTTAGAGAAGGATAGATAAGTGGGGATTAATCAAAATATCAATAATGCTCCCTTCAGAATTAACGTTTTATTATTGTGTGCACATATGTATTTTTGCACATATGTGCATATTTTTGTCTTTAAGTATAGTTATGTGCCTGCTAGAATGTGTGTGTGAAGGCCAGAGGACAACTTCTCATGTCAGTCCTTCCTTTCCACCTTGTTTGAGACAGGGTCTTGTTTCAGCATGTCCCAGGCTATCTGGTCCTTGTACTTCTAGATATTTTCCTGTCTCCCCCTCTCATCTCACTAACTTACCATAGGAACATTAGGGGTACAGATTTACATTAGCAGACTTTGGTCTATATGGATTCTGGGGTTTCAAACTCAGATTCTCATACATGTACTTCAAGGAACTTAACCCACTGAGAATATCCAACATTTCTGCAGCCCATAACATCACAATTTTTGAAATAACTAATGTATAATCTCAAATAAAGATTCATAAAGCTTGGATGTGCTCAAGAGGAAACCAACACTACAAAGAAAATTGTTTTATTTAACAATTTAATTGAACAAAAGGGATTATACTTCCTTTAAAGCATTTTTGAAGCAGTTACTAATTACATCTTCAGTAATCCAATGTTATAGTTAGATTTTTTAATTAAAACATTCAATTCTGGGTGCAATTCTTCCCACAATCAGTAAGTAACCCTGTACACATCAGACTTACAAGGTTAGTAAATTTGGAGTTGATCCTATAAGTGTAGACATACAAGATTTCAAGTGGAGGCTCATCCTATATCTACATTTACTATCATGGAGCCCTTGCTCTTTAAATGCATGAGGAGTATAGTTTATTTGTCTGGAACTCTGGTATTCCTGATAACTCTCTAACCAAATCCCTTTTTCATAGTGTCTCTGTGAAACTCTATCTATGTTATCAGAAGAAAATATCTTCATAGCCTAGGTACAGTCCATGCACTTCATTCTTACAAAGTGAGCCTTGAATATACCTCAGCTCAAATGTTGATGCTTGTAAACACTTCTGCAACCACAGCTCTTCACCCATAGTGCATTGACAAAATGCCCAGTAATGTCTTTGAACTAGAAACATTCTCCATAATGTTACAATCTCTTAAGATTACAATTTTCCCATTAATTAAGATATTCCTGAGTTTTTAATTTCTTCTTTAATCCAGATTGAAAGATAATACTTTATATACTGTGAAAAAACCAAATTTGCTTCAGGAGAAATATTACCTGACCCCCCCCCAAAAAAAAAAGGTAATTGTCCCAGAGTTAGGATTAGGGCAGGGCTCTATTCTTATCTTTCCAGGAGATTTAAAGCATCCATTCAAGGAAACCAGGGACAACTGGACAACAGAAACCTCAACAGAAAACAGAATCAGACACCAAAGAAGACGAGTGGCCCAGATGATCCAGCCTTGCAGACTTCCTCAATAGCTGTTTCCATCAAAAGTCTACAACTACAACAACTCAAAATCGCTAAGATCGTTCAGCTCCACACACTGCCCCAGCCAGAACTTCAGTAAAGCCTGGAAGATGAGCTTCTGCCAACAAACTTCTTAGGACATCTAAACAGCTGAGCGCAAAAGGACTGAATATGAAAGGATTGTATATGTTTTTAACCATTTTTCCATTCTGGTTTGGGCCCCAAACAGGTTTACTACGACCCAAATCAGCAGGAAGTCATTTTAAGAGAGTGATGTCCCATGCCCAGAGGGTGGGGAGGGTGTTTCTCCCCCCCCCTTTTGGTTATTTGATGGATAACAGAAAACTTTGTTATTTAGAGGAAGGGACTACAAGCTGTTAAATGGTCTTGTTAAATGTGTTTTAGAGGTTAGACCCAGGGACTTCCTTCTTTTTCTTTGCTGTATCCTTCTTTCTCTCCTATGTAGGAGTGCACAGACTTGAGAAAAATGGGATATAGACATAGTATGAGAAGGACCATGAAGAAGGGACAGATTATTGAATATGCACTTATACCTTTGTATATTGATACAAAATTGGTATTATATTTGGCTAAAGTGGTATTGACCTTTGTATATTATGCAAAATTAAGATTGTATTGGAGTACATCGGAATTGATCTTTGTATATTGATACAAAATTAAGATTATAGTTGGCCACAATGGTATTGACCCTTGTATATTGATGTAATAATAAGATTGTACTGGGCTACATAGGCATTGATCTTTGTATATTGATACAAAATTAAGAGTATATTTGGCCACATTGGTATTGATCTTTGTATATTGATACAAAATTAAAGGTAACGCTTCTTGAAGGTGTTGTACCTAGTGATACTTAAAAATGAAATGTGAAGTTCTGGCCTCTTGATACCAACCGTCTTAAACCATTTAGGATAGTTAAGAAATACAAACTCCTAGTCATGCACGTGTGTCATTTTGTTAGCTACTATGAAAGTCTATCACAGATATTCTCTAAGCTACTCAGAAATCAAGTTGTTAAGAC
Organism: Lophiomys imhausi; assembly: GCA_907164525.1. Taxonomy (NCBI): domain Eukaryota; kingdom Metazoa; phylum Chordata; class Mammalia; order Rodentia; family Muridae; genus Lophiomys; species Lophiomys imhausi. The sequence goes on from CAJQZJ010032268.1 coordinate 556,538, forward strand.
ACAAGCAACATTTGCTTATCTAAATACAAGAGATATATAGGGCATTTTTAAAAAACCCCAAGAGATCTACAGGATATGGCATTCAAAGATGTTTTATTAAATTAAGATTTTTTTGATATCGAGACATATCAGCTCCTGACAGCACCCCCTATTCTACTCCAAATAGAACATGAGAATCGAAGAATCTCCAGTGTGAGATGGTTGAATTAGTGGCAAGCCTATCTCTTGGCATAAAAAAACCCTTGATTCAACTGTAGCAGACTGCTGTCCAAAAAGGACAAAACTTGGTAGCAGATAAGTCGACAGCCTAGCTCTGCCAAGACAGGGTAGGTAAGTCCTTCATAATTCCTGCTCTACAATTAATGTCTGTCAGAGAAATGGGACCAAAAGGCTGAAGATTGATGCTGTAACGTATGGAGAGAAAACGGGAACTGTCCAGGCAGCCACTGATAGTCATTTCTTAGTTTTGGATGAAGCAGGCCCTGCACTTCCTACATAATCAGATATATTTATCCCTCTCAGGTCTCTGAGGTGGTTGAAGAATAGATAGCTAGAGTCTCATAGTTAAATTTTGAGTTGTTTAGGAATCAAGAGGGTGTTCTGGATCTAAGAAGATGTTTTTAAAATTGTGATGCAAGTTAGTATGAAAGCTGAGTCAGATATAGAACTTTAAACTCATGGAGATGGTTAGATGGTAGAATGTTAAAGTCAGGGGCTAAATATGTATGGACTGGACGTTGGGAATGTATGCTGGGCCATTTAACTCTCATAAATGTGGCGTATTTATTTCTGTTGTTTTGTATAGTATTTACCGTTATAAGAGAAGGAACCATTTGTTGGACTGAAAGGGGGAGCTGTTGGGAGGAAGAGGGTGGAAGGGTGGAACAGGATGGGGAGTAGGGAATGGATTGTGACTGAGATGTAACCTGAAGAAATAAAAAAAAATAAAGTATAAAAAATCCAAAAATAAAAAAAGAGAGAAAAAAAGATATTCCTGAGTTCTTAATAAATTATAGATGCTGGTCCTCTGTCAGATTTGGGGTTGGTAAAGATCTTTTCCCAGTCTATATGTTGCCATTTTGTTTGAATGACAGTTTTCTTTGCCCACAGAAGCTTTCCAGTTTCATTATGTCCCATTTCTTGATTGTTGGTCTCAGATCCTGAGCTGTTGGTGTTCTGTTCAGGAAGTTGTCATCTGTGCCAATGAGTTTGAGGCTTTTCCCCACTTCCTCTTCTACTATATTTAGTGTGTTGGGCTTTATGTTCAAGTCTTTGATCCATTGGGACTTAAGTTTTGTACAAGGTGATAAATATGGGTCTATTTGCATTCTTTTACATGTTGACATCCAGTTAGACCAGCACCATTTGTTGAAGATGCTGTCCTTTCCCCACTGTATGATTTTGGCTCTTTGTCAAAAATTAAGTGACCATAGGTGTGTGAGTTTATTTCTCTGTCTTCAATTTGATTCCATTGATCAACTGGTCTGTTTCTATACGAGTACCATGCTCTTTTTATTATTATTGCTCTATAGTATAGCTTGAAATCATGGATGGTGATACCTCCAGGTTTTTTTAATTATTATTATCATTATTTTTATTGTACAGGATTGATTTAGCTTTCTGGATCTTTTGTTATTCCATATGAAGTTGAGAATTGCTCTTTCAAGGTTTTTAAAGAATTGTGTTTGTATTTTGATAGGAATTGCATTGAATCTGTATATAGCTATTGGTAGAATGGCCATTTTTATTATGTTGATCTTAAATAATCCAAACAAAAAATGGGTAACAGAGCTAAACTGATAATTCACAAAGGAGATATATCTAATAGCCAAGAGAAACTTGAAGAAATGCTCAACAACCTTAATCATCAGGGAAATGCAACTCAAGATGACCCTGAGATTCCATTTCACTCCTCTCAGAATGGCTAAGATCAAAAACTCAAATGACAGCACAAGCTGGCGAGGCGGTGGATAAAGGGAACACTCCTCCATTGTTGGTGGGAGTACAAATTTGTACAACCACTGGCTCTACCTCATGATGGAGCCTTACCACTTCTGGGTATACATCCAAATTATTCATCACCAAACCACAAGGACATTTCCTCATCTGTGTTCATAGCAGCTTTATCTGTAATAGGTAGAAACTGGAAACAACCCAGATGTTCCTGAACTGATGAATGGATAAACAAAACTGTGGTACATTTACACAATGGAATACTACTCAGCCATCAGAAACAATGAAATCATGCAATTTGCGTCAAATGGATGGAACTAGTAAAGCTTATCTAGAGTGAGCTAACGCAGAATCAGAAAGATGCACATGGCATCTATTAACTTATAATTGGATTTTAGCCATGTAGTACAGGATAACTATCATACAACCAACACACCAAAAGGAACAGGAACATAGACCTTGGTACCTGTTAGTGGGATACTTTGCCCTAATAGAGTTGCCATATAGGCCCCCAGTGCAAGAGGAAGCTCTTAACACTCACAAGACTGTTGAACTGGTTGAGGGGGGCTGATATGTAGGGGCAATCCAATCCAGAGGAGTAGGATAGGTGGCAGAGGCAGGAGAGGTTGGGAATGTGGGACTAGCAGGGGTGAAGAGAGGGGACTATGATGGAGATGTAACTTGAAGTAATAAATAAACAAACAAAAAATAAATAAATAAAAGACTTTCCAAAGTCTGTATACCAATCTACCAATTCTGCCTCACAGCTCCCTAGAATCTCCTGTAATGCTGCAGATATTTATCTTTGTTGTACAAAGACCATTTACCAGCATGCACATATACACCACACAGCAAAATACCAGTTCATATCTATTCACTTAAATTAGCCACCATTCCCTAAATGTTTTAGAAGACATTTTATTTTTATTAGTGCTGATTATCATCCAGTCTTCTATATAATAGAATTGCTTCTCAGCCATCAAGACTTCTTAACAAGTAATCTGCGCCTGCTGTAAAAGGAAGCCACAAATGATAACTGGAGCCCTTGACTACTCTTACCATGTGGTCTGTTGTCAATGATAGTGTATATCTTCCTGATCTTTACTGTCACTTTTTTTTTGAAAGAAGTTTCCTAGCTACTTTGCAAGTATGTCCACACTCATTTAAATGCTTTATAAGATCCCAAGACACACCTGTCCAAGACCTTGACCACTGGTAACAATTTTGGCAAATATTTGGTATCAAATCTCAAATGGAAAAAATTTCAAGAAGAAAAAAAATGAAGGCAATTTGGTGTACCTGAATGTCATTATAATGTCCATATAGATGCATATGCCTTTGCTAATAATTGTCTGATAGAATATGCACTATTTTAACCCATTTTCTAACATAACTAAGTACTTAATTCTAAATATATTTTCTTTAAGGTATAGAAAGGTTGAAAGTTCCCTGTATTAGTTTTGTTATGCTACCCAAAACAAAATTTATTTGTTTTCTCACATTTGTAAATACTAAGAAGATGTCAGCATATCTGAGTTTGGGAAGGCTTTTTAATATTTATTCTTATAAAATCACAAACCTATGACTAATCCTACCATAACAGGAGGACTTCTCCTTTATAATCTTATTTAAACTAAATTACTACCTTATATGACTTGTCTCCAAGTATAATCACATTTACAGCTTTTGCTTTATAGATTCTTGATTTGACTTAAGGCCCACTCCACAAGATGGAACCCATACCCAACAATGCTCAGGTGACCAAGAACCTGAGACTCGATAGCCCAGGGACCTAGAATAAAACCAAATACTGACTTAAAAGAAGAAAAATATGTAGTGATAAATGACTCCTAATAGTAATCTGCTATATTCATAGATCAGTGCCTTGCTCAGCCATCATTAGAGTAAGTTCCTCCTACAGCAGATCGGATGAAATATAGACACCTACAGTCAAACATTAGGTAGAGTGCAGAGTGAGAAATCTTGGAACAGTAAACCCTAAATGGGATGTCTCCATCAAATTCCTCCCCTCAGAGACTGGCAAACACCAAGAAAGAGGAGGCAGAAAAAGTTTAAGAACCAAAGGGGAAATGAACATAAGCAAATCCTATATGAACTCATAGAAACTGACGCAGCAAACATGGAACCTGTATGGGTCTGTACCAGAAAACTGAATATATATTTTGGCTTCCAGTTTAGTGTTTATATAGAATTCCTGAGTGGACTATGTGAACAAGTGGGTCTCTGATTCTTAGGCTTTCTCTCTTTTCTTTCTGTTGGTTTATAGTTTTTTTTTAAATGAAAATAGATTCTTCTCTCATACAATACATCCTGACCACAGTTTCCCCTCGCTACATTCCTCCAAGCTCTCAGCCATCTACTCTCTCCAGAAGATCCACTCCCCCTCCATTTCCTCTTCAGAAAAGAGTAGGCCGCCAAGAGACGCCTGCCGAACATGACAAAACAGGATACAATAGGACAAGGCAAAACCCTTCATATTGTGGCTGGACAAGGCAATCCTATAGGAGGAAAGAAGTCTCAAGAGAAGGCAAAGGAGCAGAGAAATACCTGCTCCCACTGTTTGGAGTCCCACAAAAACAGCCATGACATGGACAAAGAGGACCTACTGCAGACTCATGCAAGACCTATGCTTGTCATTTAATTCTTTCTGACCCCATATGAGCCCATTTAAATTGATTTAGTGGGCTATACTGTAGTTTGTCTTATCAAGCTTTGATGTGATGTAACTTTGATGTAAAGTTTTTTTGTTTTATCTTATTATACTATATTTTGTTATATTTTTTAAATGAATAAACAAACAAAAACACCCACCAGGATAAAGATTAACAACTGAATTGTCATTTATACCTTCTGGTAGAGAAAAATATCAATTTTCTCCAGTGGAGTGACACTGGGTATATCAACCACTACAGTATAGGCCTCATGTTCAGGAGTAGCTGACCAATGTGTGCAAGTTTGTGTGTGTGTGTGTGTATTTTTATCTGGTTACAATTTGGTGTTTTGTTTTGTTTCTTTTTAGGTTGTGTTTTCTTGGTTTTTAGAGGTTATGTTCTATTGACTGATGTAAAAACATCAGGTATGTTTTGGGAAACATTCGTAGAAAGAAAATTTATCCAGTAGCCTAGTTAAATGGCCAAATAATAACACACAAAATTTTAACAGAAAATATCAATTCAAAGCTTACCTTTTCTATAGGATTTCCATGTCTACATTCTCCTCTTTAATTCCCATCCCATGCCTAACTGTGCAAAAGCTCAAGACGGCAATATAATCTCCACTCAAAGAGAGTCTCAACTTTTCCCTATTCCTATTTCAGTCCTGCAGTGATGATCTTGCTAGTATGTAAATAGATAGTTTCGTAAATGGACAATTTTGTCTCTACTGTCCCAAACCCCATATAACTGATGTAGAAAATAATAAAGACTATGGGAATGAGGATGGAAAGACTATTTACTCAGAACTGCTTCTAGCAATGGATGATTTGGAAGCAAAGTGTCCAGTGTGATGAATGGGGAACACACATTATTTCTATAAGTGGATTTAATTTTAAATAAGGGGCAAAATTTGAAGACCAACTGTTACTGAAGTCTTGACAATTCAGGTATATTGCTAAAGAATATATGTTTGAGCTTCCCTTTCTGGTTGCTGTAGTTTAAGGATAAAATTCTATCTATGCATTCAGTGTGCTGGCTGTCCATGTATTCATCCTCTTACTCTCCAATTATGAGCTCATGTTCTATTTCCAGTAATTCAATAAATATCCTCTATTATCACATCGGTGCCCCCTTAAAATGCAAACAACATCCCAGGTGTGAACTTTATTTCCTTTTACCCTTTTTCCCGATAACGCTTTCTACCATCTTCCATGTCTATTCAACTCTTAATGATTATTTAAGATTCATTAATGTTATTAGATTCCCTCATTACATTCACTAAATACAATGCTTTATCTTCTCCAAACTTCTGCAGCTCTGACACTTCCCTCTACTTTTTCTTATGGAACAAAAAAAATACAGTCCTATCAAATTATTTTGGTTTCTTGAAAGCAGAATTGAGGTCTTTTCTCTGTGGCAGTATGAATTGATGAAAATATGTTTTAAATCATAGGACTGGAATTTAAATTTGGATTCTACTCTTTATTAGTCCAGGATTGTACATGTTGGAATTTGCTTTTTTAATATTGAAAGTGAGGGACACTGATGAAATATTTCTAGGTGAAGAAAAGTAAAGGAGATGTTGCATGTTGATGTTCTCATCTGCAAGAACCATGTTTACCTTCCACTTACTGTTAACTTCAGAATACAGTGCTAACATAATGCTTGTAGCAGAAAAGACCAAACCTGAACTTCAGTGATTTAGATACCCTCCTGGAGACTCTGGTCACCTGAGGGAGAATCAGATATTATAATTGTCAAATCTTAATATGCAATCTTTTGTCTTCTGAGGTAAGAGGACATATGTATCTTTATAGACTCAAATCTAGAGACAGTATCATTTATTAAACACTTTGTTTACCTTCTCAGTTTGGAATGGCATTAATTTTTTAATGAATGATATATAAATTCAAATACTAATAAAATTATAAAAAAGAAAGAATTTGAGAGTGTTCCTTTATTATTCAGGCTGTTCTTGACTTAGGATTGTTGCATTTCCAGTTCCCCAGGGTAAAACTATAGGCATGTCCTCTTACACTGGACTTGAGTGTTAATACATATATGTATCTAATGATAACATGTCACTCAGAAATAGGTTTTTGCAGAATTCCTTCAGAACTACAACTGTAAATTTTTTGTGGGAATGAGCAAATATCCAAAACAACTCCTTATTTAAATACAGTGAATGTAGAGGAGCCAATCACTGAAATAACACATAAGAAATACATTGTTTGAGGAAGCTATGATGAATTTACGCATTTCCTTTTACAGCATTCTAACTTTACAGTGGGAGGCTTTATGTTTTAGTGTTAGTGAAAAATAACATTTTGAAAGCTTTGAAGACTCACATTCTTTTTTTTTTTTTTGAGACAGATCTGGAATTTTCACATCCTTAAAAGTGGCTTATCTCATTTACATTCTGAACCATTCTGTGGTTTTGTCTAAACAAAACTCTACAATATTCTCACTAAAACATTGACAAAGGTTGTTATCACAAAAGCAACACAGGCACTAAAAGCTAAGCTAAGCTATCAAAGAAAATACCAACCTCTAGTAATTATTTGAAATAAAAGCAAGAAGAAGACTAGTTTGTTTGCTTTTGACTACATATAAAGTGCATACATATGATATATATGCATCTTAATAGCATTAACTTGTTAATATTGCTAATTTTGCTTTCAGCCAATCATATAATATTCTGTCATTCTCAAGATAAATAAAAAATTTGCAAGTTAAAAAAGCATCAGAATTATTGATAGCAATTAATATAGTAAATGTTTCTTAAAATATTATATAACTTTATATTCTAACTTAATATAAAAATAAAACTATGAATTTTTATAAGTATTTAAATTATATTTGTTTTTCAGTTTAAATAATGCAACAAATCTAAAGGCCAGTTATGGTTCTCATTTTCTATAATATAACTATTTCATCAATTTTATTTTATATATATATATATATATATTTATTTATTTACATAGACCAGAAATCAAACAACAGTAACTATCAATGATGTTATTCATTGCTTTACAAATATTTCTAAAAGCTCACTTTATCAGGTGGTTCTCTAAAGATATCAACATCCTTGTCTCTAGAAATGTAATAATAAATTCAATATAAATTTTCATTTGCAATTAAGTGCCCTTAGATATGTAAAACCAGGGGCTTATCCTGGTTTATCCAAATTGACCCATTGGCATCTTATAGAGTAAAATAAAGTAAAGAAAATTCTATTATGTAAATGCACTGTAATTTTTTTTTTTTTTTTTTTTTTTTTTTTTTTTTTTTTTACTGATTCTTCTGTTGATGGACATCTAGGCTGATTCCATTTCCATTCTCTAGTGAGTTGTACAACAAGAAACGTAAATGTGCCAGTGTGGTACTTTTTGACAACAGCAACAGGAAATTCATACAGTGACAGTAACAGTTCATTTTACTGCAACAAACATATTGTTATAAGTGAGTACTTAACTAAGAGTAAATATTGAAAATCTACTAAGACAAATTTTATTTATTGCAAACATCTGGGATGAAATTTTATATAGTTATTTTGCTTTTTTCTTCCAACTAACAATGTGATCAAAATACATTATTGAATTAGCAAAGATTTTAAAAATAAACATCTAAAAGACTTAAAGTTGCAACATGAAACTCATGAGCACGGATTTCTTAGAAAACAGTGTTCTAGAATACAGAAATATAAATCAAACACTCATGTTTCACTAAATGGTTGATGTGAAACAAAGGGCAATACATTCATTAATATCACAGTATATGTAACCTAGAGATACCATTCCTTCGTCTATTTTGTACTTCATTTCCAAATGTTTTCGTTAACTGAGTTTGTTCTTTGGTAATTCCACACAGGAACATAATCCATACTGACAACTCTTGTCCTCCACCATCTCCAATTTCCCTATCACCCCCGTGCAACTCCCACTTACCAGCAAATCTCACATTCCACTCTCTTAATTTTATGTAGAGCTTGTCCCTTGAAAATAATTTCTTCTGCGCATCTTGAGCATTCTCAATTTTTGGATTCAGAACAGTGTGTGCTCGTGTGTGTGTGTGTGTGTGTGTGTGTGTGTGTGTGTGTGTTTATAGAAAAAGAGTCTATACTGATAAATAATGAACCCAAACCATCCAAGACAAGATGCTGTTACTTTATTCATCAGGCCATGGATGTGCCAAGGCTGAGAGCAACAATTCAGTACACTGTAGGAATGGGTCTGGAATAGGAACAGTGGGTGCATAAAGAGGAGCAACTAGACAGACAGAAATATAGATTTTTGTCAATAGCTAATGAACAAGAAAAACTGGAGCACCAGGTACATTTAGAAGTTCTCTGCATTTCTGGTTCTTGCTGCACACCAGGTATCATATGACAGGTCAGTGGGGGTAGTTCCTGTCCCAGGGTCATATATTATCCACCATTTTATGGGGCCCTGGTGAAGGAGTTATTTCTCTTCTGCAGTCTGGTGTGACTGACAAGTTCTTGATCCTGGATTTCCTGTTATTATTTGAATATACCTATTTTCTCCAACAGCCTCAACTCATCCTAGTAAATTTACAGGGTGACAGCCTTTATACTTCTAGGAATAAGTCATTTATCAGTCTGTGCTTAGTGAGTGGTACCAGACACAGTGTTTTCTGGGAGTTCATCCAGGCACACAATTATCCTTTACCCTCAAAAGAGGGTCAAAGCGGTTTGTAAAATAGACTCTCAGGATGAGCAACAACTAGAAAACCTACTTTCTTAACAATATAGAGTAACTTAGAGTAAGAATAGGCTAATATTAATACCCTTTTTCATATATACTATAACGTATAAAAACTACAGATATAATTTCCATGTACTGTGATGCTTAACATTAATAGTTGAAATTGGAATAAAAGAATTATCTGTGTTACCTGTAATTCTTATTATCAAGGGAAATTGAGACTAAGGAAATTGTAGCCAAGGAAACCAAATTAGTTTATATATTTATTCAACGAATTCTGATATTATAAAAAAATCACAAATAACTTTGTGTATGTTTCTGGCATGACCTTCTCACAACACACACTATGGCCACTCATATTTCATTCTGAATCAACTGCTTTATATTTCTCTTTATCACAGTAGTTAATCTACAATTACATTATGCATATTATCAGCTTGAATTACCAACAGTGTTCAATTAATAATTTTCATTGCATTTTCCCAAACTGGGAAAAATAGCTGAAATTAAAATATTTGTATATTTCCCATTCCAGAGATTTTATTTTGCCCCTCTTCTCTGGTCCTGCAAAATACTGAAAGCTAAAAATCTCTTAAGCTATCTTTGCCTGACATTTACTTTCAAAAAGAAATTAGAGGCAATCAATCATGAACGCCTGAGGTAGTTTCCCCTAACAGAGCCATTTGATTATCTGACTTAGACCTCACCCCTTAATTTTTTATGAATATGCCCTTTTTTTTTAATGTGAGAAAACAAAAGAGTTTTCAGTCTGAGTATGTAGAACAAACTATTTTGAGAAGATCTAGCCTGTATGTTGTCTTTGCATTTAGGAAACACTGAATAAATTGCATATTAGCCACTTTGCAGTACCTACTTTGCAGTTTATTTTTCCTCTTTATTTTTCATTCATCAATTTATATATTTGCTTTACATCTCGATCACAGCTTTCCCTTCCTTCTTCTTTTTCTCCTAGTCCCTCCCTCTCACTTCCCCTCTCCCCATCTCCCACTTCTTTCCTCCTCAGGGAAATATTACAGCAGGAAAGTCCACAGTAAAACAAGTTCATTTCCTGACTCCCAAGAAAGAGAAACAGGAAAAAAAAAAACTAGTAAGAGTGAAAGTAAAAGGAGCAAGAGGGGGAGAAAGAGATTATGAAGCATCATTAAGGGCACATCCCAGTAAGATGCAAATCTCCTACTAGACTCTACTCATTAAAGGCATCCACCCACTCCCAACAATGTCAAGCTGAGAACAAAATTCAATTCACCATCTCTGGGGCACATTCCAGATCCAAAAATAGCCAACTTTATCCCCAAAAGGCATAACTTTAAATACAGTTAAGTGATATGCATAGAAATAAAATAAAGATGAAAATCAGTGTTATCTAAGAATTTTAAACTGAAAATTCACAACAGAGGAATCTCTAATGACCGACAGACACTTGAAGAAATGCTCAACATCCTTAGTCATCAGGGAAATGCAAATCAAAATGACTCTGAGATTCCATCTCACACCTGTCAGAATAGCTGAGATCAAAAACTCAGGTGACAGCACATGCTGGCAAGGATGTGGAGAAAGGGAAACACTCCTCCATTGCTGATGGGAGTGCAAACTTGAACAACCACTTTGGTTGTATAAATCTGGCAATTGTACAAAATCAATCTGACAATATTTTAGAAAACTGAATAGAATCCTACCTCAAGACCCAGCTATTCCACCCCTGGGCTTATACTCAAAAGATTCTCCACCAAACCAAAAAGACATTGACTCAACTCTGTTCATAACATTTTTATTCTTTTTTTTTAAATACTTTATTTTTTTTTCTTCAAGTTACATCTCAGTAACAAACCCCTCCCTATTCCCCCTTCCTAACCCGCCCTTCCACCCTCTTCCCTCCAGAGGTTCCCCCTTTCAGTCCAACAGCTGGTTCCTTCTCTTATAACAGTAAGTATTATACAAAACAATAGATATAAATATGCCACATTTATGAGAGTAATTTGGCCCAGTACACCTTCCCAATGTTCAGTTTATACCTATTTGGCCCCTGACTTTAACATTCTACTATCTACCCAACTCCATGAGTTTAAAGGTCTATATGTGACTCAATATTCATACTATCTTGCACCACACTTTTAAGAGTATCTTCTTAGATCTATAACACCCTCTTGATTCCTAAACAGTTCAAAATTTAACTATAAGATTCTATCTGTCTATTCTTCAACCACCTCAGAGACCTGAGAGGGATAAATATATTTGCTTATATAGGAAGTGCAGAGCCTGCAGCTTCCAAAACTAAGAAAGAACATACCAATAACTGCCTGGACAGTTCCCATTTTCTCTCCATACATTCCAGCATCAATCTTCAGGCTTTGGGTCCTGTTTCTCTGACAGACATTTGTTGTAGAGCAGGGATTATGAAGGACTTACCTACCCTGTCTTGGCAGAGTTAGGCTGTCAACTTCCCTGCTACCAAGTATTGTCCTTTTTGGACAGCAGTCTGTCTGCAGTTGGTGCAAGGGGTTTTTTCATGCCAAGAGAAAGGCTTGCCACTAATTCAACCATCTTACAGTGGAGGTTCTTCGATGCTTATCTTCTACTTGGAGTAGAATAGGGGGTGCTGTCAGGCGCTGATATGTCTCGATATCAAAAAAAAATCTTGATTTAAGATAACATCTTTGAATGCCATATTCTGCAGATCTCTAGGGGTTTTTGAAGATGCCCTAACCATCTCTTGTATTTAGATAAGCAAATGATAGCGCATGCTGGCGAGGGTGTGGAGAAAGGGGTACCCTACTCCATTGCTGGTGGGAGTGCAGGCTTGTGCAACCACTATGGAGGTCTGTCTGGCGATATCTTAGAAATCTAGGAATAACCTTGCCTCAAGACCCAGCCATACCACTTCTGGGTATACACCCAAAGGACCTCTCACGGAGACATAGGGAAGTCTCCTCATCTATGTTCATAGCAGCCTTATTTGTAATAGCTAGAAATTGGAAACAACCCAGATGTCCCTCAACTGAAGAATGGATTAAAAAATTGTGGTACATCTATACAATGGAATATTACTCAGCTATCAGAAACAATGAAATCATGCAATTTGCAACCAAATGGATGGATCTAGAGGAGCTCATCCTGAGTGAGCTAACCCAGTCTCAGAAGGATGCACATGGCATCTATTCACTTATAGTAGGATTTTAACTATATCGTACAGGATATCTGTACTACAACCAACACATCAAAAGGAACATTTTTATTCTTAATAGCCAGAAATTGGAAAAAACCCCAAATGTCTTTCAATCAAAGAATAGATAAAGAAACTGTGGTGCATTTATATAATGGAATACTACTCAGCATTAAAACCAAAGACATCATGCAATTTGCAAGCAAATGGGTAAAAAAGATCATCCCCAGTGAGGTAACCCAGACTCAGAAAGACACACATGGTATGTACTCACTTATGAGTATATATTAGCAATACAATACAGGATAACTATCCTACAACCCACGGACCCAAAGAAGACAGGAACCTAGCATAACTATTCTCTGAGAGACTCCACCATTGGCTTGAAACAGAGGCAAGACAGTATTGAATGTGATATGGAGATCTGGGGGTCTTATAGAAGAGATGGATGAAGGATAGGGGGATCTGGAGGGGAAAGAATTCAACATGAAGACCAACAAAACAAACCAACCTAGAGCCCTAGAGGCTTACAGAGTCTGGAGAACCAACCAAAAAGCATATATAAACTGGACCTAGGCCCCCTACACATATATAGCTGATAGGCAGCTTGGTCTTCATACAGATTCCTTAGCATGTGGAGTCGGGGGCTGCCTCTGACATGGACTCTGTTGCCTGCTCATGGACCACTTTACCCTAGCTGGGCTGCCTTGTCTGGCCTCAGTGGAAGAGGATGCTCTTAGCCCAGATCCAATTTGATGAACCAGGGGATTGATATGGAAAGGGGGAGATCCCCTCTTCTGAGAAGTAGGAGATGAGGAAGAGGGGGAAGAGGGTGGGAGGATGATATCAGGTAGGGAGGAGGTTGGGGGCTGCGATCCTTATGTAAATTGAATAAATAAATTAATTAATTTTAAAAATGAATTTCAACTTCATTAGACAGACATATGCATCCAAATAGAAAACAAAGTTTTATAAAGGAAGGCCCTTGTCTTGTGGTAGAGCATGGATCAGAGTACTCCATTTCAGAAGCTACAGATTAGGAAGAAAAAGGAAAAGCTGAACACATTTTATAACAGGAGACTCACCATTACAATCAGAGAGAAAGTAAAGACAAAGGGTAAGGTGGAACTATTTACCTAGCTTCTAACTGACAGGTTGTCTTCACAGTTCATAAACTTCATGAAACATTTATTCCTGTGTCTCTTTCTCATACTTTGATTTATTTGGCACTGTTCTTTAAAATAATATTCTCTTTTATTTATTTGTATGTTTATGATCAAAACCTTTTTGAATGGAATTAATGTATCAAAATTAATATTGACAAGAAAAATCACTTACAAATTTAATATTGCATGTAATAGTAAAGATGCTTATTATTGTCTATTATATTAATTATAAGGAAGAAACAAAATTGGATAAAATCAGCATTGTTTATTAATGTAACATAAGCCTGAGTTCTGCTCTAGAGCATCCCAAGCATGTATTCTATTCTATATATTGAGGGGTAGTCACCTAAGCTCATTGATGAGGTCATGAGGCCCAATTATGAATTTCTTATTCAGTACTGAAAAGAGAAGTATTTGCATTTTATAGGAAAACTACATATCAGAACAAAAGAAGAGAATGACTTGAAAACCTCATAATAAATATAATCCTTGACTAAATGACACATTTTTTTCAATGAGGTCCAAGGATGTGGTTTTTGCTGTTTATGGCTAGAGACTTGAATAAGAATGTGTGAACTAATTTATACCATCATTTCCTTGCTCACCTAAGGGAGAACAGTAGGTTGTGGTATATCTGCCTGGGTTTTAGGATTTCATGTGGGGTAAAGATCTCCTAAACTAAGCAAAACAAAAATGAAACTGACCCCAAAAATTCATAGCTAAGACACTGATGTTGGTGGCACATGTTGGCTCACATGTAGCCAAGTACTAGGAGGCAGAAGCAGGTGGATCACTGTAGTTTCTAGTGCAGTCAGGCCTATACTGTGAGTCTCTTGTAGCCAAGACTACATAGTAAGACCTTGTCAAAAAAAAAAAAAGATAAATTCACTAAGTGAATCAATTTTGAGAGTTATCAGTGTCATATAAAAATTTAGCTAGTATTTATCATACCTAGGCTAAATATTTCTGAATAATTGGGAATTATGAGAAATTTCTTCATATCCAAATAAAGTGTATAAAATACTGATGTATAAGGGATTTCTGATATATTTAATCTTATTTCTTTGTTCAATAAAGTGTAATATTATAATAATACAATATAAAATCTAGAGTGTAGATCCTGAGGGAGTAAAAGTCTGAGTCATTCTGGCTGTTCAAAAAATAATATTGCCTGTGGTGATGCTGACAGAGAGCAAAGGGAATATTAAACCAACAATGGAAAAGGGAAATGACAAATATCAACTATGGTTTTATGACTGCTTTCAGAAATGCAAGAACTAGACTAGATATTCTTACATTCTCTCATGCATTGAAATTATCTGTACCTTCCTTATTAATTCATCTAATGTATATCTTTAAGATACAGGGACAATAAAGGATGCTAGAGTCAAAGGAACCTGCTATGACACCGTCCACCCTAAAACTCCAATTATAAGAACCTGTGCCAGGTGTGGTGATGCACACCTTTTAATCCCAGCACTCAGGAGGCAGAGACAGGCAGATCTCTGTGAGTTCAGGGCCAGAATAATCTATAAAGCGAGTTCCAGGACAGCAGGTACACCCAGAAAAACATTATCTCAAAAAAAATGAAGAAGAAGAAGGAGGAGGAGGAGGAGGGGGGG
>CAJQZJ010032268.1:571958-595593 GCA_907164525.1 Lophiomys imhausi
GAGGGGGGAGGAGAAGGAGGGGGGAGGAGGAGGAGGAGGAGGAGGAGGAGGAGGGGGAGGAAGAAGAAGAAGAAGAAGAAGAAGAAGAAGAAGAAGCTGTAAGATAGAATTATGTTTATTGGATAGTTTTATTAATATTTCTTTTTACTTTAGTGAATATATAAAATAATAGGTTTCGTCATGCCATTTTCATGCATGTATCTCACCCTACTTTGCTCACATTCATTCTCTAGTCAACAACCTCCATCCAGTCTCCTCACTAAACACTTCTCTATTGACATTAATGGTGGGGATCCAAACTCAGACCCTCATGCTTGTGCAGCAAGCAATTTACCCACTGAGCCATCTCCTCAGTATGAACTGACATAATATTTTAGGTACAATGTTAACACTCTAGTGAAATGCAATAATTCAAACTGGAAAATTCTTTATTACAGCAAAACTAAATATTTCCCTTTCTATTCTTTATAATCAACTAACATGTTGTGTATGGAGTTCATGACAACTCTGATTTACTGGTTAACTACTGTCTTGACCTATCTCCTTTACTAAAGTAAGATAATACTTTTGTTGATTTTTTAGATAAGATTTAGCCTAGGTATGATAAATGCTAGCTAAATTTTTATATGACACTGATAACTCTCAAAATTGGTATTAAAAAGAATTATTTTCCTCATCTTATCTGAGTTAAGAATATCTTAATGAATATAATTTTGATATTCTTGTCAACATTCCAAGATGGAATCTCATTTACAAAATTATAGTCACATAGTTAAAGGTCATTTATTTTTCTTGAGATCTTCAATAACAATAAGTAAAATGTTCAATCCTGGCAGTACCTATGAGAATACACAACTTTAAATCTTTGCTGTTTCATTATTTCTTCATCTCTTCACCATCCTTTCTCTCTTTTTCAAATAAACCAAATACACTAAGTGACCTTTGATATAGTTTCTCTAAAATAGAGACTTTAGTAACAAAGTGCAATTGCCATTTGTGCATAGTAACAGTCAATGGGATATACTTTGTTGCTCCTGCCTGATATTTTCCTTAGTATACAAGCTAGAGGTTCTTCTTTCCATATACAAATGTAGGTCCTCCCCTACTGCATCAGGGACACTCTTTAAGGCAGGCAAATATTATTTCCATAACATCGACCCCCGATACTTCTTTGTCATTACGGAGACAAAGTGACCATCACCATTATTTTCCCAATAAACACCCGCTATCATAGGATTTATCTCAAAGTGAACACAGGTATGTGT
This sequence comes from Lophiomys imhausi, assembly GCA_907164525.1. Taxonomy (NCBI): domain Eukaryota; kingdom Metazoa; phylum Chordata; class Mammalia; order Rodentia; family Muridae; genus Lophiomys; species Lophiomys imhausi. Next base: position 573,224 of record CAJQZJ010032268.1, read on the forward strand.
CATAGACATGGAGGATCAATCTCTGTGATGGTGATGCATAGGTACATACCAGAGTCAGGAAAGATCTCTGTTGCCAATGAATGTTGAGATAAAGTTTAATGTCATAGATAGGTCTGAAATATTGCAAAGTGAAGGATCGCTGGTAATAAATAAATTCTGTTAATTTGGGCAAACTTCTCATCCACTGAATGCTACCTTCTCTCAGAATGGATAAATAACCTATAATATTTATGCAGCATATAGATAAAATTTGTATAATGAAATAACAAACCCAGACTGTTTATATGGTTGAATTACCAGCAATAACTTTACAATAAAAGTTATATGCATAAACTGAGAATTAGGCAAACTATAAATTGATTATTAAATAAATCCAGAAAAAAGTGCTAAATGGGAGAAAGATAAATCAAAATAAAAAGCTGGATTACTTATATATTTAGTTATCTTACATTTAAAAAAGAAACTGCATTTATTAATTCATACTTTATGTTTACATTATACAATTTCCATGTGAAATTGTATTCATATATTCCTCACTACAAATCTGAGATGAATTTCTTTTACAAAAACTATTGGACATTTTAAGTAGAATGCCAAAGAAGAAAATGTAGAATATTTATGATGTACAAGAAAAATAGAAGTAAAAAATTAATTTAAACGTTTTAAAGGGGCATTGGAGACAATAAAATGCTAAATTAACAGTTTTTTAGCACAATATCTAAAGAGAAAAAGTCATCACTGAAACAAAAAATAAAAGTACATAAAGTTATTAGAATATACTTAAATCCTCAGAGTAAATATAACACAAAACAAAAATTTATTTCAATATCCAAGGGAGTGGTTAGCAAACAAGTTCCCATACTGAGTGTGGTCACTGTAATCTACTGAACATGCCTGAACTATACTTCGAATAGTGAGTGTGGTCCCTGTAATCCACTGAACATGTCTAAACTATACTTCTAATACTGAGTGTGGTCCCTGTAATCCACTGAACATGCTGAATTATGGAAGGAAAGTCAAAATAATAATATGCTTGTTAGAAATATATTAAGACAACTCTTAGGTGATTCCTCAGAAAAACTAAATTACATATGACAATAGAGAAAGTGCTTATTAAGTCTTAGGGAAAATTTCCAAGAAGAAAAAAATATAAAAAGTTCTCAAAGCACAAGGACATTTCCTCATCTATGTTGATAGCAGCCTTATTTGTAATAGCTAGAAACTGGAAACAACCCAGATGTCCCTCAACTAGGGAATGGATTAAAAAAAAAAAAAACTGTGGTTGGATTATTTGGTTTCTTGGCATTTAATTTCTTTAGTTCTTTGCAAATTTTGGATATTAGCCCTCTGTCAGATGTGGTGTTGGTGAAGATCTTTTCCCAATGTGTAGGTTACCATTTTGTTTGAATGACAGTGTCTTTTGCCTTACAGAAGTTTTTCAGTATCGTGAGGTCCCATTTACTGATTGTTGGTCTTAGAGCCTGAGCTCTTGGTGTTCTGTTCTGGAAGTCGTCACCTGTGCTGATGAGTTCCAGGGTTTTCCCTACTTTCTCTTCTAATAGATTTAGTGTGTCAGGCCTTATGTTAAGGTTTTTGATCCAGTTGGATTTAAGTTTTGTGCAAGGTGACAATGTGGCTCTAATTTCATTCTTTTACATGTCAACATCCAGTTAGACCAGCACCATTTGTTGAAGACACTGTCCTTTTTCCATTGTAGGGTTTTGTCTTCTTTGTCAAAAATTAAGTGATCATAGGTGTGTGGGTTCATTTCTGGGTCTTCAATTCGATTCCATTGATCCACTGGTCTGTTTCTATACGAGTACCATGCTGTTTTTATTACTATTCCTCTGTAGTACAGCTTGAAATCTGGAATGGTGATACCTCTAGATGTTTTTTTTCTTGGAGAGGATTGATTTAGCTATTCTGGGTTTTTTGTTATTCCATATGAAGTTGAGAATTGCTTTCTCCAGGACTGTAAGGAATTTTGGAGGTATTTTGATAGGAATTGCATTGAATCTGTATATTTCTTTGGAAGGATGGCCATTTTTATTATGTTGATCCTACCTATCAATGAGCATGGGATATCTTTCCATCTTCTGGTGTCCTCTTTCATTTTTTTCTTCAGGGACTTGAAGTTCTTGTCATATAGGTCTTTCACTTGCTTGATTACAGTTATCCCCAGGTATTTATATTTTTTGTGGCTATTATGAAGGGTGTTGTTTCCATTTCTTTCTCAGCCCATTTATTTTTTGTATAAAGAAGGGATTCTGACTTTTTGAATTAATTTTGTATCCAGCCACCTTGTTGAAGGTGTTAATCAGCTGTAAAAGTTCTCTGGTGAAATTTTTGGGGTTGCTTATGTATACTACATCATCTGGAAATAGGGATAATTTGACTTATTCGGTTCCAATTTGTATCCCCTTGATCTCCTTAAGTTGACTTATTGCTCTAGCAAGAACTTCAAGTATTATGTTGAAGAGATATGGGAAAAGTGAGCATCCTTGCCTTGTCCCTGAATTTAGAGGAAATGCTTTAATTTTCTCTCCATTTAATTTGATGCTGGTTATTGGCTTGCTGTATATCTCCTTTATTAATTTTAGATATGGTCCTTGTATGCCTCTTCTCTCCAGGTCTTTTAGCATCAAGGACTGTTGGATTTTCCAATCAAAATATTGGGAACGGGGTTAAAGAAAGAATTCACAAAGGAGGAATACTTAATGGCTGAGAGAAACTTGAAGAAATGCTCAGCATCCTTAATCATCAGAGAAATGCAACTCAAGATGACTCTGAGATTTCATCTGACACTTGTTAGAATGGCTAAGATCAAAAACTCAAATGACAAACATGCTGGCGAAGGTGTGGAGAAAAGGGAACACTCCTCCATTGCTGGTGGGAGTGCAAGCTGGTAAAACCACTGTGTAAATCAGTCTGGCAATATCTTAGAAAACTTGGAATAGCTCTACCTCAAGACCCAGCCATACTACTTCTGGATATACATCCAAATGATTCCTCATCAAATCACAAGGAAGTGTCCTTATCAATGTTCATAGAAGCCTTATTTGTAATAGCTAGAAACTGGGAACAACCCAGATGTCTCTCAACTAAGGAATGGCTAAAAAAACTGTGGTACATATACACAATGGAATACTACTCAGCTATCAGAAACAATGAAATCATGCAATTTGCAGCCAAATGGATGGAATTAGAGAAACTCATTCTGAGTGAGCTAACCCAGACTCAGAAGGATGCACATGACATCTATCCACTTATAATCGGATTTTATGTATATAGTACAGGATAACTATACTACAACCAATGCATCAAAGGGAACATGGACATAGACATTTTTTTTCTGTCAATGAGACACTTTTCCCTAGTGGTGCTTCCTTGTAGGCCCCCAGTGTATGAGGAGGCTCTTAGTCCTCATATTACTGCTGAACTAGGGAGGGGGACTGATATGTAGGGACACTCCACTCCAGAGGAGTGGGATGGAAGGGATAGGGGGTAGAGGGTGGGAGTGTAGGAATTGGAGGGGGGGAAAGATGGCACTGTGATGGAGATGTAACCTGAAGTAATAAGTAAACATTACAAAAAAAAGTAAGCATTCATTGACTGGGGAAAAGATGATAGTGGCAACTTTCCAGTTAATGAATTACCCCTATAGTGAAACAAAATGTAGTTTGAAATATAGTCTTCTGATAATGACAAAAAAGAAAAAAAGCTGTGGTACATCATCTACACAATGGAATACTACTAAGCCATCAGAAACAACGAAATCATGCAATTTGTAACTAAATGGATGGAAATAGAGAAGCTCATCCTTAGTTAGCTAGCCCAAACTCAGAAGGATGGACATGTCATCTATTCACTTATAATCGTATTTTAGCCATATAGTACAGGATAACTCTACTACCGCCAATACACCAAAGGAAACAGAAACATACACTTTGTTACCTGTTAGTGAGACACTTTGCCCTAGTGGGGCTGGCTTGTAGGCCCTCAGTGTATGAGGAGTCTCTTGGCCCTCATATGACTGTTGACTTGTGTCGGGGGACTGATATGTAGGGACACTGCACTCTGGAGGAGTGGGATGGAAGGTATAGGGGGTAAGGTTTAGTGGCTGGGACTGGACGGAGTTGAAAGAGCATACTGTGATGGAGATGTAACCTTAAGTAATAAATAAACATTAAAAAAATTCTGAACACACATGTGTATGCGCATATGTGTATCCTAATTCTTCTGTAAGAAAGCCTTGCTGTAAGACATATCCATAAATCATACAGCATAAAATTCTTAGTTAAGAAAGTAGCAATTAAATATTTTTCAAAAAATTTATATCTTCTCTGGGATTATAAAATCCTACCCTTAGTCCAACATGAGGTACTAGAATTATCATTCATTCCCTGTAAGATTCAATAGCTGAGGTTTCATTGTTTGTGACCCCATAATATTTAAAAGTGATATGTACTATGAAGAAAATTAAATGAAACAAAATGAAAGAGAGAGTGTGTGGGGAGACATGCTATTAGACAAACACTGAATAGACAAGAACATGCAGATAAAGACAGATTTCATAAATACTTGTATAAGTAGTTGTTTATAATAGAAGCACACTCTTACTTTGCTACTAGTATTATCTGTCATTAACAAAATTACCAGTAACATTTCTGCTGCATCTGGCATTCCTCTTAACAGAAATTAAAAATATTATGCATGGCCATTGTCATGGTTTGAATGAGTTTTTAAATGACCTGCATAAGTCTTTTATGTTTGAATACTTGATCCCCAGTTAGTAGAACTCTTTGGGGTTTTTTGTTTGTTTGTTTGTTTTGTTTTTTGGTTTTGGTTTTGGTTTATTTTTTTACATAACACCAACAGCTCAGGACTGAAGACCAAAAATCAATAAATGGGACCTCATGAAACTGAAAAGCTTCTGCAAGGCAAAAGACCCTGTCATTCAAACAAAGCAGCTGCCTACAGATTGGGAAAAAAATCTTCACCAACTCCACATCTGACAAAGAGCTAATATCCAAAATTTACAAAGAACTCAAGAAATTAAATTCCAAGAAACCAAATAATCCAATCAAAAAATGGGGAAAGGAGCTAAACAGAGAAATCACAAAGGAGGAAACCCTAATGGCTGAGAGACACTTGAAGAAATGCTCAACATCCTTAATCATCAGAGAAATGCATCTCAAGAGGACTCTGAGATTCCATGTCACACCTGTAAGAATGGCTAAGATCAAAAGCTCAAATGACAGCACATGCTGACGAGGGTGTGGAGAAAGGGGAACCCTCCTCCATTTCTGGTGGGAGTTTAGGCTTGTGCAACCACTATGGAGGTCAATCTGGCGATATCTTAGAAAACTTGGAATAGCTCTGAGTCTGGACCCAGTCATACTACTTCTGGGTATACATCCAAATGACTCCTCACTGAATCACAAGGAAGTTTCCTCATCTATGTTTATAGCAGCCTTATTTGTAATAAGTAGAAACTGGAAACAACCCAGATGTCCCTCAACTGAAGAATGGATTAAAAAACTGTGGTACATCTACACAATGTAATACTACTCAGCTAGCAGACCATGAAATTATGCAATTTACAGCCAAATGGATGGAACTAGAGAAGCTCATCCTGAGTGAGCTAACCCAGACTCAGAAGGATGCGCATGGCATCTATTCAATTGTAGTTGAATTTTAGGTATATAGCACAGGATAACTATACTACAACCAATGCACCAAAGGGAACATGGACATAGTGTTAAAAATATATATGGCTAATTAAGCTATTTACCCAGTATTTAGATTATTGTTAATTGATTTTGTAGCTGTTAATCTTTAAGCATCATTATAAATGAGCACACAGGACACCACGTGGATTTTAACAAGCCTTGGCCTAAATTGTGCAAACTTAGCCCATCTAAGACAGCTTATAACTCTATTACCCAAATATGACCCCATATATACATATGTCCCCTTGGACTGCCATTGTCCACAATATGCTGACGTTCGTGGCCATGTGGAATGAGGTTCTTTTTTCTAACCCATGGTGTGTGCCTCCTTCCTGCTGCTCCTGGCTGGAATGCCTTCTTCTTCCTGCTGTCTAAAGTGCAGCCTTCCTGCTCTAATCCCAGGGAGTCCCACCTTTCTCTGTCTTTGCCCAATCTCAGGCCTCGGCATTTTATTTAACCAATCGGAGTCAATATAAGTAACAGACAACAAACAGGACCAATTAATTAATGTTTAGAATGCTTAACACTACCCCAACAACATAGACTTTTTCTTTTTCTCCCTGTCAATGAGTCACTTTTCCCTAGTGGTGCTGCCTTGTAGGCCCCCAGTTTATGAGGAGGCTCTTGGCCCTCATATGACTGTTGAACTGGGTCCAGAGACCGTTAGGTAGGGACACTCCACTCCAGAGGAGTGGGATGCAAGGGTTAGGGGGTAGAGGGTGGGAGGGAGGAACTGGGAGGACTGGAAAGAGGATACTATGATGGAGATGTAACCTGAAGCAATAAATAAATAAATTTAAAAAATCAAAATATTAAAAAAAAATGAACTCTTGGGAAGAATTAGAAGATGTGATATTGTAGGGCAAGGTGTGTCACTGGGGGCAGGGTTCCAGGTTTCAAGTCATGCCCTGTGTGCTGCGCTGCCTTATGCTTGATGATCAAGTTTTAAGTTTCTTGCTGTTCCTCCTACATTAATTCTGCTTAACCAACATGGACTCTAACACTCTTAAACTGTAAGCTCAGTAAAATACTTTGTTTTATAAGTTACCTTGGTCATGGTGTTGGTCACAGCACTAGAAAAAATAACTAAGGCAATCATGTGTTAACCTCAGTCACTGTAGAGTACTTTATATACTTGATGTTTATAATAACTCCTTAAAATCTATGCTGCTGTAATGTTTGTGAATAGAGACACAAAGACTCAGAGATTTTGAAATATTTTCTAATGGTATTACCAATCCATCACCATGTTATGAAACTTTAAAAGTCAAAACAATTTTATGAGACCCAAAACTTTATTAAAGAAGCTTGTAATTAGGTTTAGAGATACTACTGAAAGTTCTTGGCTTACAGCAGCCTCAGCCTACAGATTCACAGTTACCATTTATTTTAGTGATATTCATTTAAATAAAAAACACTCACAAAAAATAAATATGCAAGAGTGCTAGCTGGTTTCTTATCCTGAAGTGAATATTATTAGAAGTAATTCTACTTTCTGCAGTATCTATGCTATAAGTGCCATATGTCTCATGATGAAAACCAAATATGAAGAAAAAAGAAAAACAGAACCACTAACAATAGCCCAGAAATCTGAAAACACCAATAGTGTATTTACAACTGGTTAGGAAAATGTTTTATGAAGTGTCACCACTAGCCTTTGGCTAATGTTGTTTTGCAGTGCAGAATAGTAACAATGAAGTTATAGAATGGAAAACTTAGCATCTTCATTTCATGATCAGATTAAAGATACAAATCTCTTTTGAAATTTCATAATTGATGATTACATTGCAAGGAAATTTCTGGCAGGAAAAAGTATTCAGAAATGCATATTTCAAAAATGTAGGCCTCTGTAGTAAATGACAATAAATAGATGTGTAGCAAATTTGTTCATTTTGATGGAGAATCGGCCTTGAATTCTTTGAATACCTTCACTATTTCTGTTTACATTCTTTTTTTCAGCATGTGTTGCCCCCCCCCCCACAACCTCACCCAAAGTCCACTCATCCTACTCTTTCTTCTGTACAGTGCATCCCTCCGATAAAAGATGGAGATGTCTCTGGGAATTACTTTCTGTTCCCATAAAACCTAAGGCCCTCAGCCAATATCAGACAGGAATAGTTCAGTACCAGAATCTTGGCTATATGTCAATCCTGGCATGAAAAGAGTTGGAAAAAGACAATGTCTTCTCTAATTACTGCAACTCATCACACTGTTTTCTTCATCATACCATAATTTGGTGCTACCTGGCCCTTTTCTTGTCAGTTCTTGCCCTTACCCAATTTTTGGTCACCTGGGAATATGGGACACACAGCAAATACTACCTTTATTCATCTGTTGGTTCACACACTAACATATCATTGCACCTGTCATTCTCCTGTTCTGTTTTATTAATGTTTCAGTCTAGACAACCAGAATACTTTCAACATAGAAACATTGTCAAATTCTACCAAGTACTCCAGTCACCAGTCTTTCCATGAAGAAAGATTACTACCTATAATTCAATGATAAGTCTATTTATGTGTAAAAGAATGTTTATCTAGTATATGAATATTTATCAATACAGTTGATCTAACAGATGAATCTGTTCATTTCCCATATATACCAATTTTGTGATTCTGAAACAGCTATATGTAGTATTTACATATTATGATGTATATTTCATTTAAAAATATGTTATTACACATACTGTCTTATTTGTGTGTGTGTGTGTGTGTGTGTGTGTTACCCACCTGTACACTAAACAGTGTCATGTCTGTGGAGGTCAGCAGGCAACATGAAGGAGTTACTTCTGTCCTTTTAACATGTAGATTTCAGGGACTGAAATGAGGTCCTCAGGTTTACCAACAAGTAATGTATTTTGATAATACTCATCTACCACTACCACCCTCTAACTCCTATTAGTGCTCCCATAACTCTGTCTCCCTCCAAAGTTCATGATGCCTTTTATTGTTATTAATAACCCCTGAGTCCAATTAGTGCTTCACTATGGCTGTGTGATCACCCAATGGGAAATGAGCAACCCTATCAGTGGTCTCATTTTCAAAAGAGAGTGATTCTCCATCCCTCAACCATCATCAACTGCTAGTGGCTCCTCTACTAGAGGTGGGGACTTGGGAATTCTCCCTCATTCCTGCTGAAATCTAAAGTGGCTTGGTCTTGAGCAGGTCAATAGCAAATGAACAACAAATAAACTACACATACACACACAATTTCCTTCTTCCACTACAGGTTTAACACTTTGATATTAGGGTCTAACCATGTAAATTTCATATCTAGACAGACTTTCCTTTAAAGAATGCATGTACTATAAATACTTAAAGTAATATTTATTTTGAAATCTGAGGATGATTAATACTGACCTGGGCTCAGAATTTTATAGGAAACTACCAAACAAATGTGCTTATTTGCTACAATTACATGAGATTACAGAAATGAATCTACATCTTGTCTTAGAGTCCACATAGATGCTGCCTTTGTTAATTTCAGTTTGTATTCTCCTACCATGAATCTCCCTTCTTCAATCCCTCTCTCCTTGTTTTATCTCCAACTTTCAGCTGTTAGCTAAAACTAGTAGGTGGACATCCAGGTCTTAGAAGAAAAGCCCTGCATCACTTACCTTCTCTCGACCAAGACACAGATTAATTAATGCTGTCCTGCTTCACAGCCCTCTACAATCTCTCTTTCTTACTTGCTTTGTTGGAGGCAAAGAGATTCCTTCTGCATCTGCAAAATTAAACATCTTAAAATATGACTTTCATAATGTCATCTGCATAGCAGTTTCCATAGGCTTTTTACACTGATTATTATGAAATAGATCCCTCTTGATTTTTAAGGCTAGACACAGACTTTCTTTTCTGACATTTATTTCTTCTGAATACAAGATAAGTTGTTTGTACCTCCAATGTCCTATAGAATCCTGATTTCTTCACTCCAATCTCTTAGTTTCTGTCTCTTCCCCAAATTTCTTAGACTGTCCTCCTTTACTTCTTCTATAATATACAGGATGTAACCACTAAGCACATGACAAATGAAAATAACAACAAAAGTTACATCTCCTGTGACAGCAGTCTCCATGGCTCATATGATTGCAGCAAATGGTTGGTAATATCAATTCCTCATTAGCTAAATCACTTACTGATAATCTCCAGTCAATATTAAAAGGCCTAATTATATGACAATAGACAAATGATCAGAAGATATAATAAGCTATTGTTCTGGAGATTATATATCAGTGTGGAGTAATGGAGGAGATCATTCAATGATTTTATTGCCATCCATTGATCTCCAGAGAACATGTGGTAGAAGAGAGCCAACATCTTCAACTTTTCCCCATATATAACCATATGTTCACTATGACACACATATACTTGCACCCCCCTAATAAAAAATAAATAAACATTTCAATGTTTAAGAGTTTATATTTGAGGAAGAAGTGGATTAAAGTCCCAACTAAAAGAGGAAAGAAGACAAAAAGTATTTGGGAGGAAAAATATAATCTCCATTTTGATAGTTTAACTTTATTTATTCCTGTTATATATCTAAGAGTTACTCCCAGAGATATCAGGAGATGGTGGAAGAGGAATTTACAGGGCATAAAAAGAACACCAAGCACTGGGACTATGGATGGTTGTCAGATGACACATCCCAGAAGTGAGCTGTGTAATGCTCCACATTTTTAAAAGAACCAGTAATCAAAACCTAGCAGGGAACATACAAATTTCATTGGAAGTTGAAAGAAACCAATAACTGCACTGGAAACCAATTGCTTCTCTCCAAAAGGAACACAGACAGCATCACTTCCAGTTCAGCCCCATGCAGCCATGCCTAACACCACACTGACAGCTGGAAGCTCCTTGACTACTCTCAACCCTCACTCTGCCCATGCAGCTCAGTGCCTTCCACAGAACAGGCCTTCCTGTCAGCTCTTGTCACTGCTGCATCAGAATGTCAGGGAAAAAAATTATAGTGACATGTCTCCCAGAAAAAGCAACTCCCTGGCTGATCCTGAGAATAATTTGCAGGCACTACATCCAATGCATGCCCTGAAAGTCCTCCAATTAGTGTAAATCCTTCAGGTACGGTGCACATTTCCAAGCACAAAGTGGCTGTGGCTAACTGGCGGTAGATATTCATCCCAGCCTATCTTTCATTCATGTTCACTTTAGTCACGTTTACCGTTTGAAGAGTCTGTTACTTCAAAATGCCTCCCAAGAGGAAGAAAGGGCTACTAAATAAATCAGTATATATATTAAGTAGCAAAGAGTATTCCATTTAAAAGTTTTTTTCTTTAGGATTTTAAGTAAGAAACCAATCTAATATTGCTAGAAGAAAAAAAAACTGAGGGGTAAATGTGTTTTTAAGATACCCCACCATCCTTGTGGTGATGCACACCTTTAATCCCATCACTTGGTAGGCAGAGGCAGGTGGATCTCTGTGAGTTCAAGACCAGCCTGGTCTACAAAGTGAGTCCAGGACAGTCAAGGATACACAGAGAAACTCTCTCTCTCTCTCTCTCTCTCTCTCTCTCTCTCTCTCATAAAACCTAAAAAAAAGATACCCCTTCATTTCCTCACAAAAACTCGACATTATCTGGTGCTCAGAACTCTCATAGATAGGAAGTGGTGGGTGGCTTAATAAAACTCATCCCCTGAAAAGTCTCAATACATTCTAGTCCCAAGCTCCAAGTTCACAATATTTCAACAGTCACTGTTTAGAAGTCTAAGAGAGGACCAAACTTTTCCACTGCCTGCCTCCTAGCAGGCCCAATGACCTTTATAAATGACAGCAAATCTCAGTTGAATGAAAGATGAAGGGAAAGAGGAAAACATTAAGATGTTTTGTCCTATTTTTTGTGACTTGTTGAAAATAATCATGGGGCCTATTTATCACACTGGAGCTTTGCCTCTTTTTTTTCCCATCTCTGTTGACAAGCTCAATGAAAAAAGCATAAGGAAAGATGAATTGGCAGCGGCGTCATTGCCTCTCTGTCTCCTGGTCTTTCTAATTTTTCTTCAGATGAAATATATATACAATACCAAGCCAGTTAAGTGGAAGGAACATCTACAGGGAAAAGTAGAGTAACCAAGTCCTTTCTTTAGTCTAGAAACAGCTATTAAAAAATATCTGTCTCTTTCACTTTCAGTAGCCCAGGCATACTGCTAGTCTTATGTCTGTGAGATGAAAATGTGTTTCCCTTTGGAAAAGAAAAATGACAGATGGTTCTCGAAGAAGGACACTAAGGGAAGATGGAGGAAGAGACAGAGAACTGAGGCTAAATAAATACTGGCAACAATAAACCAAGATAAAGTGTCCATTCTGCAGGACATTGTCAGGAAATACCTATGTTCAAAAGTGTGACAGTAGTGAATATAATTGTAGATTAATTTACAGAGATAATTCAGTTGGGGAGGCAAATCACAGCCAAAGTTCCATCATGCAAGAAGGAAGGTTACTCTGCCTTAAGCTGTGCCAAAGGGATAAGAGGAGTGATTATCCTTAGTGAGATAACGTATTTTTCCTGCCTAGAACCCCTGCCTGTTGTCCGGTCCTCCTGATCTGCATGAGGTTCTGTTTGGTGTGCCTGTCTTTCAGAGTTCTGACTTAGAAAGGCAAAACTCCATAACTCTTAAATTTTCTCCTCTGTGTCTTTGTCTTTTTCAGATGCTGGTTAAAGCCTAGCTAGCTTTTTTTTTTTTTTTTTTTTTTTCCGAGACAGGTTTCTCTGTGAAGGCTTGATTGTCCTGTACTTGCTTTGTATACCAGGCTGACCTCGAACTCACAGAGTTCCAAGTTTCTCAGTCTCTGGAGTGCTGGGATTAAAAGCATGCATCATCACATCCAGCTCTTAGAGGCCTTTCTTTTGTACTCTAGGCTTCTTCATTCATGTTCTCAATCACCAACCTCAGCTATGTAGATACTTCACTACTCCATGACTTTCCTCCATGCCAGCTTGATGAAATAACATGCCTGTTATTGTCCTTTGTCCGTCTTCTCCATCTGCATAGCTGCTGATATTTACAGCTTGCCTGTTCTGGGACTTTTCATTTAAAATCTTTTGTCCCAAAGCACTTTTGTACTACCTTTTCATATGTACACGTGTGAGTAAGTGCGTGCGTGAGTGAGTGAGTGTGTGTGTGTGTGTGTGTGTGTGTGTGTGTGTGTGTGTGTCCAGAATTTGCAATAGTAAATAGTATGGCCATGAAACTAAGATGATGATACAATTTCATTGCCAGGTGCCCTATATCACCTGTTCTAAGGACCTTCTTCCTTCTGTACTTGGTTGAACTAGAATGTTCCTGTTTGATGATTTTGCAGCAGGAAGCTCCTTCTCTAAGACATTCATTGTCGAATTTTCACCTCATCATTTTAAACTAATATTACTTTTTTCCATCAGTCTTATCTTAATGATGATATGTTATTCATGACAAGTTAAATTCTTACTTCATATCTTGAGGAAGAAAGGTTTCCTGAAACTGTAGTCAAACATTCTAGTAGTAAGTTTTATTTTGTCTTTATAAATACTTTATTGAGGGGGACCAGTCATTATTATCTTATATAGTTGTTAGGTTAGTAGTCACTTACTAATTTTAAGATAGTCAATTCATAAGTAATTTTTGTGTGGCAGTTAATCGCTTTTTATATTGTTATTACTACATCGTGCTACTATTTAAGTACACTAGGGAATTATCTTTTGATTCCTTTATCTTGTGAGGAAGAGCTGACTAAAACTTTCCTGTAATCTGTGCCTGAGCAAGTGAGTAACAACATTGTCACAATGTTGTTGCAAGATGATTTTACAACATTGAGATCAAAGGATAAAATGAAGATTCCATGTTTGCAAGATATCTGCCCTGAATCAGATTTAAAGTAAGGAAAAATTATCCCCAGGAAAGCCTTGCTTATCCCAGTCAATGAAAGCAATACATTAGAAATAGTATAGGAATTCTATATTTTTGTACTATTGTAGACTCTACTATGATAATACAAGAAGAAAGATTTCTATGGTAACTTTTTTCCCTAGTACACAAAGCTCTCCTCTCTGTATACACCCAGTATGTAAGTTCATGCAATAGTCATTCAGCAGACATGACAATAAAAGTTTGCCAAGCAAAAAGCTAGGAGCTTAACATCTCAAAACTTTTAGTGAACAAAACAACTATAACTGCTCATAAAATATCTTAACTTTTTTGTGTTTTTTGCATACTTGTTTGCCCTTCGTGAGTTGCTCAACATACTCTCTTATATGATCCTGGACTACGAGTCTAAGGGAGGCACCACCCACAATGGGCTGATCTCTTCACACCAAAAAATGCACTACAGACTGTCCTCTTTTTTTCCTTCAGGTTACATCTCCATCATAGTGTCTTCTTTTCACCCTTCCCAGTCCTGCCCTCCCACCCTCTACCCCCTAACCCTTCCATCCCACTCCTCTGGAGTGAAGTGACCCCACATAACAGTCCCCCGCCGCACTTCAGCAAGCCCTTCCTCTGGAGGCACTTTCTCAGTTAAAAGTTCCTCTTCCCATATGACTAGTTTGTGTCAAAATGACAGAAATATAAAATGTCATAAGATCATAAAAATCACACTATTGGCTACTACTGTTGCCTAGGCAATAGTCTTACTCTTGTAACATTCTGGACCACCAGCCCAGGGGTGCCATTTTCCCCAATGGGCTAAGGCCTTCCACACTAAAAAATACACTATATCTTCTATTTCTGGAACCAATATTTTTAAAAAGAAAACTTATTGTAAAGTACATAAAATCATGAAAATTTTCACACACTGAGATAGAATCTTTTCTTGAGAAATTTCTAATCAACACTGTCTTTCTAGCATGAATCACTAGTAATTTGTGTCCATGTATTCACTGAAGAATGTGGAATAAAAAATAGTGTAAATGTATTACAGCTACAACTCTAGTGTTTTCCTGTAAGGAAATATTGAAGTCACATAATCTGAAGATTGTAACAAATGAGCATATGTGTGGTTCAGCATTCACTGACTCTTGTCATGCTTTGTGCACTGAGCAGGGAGCTAGTGATACAGTTCAGGCACATTTTCCTCTTCACTGAGCTGAAAATCTAATGAAGACACAAGTCACTGACTGCTATGCAATGACTGCTCCACAATGTGGGAAGTAAATTAGACTGCCTTTACATAATGATGGGGCTTCTTCATCAGGCAAGAGATGGCAAAGAAAGGAAACTAGACTAAACAACACAGTTTAAGGAAAATAATAAAGCATGCAACTAAAAATAAGGTAACATGAAGTTAAGGAATATAAATAACTTAGTATGATTGACAGAAACATGCATGTGTGGAATGACAATGGTTGAAATTAAAGGAGTAAGCAGGGACAGATCTTCTGATGCTTAGTAGATGGTCATTTTTTCATCAGAATTGTTATACCCCTAATGGATTAGAGGAAAGGATTTAGAATAGATTCATATTTTAGAAGCATGAAAAAAGAAAAAGTCTAGTGAAGCTTGGGAATTAAAAGCATCAAGATGTTTGCCATTTGTAGATATTGTTGAGTCTATAGTGCTAGGCACAAATGATCAGTGTTTTAGAATATAATGATTCCAGCAAATAGCTCCATGTTGGTGCTGAGTAGTTTGCTGCCAATGATACAAAGATACAGAATTAATTATAGTTAGATGTAGACTACACTACAAAAGGAAAGGAAAACAATTTGATACACCAGTCTATATTACAGGTACAAATGTACAGCTGTAAGCTTTGTGATGGTTTGGATAGTATTTTTCTTGCAAAGTTTTAACTTCCTATGCCATAGGTGGTATATTATACATAGTAATATTTTTCTGTTACTGTAGACCCAGATGTTTGCTTTAATTTCAAAGTATGATATATCACCTTTACAATTTTTAGATTCCTATAGTTCTTTTTCAGGTTTGTATTTAATTTATTTACCTACTATATGTAAAGTTGTTGTCTAAGGTACCCATGATATCTCTGTCTGGAAACTTAGAGTGGTTCTGTTCAGTAGGGTGCCTGTGCAGTTTCCCTTTGTAGAAGCCTCATTACTGCATGCTCTAAGATATTTTATCTCATGCTATTCAGAGAATTTGAAAAAATATAGATAGGAGTAATTTTAATAGTAAAATAAGGGGGAATATATTTGAAAGAAAGCTTGGGTTTATTTTTATTTTTTATTTTTGAAGAATATGAGAACAGAAGACTAAAAAACAGATTAAAATTTGAGACTTTCTGGATCCCTGGACAATGCACACTACAATTCCCAGTTCACAGGGTACTTCAGGATTAATTTACTTCAGGCTCAGTCCTATGAGTTCTCAGGCAATTGTAAAGAATATCCATGCTACAAGTTCCCATTTTTGTTCCCCCTTTGTCTTTTTCATGAGTCATCTTATGATAAAGCCATTAAGTACAAGTTTAATTCTCAATACGGTTTTGTACTTTGCTGAACTCTCTAAATTTATGTTTTTGTTTACTTTTGAGTTCAATGCTGGTACTATTCAAAATACCAAGACTCTCATTATTTATAGAAAATGATTTTGGGCATTTGAGTGATTGCAAGGGTGTAAAATAATTTAGATGTTTCAAAAGATCTAATCTACTAATATTAGAATATATATATACATACACACATATATGTATATATATATGTATATATACATATATATGATAAATATACAAATAGTGAAAATGAAAGAGTTGAAGACAACTCTTGAAATACCAAACTATTGGGTCAAGAATTCACAGAAGTTAAATATAAAAAGCAATAAGATTTTTTAAATAATTTATTTATTTTTATTTTATGAACATTGATGTTTTGACTACATGTGTTTCATCAGATTGTTTGCAATAAGATTTTTAAGAAAGTCGAGCAAATAAAATGGTAGTAGAGGAAAAGGGAGGAACTAGAATAAAAGTGGGAGAATATCTAGAGCCAAATGTAACAGCAACAATAAATAATGCAAACCCAGAAACATAATTAATGGCATGTGCATGTGAAAGTGTTAGTAATGCTAGTAATAGCCTTTCCAAGAATGGAGGAGACTGAAGCCACATCAGCACTATGTGAGCGGGGAGTGGTGAAGAACAGCAAGCAAAAGAGGCTCACAAGAGCTTTTATGGGAATAAAAGAAAAGCAAGGACCACAGAGTCCAGAATGTGGAATTAATAGTCTGTTTTATACTAAGAGATAACTCAGGAATAAACAACTTCTTCGCAAACTAATTACTATAGGCAATGTAGTTAAAAGCACCTGAGAAACATATTAGCAGAATTCTGTTAAATAAAAGTAAAGAGAATCTATTTATAACTTTTGTGAATGAAATTCTGTGCAAGATCGTATAATTGCAATCCTATACATAGGCTCCAATTCTATCAGCAACTTTCTATCTCTCAGTAACATCTCCATGAGATGAGTTGAGTGATGGCAATGTGTATATATTACTTACCAAATTTAAATTTTATAATTCTTGTATTTTTTCTTCCTGTTGCACTGATAAAGCACCCTGACTAAAACGAAGTTTGTGGAAGAAAGAATGCATTTGTGCTTATAAATGATAGCCCATCATTGAGGGAGTTCAAGGCAGTAACTCGTACAAAAACTAAACCATGGCAAAAATCTTTTTACTAGATTGCTTGTGTTCAGCTACCTTCATAGAAACAGAACCATCTCCCAGAGGAATAATGTCTCCCGCAGTGGCCTTCCTATGTCAAGGAACAACAAAGGCAATCCCCCATGGACAAGCCCCCAGGCCAGTCTGACTCCTCAGTTGAAAATCATTCCCTGTGACAAGGTCAAGTTGGCAGGTATAGGTTACAAGGAAAAGTACCTTCAGTGTGCTTTTCAGTGCCTGAATTAAAAGGATCTCAGGGAGGACAGTTTCAAGCACAAATTGGGTTATATCTTCCATCCTCAGTTACTTTTATCTGGGTAGGGCAAAAGTATTTTAATTAATATTTCAATTACACTTTTATTCTTGTAACATGATGCTTGAATCAATCTCAGGAAAACACAATTAGGAAGGAATGTCACAGTGTCAAAATCCATAAGTACTGAGTTGGCCTGAGATAATCATAAAATAGATGGCATGAAGTGTTCTAGTGGTAGACTTTGAGGAGAAATTCTGAGATTATTCTTCTCTTCTTCCCTGTAGCTCAGAGCTGGTAGAGAGAATAGAAGGTAGAAAATTCACACTTTAAAATAACTTCATGAGTTAAAAATTGAATATTCTAGTATCTCTCTTCTACATGATATTTAAAATTCACTGTATTAGTGTTAAAAAATGAAAATAACATGTGAAAAATATGTCCTGAAAACACAGAGAAAAATCCCTGTAGTTCAGATAAAAGAAAAAAAAAGTGAAGTTGAAAATAAGAAAGAAAAATTAGATAAGAATGAAATATTCTGGGTATTCTGGGTAATGCCTGGAGTCCCAGTACTCAGATGATTGCACCAGTAGTCCAAGCCCTTCTGGGAGACACACTGAGATTCAGTTTAAAAAAAAAAAAAAAAAAGGAGTCAGAGGTAGGAAAAAAAAGGTAAAGAATCAGAGAGTCTATGAAGTATTTGACATTTTGTTTTGATCAATGATGATGAGAGGTCATATGTTAGTTCAAAGGATAAATGAATGTTCCCAAAAAAGTAGTGTAAATGCAAATATCCACAAATAGCCATTCTCTTAACAAAGCCAGGGTTCGTGTTCATATTCTATATAGAGAAAAATATTGATAATGTTCCTAAAAGTAAGTCATATTTTAGCTAATGTGGGCACACTGGTCTGGAGAAGAGGTAGAAGGATGGCATATAAAGATGGCCTTTCAGTATCGCAGTGAGGTATATAAAGGGCCTACACCATAAACAAAAGAGAATTATTTGATTCAGAGTTAGGGAGGCTGAAAGTCCAAATGATATACTAGAAAACAGTCTACACTGGAAAACAGAGGGAACACCTAGGAAACTGTAAGAGTGTCATGTTTTATCCTTTTGTGAAAACTCTCGAGTGAAAACTCTAAATTCCCATGGGAAATGTCCTATTCCCTCTCAAGGCCAGGACTCTAATGACATAAGTGACTTCCATTAGGCTCCATCTTTTTCAAGGTTCCACAGCACAATCAACACTGCATGCCAGGGACCAAGCCTCCTAACTCATGGAAATTTAGACTGCATTAAATGAAGCTCCAACAACAACAGATGGATAAAGATAATACAGTATAGCATAGCAAATGTGTTTGGGAAGTTTTCAAGTCATTCTGATATGTAATAATTTGAACTATATCAGCAAATCACTCCTTTTAGAGATAGTATATATTCTTAACTTCATGCTTCCTAATCTTAAATACTCCATATTTTCTGTACTAGTTTTATAGATTTGGGTTCATATAAACTTGTAAATGATAAGTAAATTCATGAAAAGAGTTTGTTAGCTTACTATGATCAGCTACAACACAAATCAAATCCGTCAAAGGTCATTACTTTTCCTTACAAAGATTGAAATGACTTTTTAAGCCTTATATGTGGTAATAGAAAAGGCAGTAGAAAATATGGAATTCTATGAATTCTTGGTTAGAGTATAATATTGCATATTTATTAAATGGGTAACATAGTTCAAAAACATTCAATATGTATCAACTTTGACCTCTTGCTATACTTCTAGAAAACCACACAGAGAAATGGAAGTCAAATGTAAAAAGATTCAAATACAAAGAGGTTTATTACTTATAATTTGGCCGTTAAGAAATGGCAATGCCTATCATCTACTGGTGGACTAAGCACATGCTATTTAAATTTAATTGATTGATAAAATATCACTTATGCTTTTATATAGGATGACTGAATTATATATGTTCACAAACAATCCAGATATAAGGGGAAATTAAAATGAGTGTTATAGCAGATTTACATTTATGTATGAATATATTCAATTAAATATTAGCTATAAGCAAACTAGTAAAACTTAATAATGAGCAGTAACCTGAGAATCAGGTATTATGGAAACAACTGCTTTCCATATACTACTGACCCCTGAAAATTTTATACCAAGTATATGGTAATTGAAGAAAAATATTAAATAATAATTTAATTTTTGCCTTTTCTAGAAACTGAAATGTTTATTGTAAAATAGACATTTAAACCATCAAAGAAGAGTTGAAAGTATTTAATAATGATCATGTGTATGTGTGTGTATGTGTTTATATTACATAGACACCACAGTTAGAAAGAAAGATATGTAAAAATGGAAGGCTCTGCTAGAATTAAAGAGCAGTGTGACCAACACTGAGAAACAATGGAAATGAAATGAGTCCATTCCTTCTTTCAGTTTTAACTTTTTTTTTCATTGAGTTTCTACCACGGCTCTTAGAACTATATGTTTTTTGTTTTCTCTTTCATTTGCAGCAAGATTCACCTTAATGAAAGCCTGCAAAAATAATAGATAATTTTTAGGTTGGGGTTTAAGAAAGATCATATTTTGAGCAGCCATGTCTTAAAAATAGATTGATGATATATAAATCTAAATTCAGTTGAAAATTTTAGACACAACATTAAAATTTGGCTGAGTTGATGCTGAAGTCATGAGAATGATAGACCTGCAACAAAATCTTCAAGTGAATACAAGGGTAAGGAAGGGCATATTTTAAAAAGAAAAAGAAGATTAGGGCAGCAATCTATCCTGTTTATATCAGAAGGAAGAAACGGTATGTCAACAAACTGAATATGCAGAATATTTTAAGAAAGTAATTTTAATTAATTAATTTAATTAATATATCATACAATAACAATCTGGAACATGAACACCATGTTTTTCAAGGAGATAACTATTGAGATTTGAAAGTTTCTCTATGATTGGAATAACTTAAAAAGAAAAGAAGACTATAATAGCACAGCCATACGGACTTACCATTCTCTTCATGGAAAACTTTTAAATATGTGAATGAAATTTTTCATTATATTTTACATTTCTTCTTGTACTAGTTTTAGTAAGATATACATTTAAGAGATTTTTTTCAACTTCAATTGATGTTCAGTGCATGATCTCATCGACGTTTATTATATTCCTCATTATCTCTTGAAATTAGGTGATGATGTAGCAGCATTGGGGATAACTTTGTTATCCCCAATGTTCATATCTCATATAAAATGCTGTGATTAATTTTGCATGAATTTATCACTATAGTCCATCATTTCAGAGAATAAGTTTTCTGCTTTCTTACAGTGTGTGGAATATAACCCATGGCCACTGTGTTTATTAAGCACTTCAGCTGAACAGACTATGAAAGGTGCTATACTTCTTGTGTAATCCAAAACCTTCTTAAAATTAAAATCTCCTCAGAATCATATCATTATTTGGTCAACATTTGTTTAGTATTTTAAAAAATACTTTGAACATTTATATTCTAAGTGTTCTTCTAACAGCCTCATATATAGTTCATCAAAAGTGTTAGTCAAATTCCTAGATAAATTATAGTTTGACATTAATTAGTCAAAGAACACAGCACCTAACTCCCCACAAAAATGATAACTTAGATTTTGTTCTGAATTATCTGTGTTGACCCAGAAATATCTGAGTGACTTCTCCATGTGTGTATCTTTTGTAAGTCTGTCTTCATAATGAATCATTTATAGGCTAATGCAGAAGTAATGCCATAAAACAGACCATATATATGACAGTAGATTAAAAGGAAAATTATTTCCTATAGCTATACACACATCACAGAAAACAAGAAAATACTACTAAACAATACCTTTGTTGTTTCAGCCAGTGGTAAAATTTTGGGGGAATTTTATAATGCTTTTTTTTACTTCAATTCTATTTCCTCTCTGCTTTAAGCCATGCCACAGAAATTGAGAATTATTTCACAGATGGGGTAGTAATATTTTTCCAAAGAAGCCTGGGCTCATTTAGGTCCTACCCAGGCAGGGTTGCAATTGTGATATGTTTGATTTCTAGCCATGAAGTATCCCCTAAGTTTTATTCTGACTCCCTCCTCTGTGTATTTCTTAACTTTGTATAACATAATCAGAGTCACTGGCCCAGTAGAAACTCGGAGGTGATTATTGGCCCATGTCACATGGATCTTACAATATTTGTGTAGGTGTTAGCACCTTCAGGCCAAATGCTTTGAATTATCTAAAATAATCATTTACTTCTGTTTCATTTAAGGTTCTCTATGGGCATGTGTCTCTCTGTGTGTAATTGTGGAATATGCACATATATATGTGGAAGTCACACATCTGTGACTTCAGGCAAAATGTGTTGAATTATCTAGAATAATCATTTACTTCTGTTTCATATAATGTACTCTGTGGGCATGTGTCTCTCTGTGTGTAATTGTGGCATATGCACACACACAAACATATGTGTGTGTGCGTGTGTGTTTAAGTCTGTGACCACAGAGGCCAGAAGAGGCAACATGTGTCCTCTTCCATTACTTCCTTACAGGAAGGGTCTCACCCTGCACCTGGGACTCTCATATTCTCACTCGGACTGACACCTAGGAAACCACAGTAATTGTCATGTATCTGACTCTTTTGCAATGGGGTTACAGCTCTGTGTAGAGCACTAAGTTTCTTATGTCAGCATTTAGGTACAAAACCCAATGCCAATGTTTGTACATCTGGCACTCATAACTGCTGAGCCATCTAAC
>CAJQZJ010032268.1:595603-650587 GCA_907164525.1 Lophiomys imhausi
GTACTTAGCATTTAAAGAAGTTTATTAAATATACATTATTCTAAAGAGTAGCCAGTGCTTGCTTAACCTGCTCAAGGTTCTGTCATTTAAGGTTATGCCATTTAACATATCTCTAGAATAACATCTCACTGTACTGTGAGGCCCTTGTGATTTTAGAGAGGTGTAGTTTAATAAGATACTTAGTCCCTTGCTGGTTTTTCCATAATGTGCAGCTCCTTGATAAAGTATAATCAGAATGGTCCACAAAGCATCTCATCTTGCCCACCTTGTAGGTTCTGATGCAGAAATGATCATAGAGGACAAGTCTATCTCAGTTTATTCTACATGCTCATTGCATAAATATTCACAAAAGCTCTTTTCACCAGTTCTACAAATAAATAGTCTGTCTGCCCAACTAAACCAAGTGCGAGATAGTGTATACTGTTACCTCAAAGCACATCATCTGGGTGATGTGGGTAGCAGGCTCTCTGTTCTAAGATGTGATGATCAAGAAGGCACACTTGCCTACACCCTAAGGTGCTGCGTATTAGGATTCTGATGCTATGAACTTCAGCTTCAAATGTTTTAGTGTGTTATATAAAAAGAAAATATTCTTCTCTAGTCAATAAGAAGCTTCCCATAAAACTGCAGAACAATAAAGCAAGACACATTTTAATGTAGGTATTATAACGTCCAGAATTCAATCTCTGTCTCGCTTTCAATTCTGCTGCACAACTCTCCTTTGTAGGTTTTCTCTATAAAATGAAAACTGAAGTCACTTTCAAGTAACTTGTTTTATCTAGAAATAATATGGCTTAAATGATTCATACCTTTTCCTGTTTTCCTGATAAATCTGCATTCTTCCACTGAAAATTAGGAGAATGGGTGTATGCACACAACTGTGAGACTAACACACAGTCCTTAGGGAATTTGGCCTCCAGTTTCAAGGAGTTCAGCTGTGGGAATCAAGCAGAAATACCTAGGTCTCTGGTTTGGACAATTAACTTCGTGTTAAACTGTTATTTAACATCTTCTTTAGCATTTTATCAACCTAAAACATGTCTCAAATGTGGAATTTCTCAAAACTAAAATAAGGAGTAGATTTTTACATTATTTTTAAGGTGTAGTGACTTTAAATATATGTACTTTGTTACATTTTTTCATTACCATGATGAAAAATGCACACATAGAGGACACACGCATAGAGTCAACCAACCCCAAAAATGAACCATCTGAAGCCAAGAGTCAAAAATAAAATTTCAATTTTATTATTAATTTATTTTATTTTTAAAATGAGAGGCACAGTGGCATGATCCTGAAACCCCAACCAAAAGGAGCCCAAGGGAAGAGAAGCATGAGTTTGACAAGAGTAGCCATGTGCCTTCACTGATAGCTTCACAAATTGAGTTCTGAGGCATCTGAACCTGGAAAAAAACCTTATCTCAGTCACTTTATATATAAGCAGGGAGCTCTGGAACTCTCTTCTCAAAGAGTCAAATGAGTTCAAATATTCATCCCTGTAGTGAAGGTCATCTAGCCAATCCTGAACCTCCCTATGTCTTCTCTATTGTGATTCCAAGTAGCTGATTTCGTTTCAGTAATATTAACCTCTTTAGCAACCAAGACCTCTCATTAACTTCAAGTCTGCCCTTTCTTTGACCAAACTACATGCTGTTCGAACCTTTCCATTCTTGTGTTTGCTCCTAAATATCACTATAAACCCAGCTGAACGCAGTCACCAAGAACCCACTACAACGTGATTGCTAGAAGTATTGGGTTTTTGTCTGTTTGGTTGGTTGATTGATTGGTTTGATTTTTGTTTGTTTGTTTGTTTTTCTTTCTTTCTTTTCTTTGCCAATTTTAATTACCCCTTTGCTAACTGAACCTCATTCAAACTTTCTGGGAACGAATAACTGCAAACTATTGACCAGACTGTAGCATCAATGTGTTCTCAAACAATGCCCAGTAGAGATTTTGTTTCCACATTTGTTCCCTCACTGTCCACGCTCCTGTTTGAGTTCTGCTTCCCTCAGGTACCACTGGAGTTGGTCATTTAGCTTAGTTTCCAACATTGTAGACCATCTCTAGATAGTGCTTCTAAATATTTTCAAATTATTCCTACAAACCAAAGGTTTAAGAGTCATATGTGCTGCATTAGCCACAATGGCACATCTCTGACAATTTTCTACGTTAACTACTCTAATTTTGTTGTGATTAAATACTTAATCAAAAAAAATTTGAATTTAAAATTTTATTTTGGCTCATGGTTTCACAGGCTTCGGTGCCTCTTTGTGGGTAGTCAGGATACCAAAACAGCAGGACCATGGGACAGAGGAGCTTTGCCTCAGAATAGAAGGTACTAGAAACAAGCACAGCTTGTAGCTGCACGTCTTCAGCGTCCCATTCTTACTAAACAGACCTCAACCCCTTAAGCTTTCAGAGCATCCAAAACTAGTACCACCAGTTAGGTACCAAGCAGTAAACATTTGAACTTGCTAACTATATTTCATATTTAAACATACAAGGCATAATTAGAAGATGTGTTTAGGATGTAGGTGATTATGCTGTGCAAAGCAAAAACAATATCTGTCTCTGAATTTTACTTTGAAAACAATGACAAATCTCCCTTGTTCACAAAATTTGATTTTAGCCTTCATGAGACAAATTTCAATTGCAGATACTACTTGAGTTACACTGGTGTTATACCCCATTAAATCTATCGTTTAGGTTACAAATATCATAAATACCATCAACTGAAACTTAATTTAAAACACCTATTCTAATGAACACCATAGTTCAGCCTCACTAACTTATTTAGAACACTTATCCTGACCATTCATTTAACTCAAAGTTTATTGTTTAATTAGGAGCTGAATATCTCAACATAATCAAATGTAAAGCCCAAAGTTAAAATATCACAAATTAAGGACTATATATATTATCATCATGAATAAATTTCAAAATTTTACATTTCTAAGTGTTTTAGTATTAGAAAATTAATATAACCTAATAATAGCTTTCTCCACATGGTATAACTCCCCTCAGGTTCAATTTCCACATTAAGCTCCCTACTTCACCTTACATTAGCAATGTTCTGACATCTCTTGCCGTGTGAACCTCCTACACCAGGTTTTACTAAGTGACTAGTCTCTTACACTTACTAGAATAGGATTCTAATTATAGGTCTGGAGATAATGAGGAGTGATGGAAAAGGGACAAGAGGAAAATTAACTTCCTCTTGGAAGATAAACTCCCCTGACAAGGCACCAACAGTGTCTTTCTTCAAACAAGATAAGAAAAGTATTGCATACAGTGAGAGCTGTGAGAAGGCATTGATTCTGATATTTCCAAGATCCTTCTACATTATCACACTAAGGATCTGAATTATTCCACATATTTTAATTTACCACTCTATCTAGACCACAAAGTACAGAGTTTTTAATCTACATTGTACCTCCTGACATCATCAAATCCAATCCTTTACACAGGAAGAGTCTATGAAATCCTCAAGGACTTAATGTCTTTTATACTTTTCAAAGTAGGTAAAAGCACCTGGTGTGAGACCATTTAAAGTTTTATTATTTATTCTATAACATTATTATAATTCTGACTTCAAAATAATAAAATTAGATTTTAAAAGAAACCTTAAAAAGCCATTGCCCTGATCTGAATTGTAAAGTAAATAGTAAAGGTGAAATGAAAGTGCCTCAAAGTGGCCACTTCAGCAGTAATGGCCTAGATTGTCCGTCTTGGCATTTTCTAAGAAATACAGTACTATAGTTCACATTAGTAACAGGTAAATGGAAAAATCATAGCATGATTTTCTCAATAACGCTTAGCAACTTTTCTCAGTTAAAAAAGTTAGGATATCTGAACAGAAACAACATTCAAAAGTTAATGTAGTCTATGTACCTGAGAAATTCAGCAAACATGATTAATCACATTCTTTTAAATTCATGACCAAGACTAGTTACTTTTGTCTCATGGTTCCTATCTATTAGAACACCACAAGAAAATAAAGCAGATACACGCATGAATATGTATAAGAGTCAAACTGTAACTAATTACAGCAGACAGGCTTTTCACAGTAGAAGTAATGCTATCCAGTGTTAGATCCTCTCTCTCTCTCACCAGTAGGAACATTGCCCAGGGAGATTCACAACTCCCCATTTGTGGATCCATATGGATGAGCCTCAAATTCAATGTGACCCAATTCTCCATGAAGCAGATTTAATTTATTAGACTTCCCTTTCCACTGGTGGGCTTCTTGGCTCTAGCCCTTCATTGTGGATGTGCCTCTTCTCAAGCAAAACATGTTTTTCTTGCAGATTCAGTTCCAGTGCCCAGTGAGCAGGAGTCATGCTGAAACCCCCTCTATTAAGGACAGGCAGATGGTTCAAAACCAGCATTCGTTCATGAAGAAGACCAGAGGACTTAATGATACCCTCAGGTTTAACTTGTATTTTACAAGTTAAAACTCAATAAAGGTGAGTTTCAAAAACCAAATCTCTTTGTCTCTTAGTTGTTAGGATCACACAGCCTGCTAAATTAGAATTGTATTATTTTAAGCCCTAATGTCAAATATTTATTAATACTATTATTGGAAATATTCTTAGAGTGCATTAAATAAGATGGTATAATAAATAAAAATGTATAATATTTAACACTTAACATGAAAACCATAGAAAATATATTTGACCCTACAATTTTTAAACCATCAGGAACAAAATAAAGATCTTGAAGTTTATAGGAGAAAAATCACAATATCTTGTTGACGATGTAGGTCAGTGGTAAAACAAAGGTGTGAATGTTCTTATATTTGACCCCCAAGTACAAAATCACACACACACACACACACACACACACACACAAACACACACACACATCCTTACAGGAAAAAAAAAACAGAGGTTCAGCTATTCAGCTACATGGGTATGATAGTTCTAGATGAGAAGAACAAAGACAAAACTTTGAGCTACAAAAAAATCAGACATGTTATGACATTACTATTTCACAGCAGTGAATCACTAAGAAAAAGACAGACTTGATCACAACAATGTGAGAGCATGGAGGAGTTCACTCACAGGTGGACTTCAGTAGATGACCACTTAGATGATGGAACAACAGAACTGTTCAGAAAAATGCAGAAGACGACAGAGGAGCACCCCTCTACTAAACAGTGAATACCAGTTATCAAATAAGGGCAAAAAAACTTACTGAGAACAAAGGCAATGTAGAAGAATTTTTTAACTTAAAATGTAGTGCGACAAGAGATATGGTACAGGTGAAAGCACATGGCCACTGGGTCCTCCAGACAGCTCCTGCCACCCCCCTGACTGACTGAGTCCCATTCATGGAATCTACGTGGTGACAGGGGACAAACAACTCCTGAAAAATTGCCCTTAGCATCTACATGTGTAGTATGCCACTGGAGAGCACAAACACACAAAGATACACACACACACATGCGCACACACGCGCAGACACACACACTAAAGTTTAAAAGGTAATAAAAGCACATAAATGAATAAAAGAAAATGCTTTAAATATTTATAACGTAATGTTAATACCAATAATATAGCATACAATTAACTTTTCAATTACAAAGACAAAAACTATGTAATCACATGTTTTGATGCATAGGATAAAACATGATAGTAACAAAGATATTAATATTAATGAATCCACTAAACTATATTAAACTCTATTGGTGAGAAGAAAAACATAAATTTAAAAACAAAACAACCTTAAATCAGTCATCATTTATGAAAATGTCAAAGACTAAAAGCCTTTAGTACTGTTTAGATGATAGTAAGAGAACCAACGTTCTTATTGTTGTTGGTTGGTTCTTAAGTTGGAGAGCATTTCAGAGTAGTATTGGAAGGTAAATTTCCATTCCTCATAAGTTTAAATCTGTTAACCATCACACAATAATTACACTTGAAAAAAATATACCCAAGTAAATTACTGTAATTTTCAGACCAAAATATCAATTCATGACTACTCATTGCAGTAAAATTTATAATGTTTTAGAACTTTAGCTATATAATTTCAAAATTTTAATATATGATTATGTAAAGCCATATTTCTCTGGAATATTATGCAGCAATTATAGAAGGACAGACTGTTAATGATTTCAAAAAAGATGATTGGAGAAAACAGAATCATTTGGGCAAAATAGAGTTAAATGTAGCATTATTGCTCTGTAGCTAGATGAGTGTATAGGAGAAGTCTTGATTTCTTTAAACATTCGGTTGTGCAGCAACCTACAGATTGGGAAAAAATCTTCACCAACCCTACATCTGACAGAGGGTTAATATCCAAATTTTACAAAGAACTCAAGAAATTAAATGGCAAGAAACCAAATAATCCAATCAAAAAATGGGGAACAGAGCTAAACAGAGAATTCACAAAGGAGGAATCCCTAATGGCCGAGACACACTTGAAGAAATGCTCAACATCCTTAATCATCAGAGAAATGCAACTCAAGACTACTCTGAGATTCCATTTCACACATGAAAGGAATGCTAAGGTCAAAAACTCAAATGACAGCACATGTTGGCCAGGTTGTGAAGAAAGGGGAACATTCCTACATTGCTGGTGGGAGTACAAGCTTGTACAACCACTATGGAAATCAGTCTGGCAATATCTTAGAAAACTCAGAATAGCTCTACCTCAAGACCCAGCTATACCACTCTGGATATACATCCAAAAGATTCCTCACCAAACCACAAAGACATTTCTTCATTTATGTTCATAACAGCCTAATTTATAATACCTAGAAACTGGAAACAATCCAGATGTCCCTCCACCGAGGAATGGATAAAAAAAATCTGTGGTACATCTACACAATGGAATACTACTCAGCCATCAGAAACAATGAAATCCTGCAATTTGCAGCCAAATGGATGGAACTAGAGAAGCTCATCCTGAGTGAGCTAACCCAGACTCAGAAGGATGCACATGGTATCTATTCACTTATAATCAGACTTTAGCCATATAGTACAGGATAACTATACTACAAAATGCACCAAAGGGAACATAGACTTTGTTACCTGTCCATGAGACACTTTGCCCTAGTGATGCTGTCTTGTAGGTCCCCAGTGTATGAGGAGGCTCTTGGCCCTCATATGACTGCTGAATGGGGGTAGGGGACTGATATGTAGGGACACTCCATTCCAGAGGAATGTGATGGAAGAGATAGGGGGTAAAGGGTGAGAGGGCAGGACTGGGAGGGGGGGGAAAGAGGACACTGTGATGGAGATATAACCTGAAGTAATAAATAAACATAAAATAAATAAATATATAAATAAAATTATTTTATTATGATGTAGTAAAGACTAGATTATATTTAGCCATTTCACAATTACATCAAGTCATTTATGATCCTGAATAATAATGATAATAATAATAATAAACAAAAAGCTTATAAAAATAAAAAATATTCGGTTGTGATACATGAGTGTGTTTTTGTTTTGGTCCCAAGTGTGAGATATGGAAATGCTGTATCCACTGCTGAAAAACAGACTCATGAGAGGGGCATGATATTTGTCAGCTGAAAAATACACCTTCCTCAGGTTAGTGGGTTGGAAGGAATGTAGAGGTATTAAGAAAACCACAAATAAATAGTATAAAAATACACATATACAAGTACTTCAGTATTCGGTTTCATTTGTTACAGGGTCACACCAAGTATGCCTGACTGGCCTTACACTTCTTCCTGCCTCAGCCTTTTGAGTCCTGGGACTATATCGTGGACTCCTAGCCTTCTCTCAATGTTTAATAGTCATTAAGTTGTTAAATATTTCTTTCATAATAGTTTAACAAATTAAAAGGACATAGATATTCAGAATGCTGACAAATGTTTCTATTGATCCAAATAATATAATTATGTGTGTTCCGGTTACTGACATTCATCAAGGAGTGTCAATTCTATACCGTTTGTAATTGGTCCAGTATTAACATACGATCCATAGGGTATTGATCTTAACATCCATTCTAAACTTCAGGAGAATCTAGTAAAACACATAAAGTATTCATCTATCATCCATGTACTTCAAAGCATCAGAAAACCCATCTATCTCCTAATTCTTTCTTAGGCATAAACAAAGGGGGCCATGGTAGTGACAAGCAGTCAGTAATTTAAAAGTGCAGATAAATAGAATGAGAGGTGAGAGTAACCTTGTAATAAAATAGCAAGTGATGATTTTGTATCTTATATTCCATCAGTTCTCTTGAGATTTTAAGTTTCTATTACTTTAGGATATTGAATTCTTATACTGTTGTTAAGGTATGAATTAGCTTGCTGTTGTTGTCATAAAACACTTGAGATAATCAACTGACTGGAGAGAATTTATCCTGGCTCTATTTGAAAGTTTTACCTCATGGTAGGTTTGATCCCTTGTTTTTGAGCCTGTATTGAACCAACACATTATGGTTGTGATCAGTATGGAGAAAGATGATTTCATGGAACCTGGGAAGCAGAAAGAGAGACAGAGAGAGTAGAGGTGGGTGTTTTATTCCAATGTCCCACTGAGGGTACACTCCAATGACCTATCTTCCTTTAATTAGCTCCTATCACTTAAAAGTTCTTACCATCTTTCCCAAGTGTTAAAGCTTTTAATCAACTATTAATCGTCTTGATCTTGGGTCTTTGAAGGATTATTGTGATATAAACTATAATAGGTCTTTAATAATAGCTGTGCTTTTCATGTTTGAGTGTAAAAAAATATATATATTATGTTTACCATGAGGAATTTCTAGCTATGTTTCAATGTAAGATTGCTTAATGCCCTATTCTTCCTAAAAACAAATACAGCATTAATTAATTTTTAAATACATAAATATTTTGGACACATGTTAATTTATAAGTATATGTGCATATAGATTGGTATCAGCTCTAAATGGTTCCATTGAACCAGACTCAGACAGAATTTTAATGATTATCTTTCATTTTGTGATAAAGTATCAGTATTTCCCTTACTCTTCTAACCTTCCATCAGAGATAGTTAGTAGGAAAAAATAATATTCATCATGCCAATTCTTGCTATGGTTTAGATAAATGTCACACAGATACCTTTGTGTTAAAGATTTCATACTTATCACCTTTCAGAAAACTTAAGTCCAAGTGGATCAAAGACCTTAACATAAAAACCGGCACACTAAATCTAATAGCAGAGAAAGTGGGGAAAAGCCTCAAATTCATTGGCACAGGTGACAACTTCTTGAACAGAACACCAATAGCTCAGGTTCTAAGACCAACAATCAATAAATAGGACCTCGTGACACTGAAAAGCTTCTGTAAGGCAAAACACACTGTCATTTGAACAAAATGGCAACTTACAGATTGGGAAAAGATCTTTGCCAATCCCATATCTGACAGAAAGCTAATATCCAAAATTTATAAAGAACTCAAGAAATTAAACACCAAGAAACCAAATAGTCCAATAAAAAAAATGAAGAACAGAGATAAACTGAGAATGCACAAAGGAGGGATGTTTAATGGCCGTGAGTCACTTGAAGAAATGCTCAACATCCTTAATCATCAGAGAAATGCAACTCCAGACGACCCTGAGATTGTATTTCACACCTGTCAAAATGGCAAAGATTAAAAATTCTAATGACAGCACATGCTGGGAAGGTTGTGAAGAAAGGGGAACATTCCTCCATTGCTTGTGGGAGTGCAAGCTTGTACAACTACTATGGAAATCAGTCTGGCGATATCTTAGAAAACTTGGAATAGCTCTACCTCAAGACCCAGCCATACAACTTCTGGGTATATATCCAAATGATTCCTCACCAAACCACAAGGATGTTTCCTCATCTATGTTCATAGCAGCCTTATTTGTAATAGCTAGAAACTGGAAATAACCCAGATGTCCCTCAACCGATGAATGGATAAAAACAAAACAAAACAAAAACAAACTATGGTACATCTATACAATGGAATACTACTCAGGTATCAGAAACAACAAAATCCTGCGATTTGCAGCCAAATGGATGGAACTAGAAAAGCTCATCCTGAGTGAGCTAACCCAGACTCAGTAGGATGCACATGGCATCTATTCACTTATAATTGGATTTTAGCTATATAGTACTATTCTACAACCAACACACCAAAAGGATCAGGAACATAGACTTTGTTACCTGTTAATGAGACACTTTGTCCTAGCGATGCTGTCATGCAGGCCCCAGTGTATGAGAAAGCTCCTAGCCCTCATATGACTGCTGAACTGGGGTAGGGAACTGATATGTAGGGACACTCCTCTCTGGAAGAGTAGGATAGGAGGGAGGGGGGAAAATTGGGACTGTGAGGGGTGGAAAGAGGGCACTGAGATGGAGATATAACTTGAAGTAATAGATAAACTTAAAAAAAAAGATTACATTACTCTTTTCAGGGTAATTTTGCAGCTCTCCAGAAGACATGTGGAGGGGTTCCTGGGTTATCTAATGCATAGAGTTCCAAAATGGACTGCCTTTCACAATAATTTCACCAATCTGTAGACAGGCTTCTGAGGTCAGAGATAATGCATACAAATTAGTAGTATTAGCTACATTAAACTTAGATTACATTGTGTTATTTTTAATTCAAATATAATTTTAAACACCAAAATCCAGAGAATACCCGGGTGATGCCATTTTTTCTTTGTCTGTAAAACAGCTCTAGCCCCAGAACGAAGCATTCCTAAAAAGCAAGTTCTCCCTGTCATTCTTTTGACAAATGTGTTGTTTGATATATCTCCATGTGCCTAAGATACTATTTCTAAGTTAAAGTCCTTGATTGAGAAGAAAAGAACAGAGGTGTCCTTCTCTTGTTACTTTTATGACTAGCCCCAAACCTTAACTCCAAGAGTTCATGCCAATGATTAACCCTGGAACAAAACTCCTCTATGATATTAATTGATCTAATAAAATATTCTTCCTTA
The DNA here is from genome assembly GCA_907164525.1 of Lophiomys imhausi. Taxonomy (NCBI): domain Eukaryota; kingdom Metazoa; phylum Chordata; class Mammalia; order Rodentia; family Muridae; genus Lophiomys; species Lophiomys imhausi. Next base: position 606,508 of record CAJQZJ010032268.1, read on the forward strand.
GGCTGCTTTTCACATATTCATTTTATTATCAAGTAGGCAACCAGTCATGGGAATTATATCTCTCTCTTATTTTCATATCCACATTCTGGGATGAAGTAATAGACAGAGTGATGAGCAAGCCCTTTATAACACTGCTCCAGAGAAACTGAAAAAAAAAATAAGGTTGTAATTTAGATCATAGAAATTACCAAGGTGAAATTTTCATTTGTAGTGTCCTGCACAAGAATAGAATGATAGTCTGTCTGGAACTTGTCCTCCATTAGCTTCTTAATATGGTCTTCTGACTTTTATTACAGCTGTGGTGAAGGGCATCTTTATAATTTGTTAAAATAGTAAAGCATTGTCATTTTAACCCATAAGTAGGTAAAACCTATTTTGAGCATAACAAACTCTGAAAATGTTATCATAGTTACTACATTTCAGAATTCATATTTATATGAGTTTCCTTTTATGCAAGTAATAGTATTGATAGGTATACTAGAAGCATCATCATTACCATACCAGAAATAGAAAGTTTATACGTTACTGGACGATCTCCTGGGAAATCCCTCCAAGTCTTCAATATCCAGGCTGCTTTCAGGAAGAAATGCAAAGTGACTGCTTTCTTTCTTAGAATTGGTAATACATTGAGGCTAATCTCAGGGTATAATCAATCCCAACAATCTGGATTTGTTTCCCAACACATGAAGTAAATTAAAGGGTTTTCCCCAGTGAGTCTGAGTCCAGCCTTGTTTATATGCTATAACCTATCTCAAGATAGTATGTAAGTTGCAACAGCAATAGCTGCCCACCTATAAGGAGAGGTTCCTTACATCTGACTACTTTTTGGCAAACTCAAAGCAATATTTTTAAGTTGATTTTTTTCCATAAAATCCTGATCCTAGCTTGAAGGCAAATCCTTCTGTCCCTGATGTTTTCTGCATATCTCACTAACAGTAGACTGCCTAACTTCTTGAGTCTCTGCGATCTACAGCTTTACTGAATCAATTATAACATTGGCTTTTGGCCTCAGAAGCCACTCCATTATCTCATTGTAAAGATGATGAAGCATGTGACATGTCAAGAAGTCCTCATCCATGCTTCCTGGTGTGCCGTGGCTTCTTCCTAAAGGCCTCTTTCTGCTAGCCTTCATGTTTCAAATCTTGGTTAAAAATGTTTCTTAATAAATTCTAACTCTGCCTCTTGCTGTGTCATCTCAAAATTCCTTTCTGCAGCAACATTAGCGATCTGGGTTACCTTGGGGAAAGGTCACGGTAGGAAAAGGGAAATTCTCAGGCTGCTATGACAGTTCTGGGCTGTGTCTGCTGCACAACACGTGACATCCTGAATGTTAGAGGAAGCTAGCCAGGGAAAAATGATGTGCAAATTCACTGGCTATAATTTCTGAGCACTTTTCCTTAAGTCAGGCGGAAGTACATCCAGGCTCAAGACAGAATTTACTTTCCATGTGCAATTTGCTCTCTCTGTTTTATCATTCACCTGCAATTATTCCTGGTTGTATTAGTTTGCTCTTGTGATAAAACATTGACCAACATCACCATGTGGAAGAAAGAGTTTATTTCAGTGTACAGGCTATAGTCTACCATCATGGAATCCAAGCAAGAAGTCAGAGCAGGAACTTGAAATAGAAGAAATGATGCTTACTGGCTTGCTTTGTCTGGCTTGATCAACTACCTTCATAAGGTTCAGGCCCACTTACCCAGGGATGGTACCAACAACAGTGTAGTAGAACATCCCAAATCAATCAGCAATCAAGAAATGTCCCTATGCAAATCTGATGGGGGCAATTCTTCAATTGAAAATTTCCCAGGTATATCTAGATTTGTGTCAATTGGAAAATAGATAACAAGTATACTGATCAATATAATAGGTTAGTGAATTCAGTGAAGCTTTAATTTTTTCACATTCCCATCACACATACAACTATTTCTGATGGATAAAGAAATGCTGCTTCTAGGATTTTATAAAGGAAGAAAGGACAATATATTGGAAAGGTAACATTGTTCATTTATACTGGCATTCAATATCTAGATATTTCAAAATAATATTTTTTTAATTTTTCTCTGCTTCACTTAGACAACTGTGCTTGTCCTATAGCTATAATCCATACAGATTGAAGAGTAAAGAAGAATGTGATAATACAGCATTCAGCACACTTTGCCCACATTTGGTTTATTTTCCTGAATTAGAAAAGGAAATATCAGTTACTTTCAAATTTGTCAGGTTACACACTGAGAATCCACCATTAGCATGTATATTCTAGTGTTTTCAGTAGTTCCTAATATTTTTAATTAGGACAAAGGGTGTTCAAAATCAAGATTCTCAAACCAGCAAGTCAAAACATCTCTTTCCTGTTTCCCTGAGATGGCCAAGGGTGCAGCATGACTCATTCTTATTTCAATGATGATCACTGCTGAGAAAGAGGGACTAAGAATGATGGACTGAAGTCTTATTCATTCTTAAAAATAAAAATCATTGCTATTACATAAGCACTCAAGTGATTGTGTTCCTTTACAGTTTCATTTTAACATCCAAAATAACCACAGAAACTATACCCCTCACTTTGCCACTGAGAAAAATAAAGCACAGAGCTATCTTTCTCAGTGCCATGAATAAAATCAGGAATTGTAAGTCAAAATTATCAAACCCCCAAAGTCCATCTTCTTAAGCATTGTATTTCACTCTTCATTGTTTGTTGAGTGGCTGCATGTGGACTGATGCAGTTCTCCAAAGGCGCTATGTTGTGAGCCTCTTTTCTTAATATTAGAAAGTCCCAGCCTTAAACAAGACAAAACTATCTGGGATCCAAGCTGCTTCTCTGCTAACATTTTTTAAAAATTGAACTCAAGAGATAACCACTTATTAGTGTTTGAGATAGCTTTCTAAATGTGGTAGTCTTTGAATTAAACTTCTCATCATGTTAATAGACGTTAACACTACTTAGCATTTTGCAAAACCCAGGATATAATTGATATTCATTTCATTAATAGGGTGTATCAATTTAATTTCGGATGTTATGTCTGACTTTGACTGCATATTAAGAATTCATCTTTTCTTCTCATTTTTAAATTTTAAATTTTGTGAGGAACTGGTTGTTCTAAATCAGAAACTAAATGTTGGAGATTGTCAGATTCCTTGATGAAGTTCATGGCAGATACCACAGTGTTTTAAAAATAATTATTATTTATATTTTTTTTATTTTCAGTTGTATGTCTCTGTTTCAGTATGGCCACAATCAACAGATTTCAAAATTGTAATTTTATTTTTTAAATCACAAATATCCTGATAAGAATTGAAAGAATTGCTATGTGAGTGGTAAGCTAAACCCACATTTCTTAGCTATTCAATTATTATTATGTGTTGTTCTTTTTTTGGAATGAATTAAAAACAAAGCAATACTCCTAATTGCATGTTAATATAGGGATGTCTTAGTTGGTTTCTGTTGTGAACACCACCATGACTAAATGCCATTTGGGGGAATGGAGGGTTTTTTTGGCTTACAGGTTTCAGTCTCTCATCCAGGGAAACCAAGACAGGAACCAATGGCAGGAACTTGAACCACAGAGGGATGCCTCCCAATGGTTAGCACTCTATGACTTACTCAGCCCGCTTTCTTATACAATCCAAGATGACCTACCCAAAGGTGACTCTTCCCACAGTGAGCTGAACCCTCCTATACCAATCATTAAAAATGAAAATGTACCACAAACTTGACAACAGGTAAACTGATGAAAACAATTCCTCGATGGAGGATCCTTCTTCCCATATGACTCTAGATCATGTCAACTTGACAGAAACCAACCAGCACACAGGTTATTAATTTGGATTTCAGCTTGTATCTGTCCTTCTTATAGCCTTTGTAAGTTGTTAATGAATGCATAATGAACAGATGTATATCTTATATCCATATATATTTACGTTAATAAGAGTAAACATGTAATTATGAGATGAAATTACTTATAAATGTTTTCAGAATAGATAAACACATTCAATATAAAAATTAATTTTAAAGTCTAATATTTGATGAAAGGTTGTTGTTTATATTTGTTTATATTTAATGCAAATATTTTATTTAATCTTCAACTGTTCTGATGCACATGGGAAAAATTTACTTGGTTAAAATAATGTAATAAAATAGTTAAAAATCAATATATTTACTAAAATTGTTACTATATGTAAATAAAAATAAAGCTCCAATGTCAAGTACCTTAGTATAAAAATTCCATGTATCAGCATCCTAAAGTAAAAACATATAATGTCTTATTACATACATAATTCCACACCCTAGTTCTCAGCCTGACAAATTTTAAAGTCTAGTATTTTCTCATCTAACTCTTGTGCCCAACTAATGTCAAGTCATGAGTTTTATGGTAGAAGAATTAATATATTTGATTATATAGTATAACCCAGATTATCTTTGTGTGGTTATAGAGTATCTGTTTTACGCATGCATTCTCTTCTTAAATCTGAAATGAAAAGTTCAACTTTCTAAATACATATTTCTTGGGGTTAAATATTGGACAACTTCAATTACATTCATCTAGATATATTAAAGTATTCCTTTACAAATAAGATGGTACATATATACTTATATGCACAAACATCAGTAAGTAAAAAGAAATAATTTTTAAAGACAGTCTATGACAGAATTTTCTATTCCCAACATTAAAAATAATTAGCATAAATAATTTCCTGAATCATGTTCAGGTATTACTGGAGATTTGACACCATGTTACCAAACATCTTTGTAAGCAATAATAAACACAACCCTGTTTGATCACATCCAGGTTCCTAGACTCACCACGCCCTAGTCTCACATGTCCAATTAATAAACCCAGTCTCACATGTCCAGTTAATAAACACCTTTATATTACCCTGCAAGTAATTCTCATCAGGTTTTATGTAACAACAATTCTATGTAGTTAGCTCTTTCCTTTCATAACTGGTCATTCTGTAGAGGAATTTTAATCCAACAACATGGCTGTCTGGCAACTGATCATATCCGAAGACCTTCAACATCTATGTGATCTGACTGGAATGCAGACATGCCCTTAGTATATACATTTGATTCCCCAACAATGAAAGTAAGGTTAGTTTATTGGAAGAAGCAGCCATGTTTGAAAGTGACGTCTAGTTAAGGCAAACTGATAAATCAGAAAAAGATTTGACCGAATGAGTCAGAGATAGGATATTCCCAATTCTCACAAGAACAGGACAGGAAAGAGAGGCTACTTAAGAACAGCAAGAGAGAGAAGAAGGTTTTTTTCTGGGAATTTTTTTTTTAACCAAGGCAGTTCTACAGAGATAGGTTGCAGAGAGAACAAGCTAGACACAGGTAGAAGACTTAAAGAACCAGAGAATGAGAAGGAGCCAGAGATTAAAACATATTGCCTGAATTAGTTTGAGGCCTGGCAGAACAATTCAGTCAGAAGTCAAGAGAAACCAGTTTGAATCAGTTACCTTAGAGAGGAGATTGGGCCAGAACAACTGAGTTGAATGAGCCATGGAGAGTTCAGAAAGAGCTAGGAAGGGTTGGAAATGGCTGTCATATCATCCCCTCATCTGAGGAAATAAAAACAGCATCTATATTGTTAGGAGTATTTGTGACTAACTCCAGGTCAGTTGGAAAGGGGGGTACTATGACAAAACTGAAATGATGATCACACTGCTTTGCAAGCAACTGATTACCTTCAACCCTCCACCTCAAATACAATGGCTCTCAGTATAATTTCCATCCTTACCCCGCTTTAAACAGATACCTACATGAATCGTGCAGGCAGCTCATAAACAAAAAAAAAAGTAGAAACAACATTTAAGAAAGGGTTAGCTGTTTTAAAATAATGAATTGGCACATAATTGATCATAGTCAATTTATATGATCTCATCTGTCCCTGTGAACAATGCTATGAATTATGGATACAATCTTGACTATAGACATGTTCAAAAGTATATGCAAATGTTTATGCTTGCCACCTTTGATATTTAATGATCTGCAATACAGTTGATGTTCATTAACTGGATGGGGTTTTGAAACATCATGGAAATACTTCTATGAGCATATCTGTGAATGAGTTTCTAGATTTGATTAATCAAAGCACATCATTCCATGACTAGTTTAATATAAAGGATTAAAGGAGCTAATCTGCAGCATTCATGCTTCTCTACTTCCTGAGTGTGTGGCTGTAGTGTGATCAGCTGCCTCAAATTCCTGGCATTATGATGTCCACATAATAATGAATGGTGCTAATGAAACTGTGAGGCAAAATAAATCCTTCCTTCCTCAAATCATTTTTGTCAAGTACTTTTTTGGTGCAAAAAGACTTCTGAACACCATATCTAGACATCATTACTTATTCTGTAGCAGAATCTCACACTTAAAATAAATGGCACATAATGGTGTCTGCAAAAAGGCAAATACTTTGGCTAAATAGCAGGAGAGAACACTGACTTCAGAATGATATGCAGCAAACCCCTGGATAGATAGGATCTGACACAGAAAACTCAGACCGTTTCTTATGAAATAAGCCTTTCATATATAGCTAACTTTTAGTCACACTTCTTAAAATCCTAGTATCTGTGTAGAATGCTTTGCTGCATAACCTCCTGTGACAGAAATTAGCCTCTGACTACGGTGCTTTTCCTGTGCCTAGTGACTTGTTCATTCATGTGTTGGAAATAGAACCTATGGCTTTGTCCTTCCCAGGCAAGCACTCTTCTACTGAGTAACACCTCTAGCCTCCTAGCTCATAAATTTTGCCTGTACAACAGCTTTTTCTTCCCATTGCCTGCATACCTGTGTAGTCTACTTTCTTATCAGTTTATTACTATTTTATGGACCAACTCTAGACTTTTCAGTGAAGAACCTATATCTCCTGTCACTCAGGATCACTGTTATGACTGTCAACTATATATGAAACTCCACACTAAGCCCTTACATAACAGCAACAACAACAAAAACACATTCTTTACTCTGAGCTTCAGTAAAAACTAAACCAGAAAACTATACTTCAGTAGTAGCTGTGTGATTTCTGGTAGGTCAGCTACTCAGTTAAAAATATTTTGATACCTACTTAGTTTCAGCATATCCCTTCTGCCCATCTTCATCTTCAACATTTTTCCTCCAACATAATGTTGTTTCCCTAATGCCAGAATTCAAAATAAGAGCTGTTAAGTAAAATGTCAGAAGAGGAAGAAGGAAATATTGAGAAAGACTTACAATGTTGGGAGGATGAGTCCAAACTAATCTCCTGAAAAACCATTCATGTAACTTAATAAAAGTAGACGCTTTACTGAGCCCTCATCTTTCTTATTTCACTTCATGATTTTACTACATTTATTTGGCTTGAAACAACAGAATGAAATATCTCTTCCAGATTATTCATTCCACTAGAATTCATTTATTCTGAAAAAAAGCTTTATTATTATGAAAAGTCTATAAAATGATTTTCTAGTATCAAATTAATTTCATAAAAATAGTCTCTGCATCAATTACCTTGAATGCCAGAGTGTTCAGAGCTGTCTTCAATATCTTTGTATGTCTTCTAAGCCCTATACCACATCAACATCATCAGTGTGTTTCTATTGATACCTGAAGATAAATGTGTATTTAAAATTCACCAACATCCTAAAATATCATCTAGCCAATACTTTTAAGGTCCTTAGTAGCCTTTTTCCAGAACCCTCATTCCTATACCACACTATAAAGAGAAGCATTATCTAGCAAAGCTATAGTAAGAGGAGTGATATTTTATTAACTAAAGTTACAGTTTTATCCTGCAGCATTTGAAATACACATGTGTATGTTTTTTTCTGAAATTGTCAGAGATCCATCTACTCTCAGAAAAAAATATGAAGTGCTCTTATGTCATTTTTTAAAAATAAATGGAATGGCTATTACATACTGAACAATGACTACTATTAACAGGCATTCTTTATATTTGTTAAAGACATTAGGAGAGAATTTATTTACTCAAGGCTCCCCAAATTGGAGTTGTAATGGCCCAGAATCTAAGTTAAATCTGTCCAGTCCCAAAGCCTAAATTCCTACCATAATATTATATCATCTCCCAGAATGGATTTAACATAAAATATTCATTATATGCTTTTGCAAAATGTTGGATAGATACATTAATATACACACATATACATAATAATATGCAATATTTAGTATATTTATTAATATTTTCTCTGACTATGTGCAAATTAATTGTTTTTACTTATCACAGATGTATATTAATTCTTAGTCATGAGAACTATATAATGTTTCCTAGCATCATATTCATAAATACTATGTCATTTTTTTAATATTTTATAAAACCTCAAACAATCATAAGAAAAGACAATGTACATGTGTTTAGTTCCCAAAATTTACATCAGTGAGCTCACTATAGTCTGTAAGTCCAGTTCCAAGGAATCCAACAACCTCTTTTGGCCTCTGAGGGCACCTATATGTACATGGAGCAAGTACATAATCTTGAGTATACACATACACATAAAATAATTAAATCTGGTTTTATAGAAATGCATAAAATATTGTATATATAAATGTATAAAACATGTAAGACATTTATAATGATAACTGTATAATGTACAAAACATTGAAACAACTCAATTATCCATGTTTAGAAGCTGGAATTATGATCTTGACTGAGTTGTATTTCTTTAAAATCACTACCTAGGAAATGTCAAAACCAGATACTAAAGTCAGTTGTTTTGCCTTTAGACCTTTTCTAAGACTTTAACTTTTTACGTCTACACAGTATCAATTCTCCCCACAGGATGTTTGGATTTCTCACTAGTTAGTCTCAACTAGAAATGGCCTCACTAAGCACAGTTTTAAGGCTTGGGTTTGTTCCCATAATATTGTTTCACCTACCAGAAGCAACATGGTCTTGGTTACTTTTCTTATTATAGCCAGCATCTCTTTGCAATAGTTTCCCATTATAGTGATTTTAAAATCTCTGCTACCAATTTGCTATTGGCTTGAAATTCAATAATTAAATGTTTAGAATCAGGATATCTAGGAGGTAACAGGTCATTTTAATATAAAGAATATGAGCTTGCCATTTATAGCAGATATTAGGTTGCTTTTGTATATTTTCTAACTGTAATATTACTATATGTTCATTTTTAAAATTCAAAAAGAATTGGGGATTTAAGCATAGAGACTAAAGATAGCATCCTTAACATCAGTACCCCCCAAAACACAATAGGTTACTATATGGTCATATATTATAATACTTTATCAATGTGGTTATACATATTTCAGGTACCATCCCAAACTTACATCTCCTTATTTTTAAAAATGTGACAACTTGCATCCTGCTTTTTTTTTTCAGCCAGTATTTCTCAATACCTTGTAGAAATAATTAATTAAATTGTTTTTAATGTTTATTTATTACTTCAGATTACATCTCCATCACAGTACCATCTTTCCACCCCTCCCAGTCCTGCCCTCCCACCCTCTACCCCCTATCCCTTCCATTCCACTCCTCTGGAGTGGAGTGTCCCTACATAACGGTTGCCCGCCCCAGTTCAGCAGTCATATGAGGGCCAAGAGCCTCCTCATATACTGGGGGCTTACAAGGCAGCACCATTAGAACAAAGTGTCTCATTGACAGGAAAAAGTCTATGTTCCTGTTACCTTTGGTGCATTGATTGTAGTATAGTTATTCTGTACTATATGGCTAAAATCTGATTATAAGTGAAAAGATGCCATGTGCATCCTTCTGATTCTGGGTTAGGTCACTCAGGATGATCTTCTCTAGTTCCATCCATTTGGCTGAAAATTGCATGGTTTCGTGTTTCTGATAGCTGAGCAGAATTCCATTGTGTGGATGTACCAGTTTTTTTTTTTTCCCCATTCCTCTGTTGAGGGACATCTGGGTTGATTCCAGTTTTTAGCTATTACAAATAAGGCTGCTATGAACATAGATGAGGAAACGTCCTTGTGGTTTGGTGAGGAATCATTTGGATGTATACCCAGAAGTGGTTTGGCTGGGTCTTGAGGTAGAGCTATTTCAAGTTTTCTAAGATATCGCCAGACTGATTTCATAGTGGTTGTATAAGTTTGCACTCCAACCAACAATGGAGGAGTGTTCCTGATGGGGTAATGTTAAGCATTCTAAATGTTAACTGGTCCTGTTTGCTGTCTGTTACTTACATTGACTCTGATTGGTTAAATAAAATGTTGATGCCTGAGATTGGGCAAAGACAGAAAATGTGGGACTTCCTGAGATTAGAACAGGAAGCCTGTGCTTTAGACAGAGGATTAATACATTCCAGCCAGGAGCAGCAGCAAGAAGGAGGCACACACCATGGGTTAGAAAAAAGAACCTCATTCCACATGGCCAGGAACATAGGCATATCATGGAGAATGGCAGTCCAAGTGGACATATGTATATATATATGGGGTCATATTTGGGTAATAGAATTATGAGCTAGCTTAGATGGGCTAAGATTGCACAACTCAGACCAAGGCTTGTTAAAATCCACATGTGGTCTCTGTGTGCTCATTTATAATGACTGCTTAAAGATTAACAGCTGCCGAACCAATTAATAGTAATATAAATACCGGATAAATAATTTAATCAGCCATATATTTTTTTACATGTTCCCCTTTCTCCACAACCTCCCCAGCATGTGCTGTCACTTTTGTTTTTGAACTTAGCCATTCTGACAGGTGTGAGATGTAATCTAGAGTCATTTTGAGTTGCATTTCTCTATGATTAAGGATGCTGAGCATTTCTTCAAGTGTCTCTCAGCCATTAGAGTTTCCTCCTTTGTGAATTCTCTGTTTAGGTCTGTTCCCCATTTTTTTTTTTGGACTATTTGGTGTAGGGAGATAGATTAATTTAGATTTAGTAAATTTTTGATTCAGTCTCTTAATTCAGGGCATTAAGATCAACTTGGCTGTGAGTTATTAGCTTATCAGCTTGTGGAAAAACAAGGATGAAGTCAGGTGAAAACAGGAAACAAACAGGAGACTTAATGGACTGAAAAACAAAATTGAAGCCAGGAAAACCAGAAAAGACTTAATGGACTAAGAAACAAAGTATTTGGCCTGGCATTGTTTTCAGCTTCTAAGTGGATGGAGCCCAAATTAAGCTGAAACAAAGTTCCTCCTATTTAAGCACAGTGCATGCGTCCCCATCCAAGAGGCCCCCGATGCTAGAGAGCTCTGAGAGTCCTGCTGAAGCAAGTGATTTCACTTGCTTGGTTAGAGTTACCCCCAGGTATTTTATATTGCTTGTGGCTATTGTGAAGGGTATTGGTTCTATAATTTCTTTCTCAGCCCATGTATTTTTTGTATAAAGAAGGGCTCCTGATTTTTTTAAAATTAATTTTGTATCCAGCAACCTTGCTGAAGGTGTTTATCAGCTGTAAGAGTTCTCTGGTGGAATTTTTGGGGTTGCTTATGTATACTATCATATTGTCTGCAAATAGGGATTCTTTGACCTCTTTGTTTCCAATATTTATCCCCTTGATCTCCTTTAGTTGTCTTAATGCTCTAGCAAGGACTTCAAGCACTATGTTGAAGAGATATGAGGAAAGTGGGCATCCTTGCTTTGTCCCGGAGTTTAGAGGAAATGCTTTAAGTTTCTCTCTGTTTAATTTGATGCTGGTTACTGGCTTACTGTATATCACAATTATTATTTCTAGGTATGGTCCTTGTATGCCCGTTCTTTGCAGGACTTTTAGCATGAAGGGGTGTTGGATTTTGTCAAATGCTTTTTCACCATCTAGAGAGATGATCATGTGTTTTTTTTTCTTTCAGCTTTTTTATGTTGTGAATTACATTGATGGATTTTCTTATGTTGAACCATCCCAGAATTCCTGGGATGAAGCCTACTTGATCATGGTGTATGATACTTTTGATGTGTTCTTGGATTCGGTTTGCCAGTATTTTATTAAGTATTTTTGCGTCTGTGTTCATGAGTGATATTAGTCTGAAGTTCTCTTTCTTTGTTGGGTCTTTTTGTGGTATTATGAATGAGGATGATTGTGGCCTCATATGATGAGTTTGGCAGTGTTCCTTCTGCTTCTATTATGTGGAAGAGTTTAGAGTATTGGTATTAGCTCTCCTTTGAAGCTATGGTAGAATATTGTGCTGAAACCATCTGGCCCTGGGCTTTTTTTTTTTTTTTTTTTTTTTTTTTTTTTTGGTGGGGAGATTTTTAATGACTGTTTGTATTTCCTTAAGGGTTATAGGGCTGTTTAATCTGTTAACCTGATCTTGATTTAACTTTGTTAGGTGGAATCTATCAAGAAAATTATTCATTTCACTTAGGTTTGCAAATTTAGTGGAGTGCAGATTTTTAAAATAGGGCCTAAAGATTCTCTCCCCTCGACATCTGTTGTTATTTCTCCCTTTTCATTTCTGATTTTGTTGACTTGGATTTTTTTCCCACTGCCTTTTAGTTAATTTGGCTAAGGGTTTGTCTATTTTGTTGATTTTCTCAAAGAACCAACTCTTGCTTTTCGTTGATTCTTTGTATTGTTCTTTTTGTTTCTATGTTGTTGATTTCAGACCTATCTTTGATGATTTCCTGCTTTCTGCTCCTCTTAGGAGTGTTTGCTTATTTTTTTTTCTTCCAGTTTTCCAGTTCTGCTGTTAATTTGCTAATATGAGCTGTCACGATTTACTTTTTGAAGGCACTTAGTGCTATTAACTTTCCTTGTAGCACTGCTTTCATTTTGTCCCATAGGTTTGGGTATGTTGTGCCTTCATTTTTGTTGGATTTTAAGAAGTCTTTGATGTCCATCTTTATTTATTCCTGATCCAGTGGGCATTCAGTAGAGACTTGTTCAGTTTGCAGGCTTTCTATTATTTCTATCGTTGTTGAAGTCCAGCTTTATTCCATGGTGATTTGATAAGACACAAGTGGTTATTTCAATTTTCTTGCATCTTTTGAAGCTTGCTTTGTATCCAACCATATGTTCAATTTTGGAGGAGGTTCCATGAGGTGCTGAAAAGAAAGTGTATCCTTTTGTGTTTAGGTGAAATGTTCTGTAGATATCTGTTAGGTCCCTTTGGTTTCTGACCTCTGTTAGGCTCATTATTTTTCTGTTTGGTTTCTTTCTCAATGACCTGTCCATTATTGTGAGTGGGCTTTTGAAGTCTCCCACTACTACTGTGTGGAGAATCAATGTGAATTTTAAGTTTTAGAAGTTTCTTTTACAAATGTGGGTGCCCGTGTATTTGGAGCATAGATATTCAGTATTGAGATATCGTCTTGATGAATTTTTCCTTTAACGAGTATGTAGTGCCTTTCCCTATATTTTGTGATTTACCTCAGTTGAAAGTCTATTTTAGTTGATATTAGGATGGCTGCTCCAGCTTGCTTCCTGGGACCATTTGCTTGGAAAACCTTTTCCCAGCTCCTTACTCTGAGGTAGCATCTATCCTTGTTAGTGAGAAGTGTTTCTTGTATATAGCAAAATGTTGGGTCTTGTTTACAGATCCATTTGGTGAGTATCTGTCTTTTTACTGGGGAGTGGAGTCCATTGATGTTAATGGATATTTTTGACCAAAGGTTGTTATTTCCTGTTATTTTGATGTAGGTGGTGGTTGTGTGTTTCTTTTGGTTTAGCTGCAGTGGAGTTTTTTGCTTTCTCTGTTTTCCTGGGTGTAGTTATCTTCACTGGGTTGGAATTTTCCTTTTAGGATCCTCTGTAGGCCTAGTTTTGTGGGTAGATACTGTTTAAATTTGGTTTTGTCATGAAGTATCTTGTTTTCTCATCTATGTTGCTAGAGAGTTTTGCTGGATATAATAGTCTGGCCAGACACATATGTTCAGTTAGGGCTTGTAGGATATCTGTCCAGAACCTTCTGGCTTTTAAAGTTTCTGAGGAGAAGTCAGGTGTAATTCTGATGGGTCTTCCATTATACATTACTTGACCTTTTTCTCTCACCCCTTTTAATATTTTTTCTTCGTTCTGTACATTTGGAGTTTCAATTATTATGTGGTGAGAGGAAATTCTTTTGTGGTCTAATCTCTTTGGTGTTCTGTACGCCTCTTGGAATTTTATTGGCATCTCTTTAGATTTGGGAAGTTTTCTTCTATGATTTTGTAGAAGATGTTTCCTGGACCTTGAAGTCGGGAGTCTTCTCTTTCTTCTATGCCAATAATTCTTAGGTTCTGTCTTTTCATTGATTTCTTGATTTCTTGGATGTTGTGGGTGAGAACTTTTTTAGATTTCTCATTTTTTTGTTGTTGTTGTAATGATTTCTTCAATCGAATTTTCCATGCCTGAGATTTTGTCTTCCTTCTCTTGTATCCCTCTTTTGATACTCATATCTGTCATTCCTCTTCTCTTCCCTTGATTTTCCACCTCCAGGATTACCTCTGTTTGTGTTTTCTTTATTGCTTCCACTTCCAATTTCAAGTCTTGAACAATTCATTTGTTTTTGGCATTTCCTGCTCCAATTTGCTTTTTTTATCTGCAAATCTTTCAAATCTTTTGAATCTTTCATGCCTTGTCTCTTTCCTATTCACGTTGAGCCACTTTGGCTTGGAGATCTCTAATGATTTCTCCATTGCTTTCATTTGTAAAATTGAGGAATCTTTACATTCTTTCAGAGATTTAATTTCTTCTTGTAAGGACTCTATCACTTTCCAAAGTATAGATTTCTCATCATTTTCATGTGTTTCAGCTGTAGTGGAGTGGTCAAAGCTTGCTGTACTAGCAGCTGCATTTGTTGGAGTCATATTTCTCTGATTTTTGTCAGATCTGTTCTTTTGCTGAACTTTAGCTGTCTGGTTGTTCTTAGATGTTTGTTCCTGTTGCCTTCTGGGCTTGGTTCCAAGAAGGGAAGGGCACTTTGGTGTAGAGGCTGTATAGCTTGGTGATCTGTACCTCTCCACAGGCTGAATGGGGCCTTGTGTGGAGGTTGGTTCTCAGTATGTCTCCCACACCTCACCCCTTCCTGTTGTGTCCCAATTGGGAACTCAGGTCACAGGTTGTGGTGGGATGTATTAGTCATGCCTGCAGGTTCCTGAGATCCAGCTGGTCTTTATAGCCATGACAGTGCTGGTTGGCAGGCCACAGTAGCTTATGGGTAGGGACTGTGATTGTGGTCCTCCCAAGCTGCTTTCAGGTGGTCTCAGGTTCAATGTGCATCTTATAGCCAGAAGCACTGTTTTCTGGTACAGCCCACATGACCCAGGCAATGAGCAATGGTCTGAGATTAATTCATTGCTCCCAAGCCAGAACTCTCTGTGTTGTAGCCTGGGCATTCAGCTGAGTGGCAAGGCAGGTGCAGTCAGGGGGATCTCATGTGGAATTCACACCCTGTTCACAGTGTTTGGATTTGTGGATGCTCACCTGCCTTTTCCCCACCAGAATCACTGTGCTCCAGTGTGGCTACCCTGCACCTACATGGCTTTTGGAAGTTTCCCTGTAGTAAAGGTATCAAAACTGACTGTGGTTGTGGCCCTTCCACACGCTCCTTGGGGGAGGGGCGGGTTCAGGATCATCCTCTGCCTCTCAGTCAGTTCTTTGGGTCAGAGCAATCCTCCTGCTCAAGTCGCACACAATAGTTCAGAACTGCTTCACTGCTCCAGACCAAGATCTAGATGCTGTAACCTGAGCAGTAGAGTGAGAGCCCTCCCAAAGTGGGTATGGGCAGTGAGTTCACAAAGCATCTCCAGTACTTGGACTGGGAGGGAGAGGGGCAGAGGGTGACTCTATGTCAGAGGCTCTGTGGTAGGCTGCTGTCTGCCCCCTCAGGGAGCACTTCCCAGTCCAGGACCATTTCACTGCTCTGGGGGGAGATCTGAATGCACTAGATTGAGGCTGTATACTGAGTGCCCTGCTGAAGTAAGCACAGGCAGAGAAGTTCCAGTGTGGAATTCACTCATCGAATCTCAGTGCCTTTTCCCTTCCTGAATTACAGGCTGCCTGGGTATGGAGGTGTTTCCACCAGACCCCCTGTAGCTGCTTTGTCAGGGCTGTGGCTATGTTCCTCCCAATCAACTCTCAGAGGAGTCTTAGAGCCAGTCTGTACCTCTCAGTTCGAAACTCTGTGAACCAGAGCCGTTGCTGCTTTTGTGCCCTGCTGCACAGGAGGAGTGGGGCCCAGCTTAGTGGCCAGGCAGAGGCTGTGGAGCCGGGAGATTCAATATGGAGAGCATTCACTGATTCCCTACCTGTATCTGCCATGCTCCAAAGCAACCTGCCTGGAAGGGGCTTTCCCCAGACCCTATGTAGTCAGGTGGAGTGGGGCAGGGAGTTCCAAATTGTGTTCTGTATCCTGCCCACAGTGTATTGGGCTCAGAAAAGATTGGCCCCTGCCAGCTCGATCCCACTGTTACCAGTCAGCCAGATGCTGCCATACTGAATATCCCAGGGAGAGTCCCTCAGTCTTACTGTGTAGCAGATCTGCTGGTATGCTCCTGGGTTACCAAGCCTAGCCCCTGCACAGATGTGGCAGACTCGGAGGTCTTATGTTTGGAGGTTGAAACTTCCAGCTGGAGTCCTGAAAGGATCTGATATGGAGGGAGTGTAGACTCTGGTGGGAAGTGCTCTGTGTCTGTGTCTGGTGACTCTGATATTCCAGTGTCTATATTTCCAGTACCGAGTTCTATGTTGTCCCTGGCTTTTCTGGGCAAGCCCAGATAGGCTTGTGCCTCACAAACTGCCTTTCAGGTAGACTATATCTCTGCTGTTGTCCAATCTGTCTTCCTGATGATCAAAATGCATCCTACTCAGTTGCCACCATCTTGCCTCCAATTAAATTGTTTAACAGTATTTATTGTTTAACAGTATTATTGTTAATTGATTGGCAGCTGTTAATCCTTAACAAGCCATTATAAATGAGCACACAGACACCAAATCGAGCAATCTTGGTCCATCCAAGCTAGCTCTTAATTCTATTTCTGAATAAAGCCTGGTATAATATACATATGCCCCTGGGCATATTCCAGGTCACATGGAATGAGGTTCTTTTCTCTAAACCACGGCATGTGTCTTCCTTCTTGCTCTTTGTTTTTCTCTTGGAGGCTTCTCTTACCAATCAACCTCTCTGCTTCAGAAGCCTGAGCACCTTAGTCCCACCTACCTCTGACTTTGCCTAATCTCAGGCCTCAGCATTTATTCAACCAATCAGAGAAAACCTCAGAAAGGGCGCTAACCATATCTCAGCATTGAAATCAGCACTTGTTAGACCTTCTCCCAACAATATCTCTTACTAGCCTGGACCACACAGTGACACTCTAATCTTAGCCTCCTAGAATACTAGGGTTTCAGGCATGAGCCATTGCCCTGACTTCCTATGTTTTTACTTGCCACATAAGTTTAACTATTTTGCCATGTTAGTAAATGACATTCAAACACATGGATCTTGATTTTCACATAAACTTCATGATGTGAATATACCATAACATATTATTTTCCCTTACTTCCAAGTAATATTACTATTGTTTCCATTTGGGACCCTAATTCTATGAAAATCACTTTTGATTGTTCAAAATTTTGACTTAGATTTCTACTTATGGATTCAAGAATATGAAGAATTCAGGTTCTGGATATATGTAGCCAATTCTTAACAGTTTCTTAATGTTCTCTAATTTACCTTAAGTGAGCTGTAGTCACTTCAATCACGTTTTGTAACCTGGCACTTTCCTTTCTTGCTCAGGTGGTTGTACTCCAAGCATTTCAAGTTGAAGTTGAAAGCTTGAAGAGTATGGAATGTAGCAGAAATTAGAGTAAAGGCTTTTCAACTCAGTCCTGGGGCTGTCATCATCCTTCAAATCCTATTTTGTTGTTATTAAAACAGATTCTGTGTGTGTAGCACAGGATGTCCTCAAATTTGCAAACCTTCTTCCAGGGTCTCTAGAGTTCTCAGTATGGTTGGTCTTGTCTTTCATGTGAGGGAATAATACCACTTAGCCAGAGAACATCCAAGGCCTGCACTGAAAGCTACCTTCACAGCAAAGCTCACAGAAGTGTCTTCACTCTTCCCTGCTTCCTTCTTTGGATCCATAAATAATTCAAAAACATTTGTTGGATATTAAATGACAATCTCTGTGTCAGAATGTAAAGTTAATTTCTTTATGTTGTTAGTAAATATATAGGAATAGGGATTACAACTATCATTAGCGATAATCATTGTCTTATTTAATATATTTTTAATTGAAAATAGATTCTTCTCTCATGCAATATGTCCAGACTACAGTTTTTCCTCCCTCTACTCCTTTCAGCTCCCCACCACCTCCTCTCTTCCCCAGATACACTCTCCCTGTCCCATTTCCCTTCAGAAAAGAACAGGCCTCCAAGAGACAACAACCAAATGCTACAAAAAAATATAAAATAAGGCAAGGCAAATGCTCTCTTACCAAGACTGGACAAAGCAACCCAATAGGAGGAAATGAGTCCCAAGAGGAGGCAAAAGTCAGAGACACAAAAAGAAAATCTTTAAAAAAAAATGAGACGTGTATGTATACCTTCACTGCATACCTGAGTCTCCCTTCAACTTGGTACAATATTTATGAAACCTCTCCTTCCTTATTTATTAGATAATTGTAATGAAGATCATCTTTTAGTGTTTCAAGATATACAAAGAGGTCACAGGGTGAAGGCCATTCCTATGCTAAGTTGTGGTCCCTAGTAGGAAGGGTACATCTCACTAGCATTTAAGCAGCTTCAGTCTGTGCTCAGACTATTTCAGTCTCTGACCCACTAGTGTCAATGAGTGAAATGAAGCCCCCAAATTAAGAAAATCATGATAACAAAACTAGAAAATTCTCAATCTATTTACCAATGACAACATTTAGTTGCATTCACTCAACATTTCAGGTCCCTGTATGTATGTACTACCGACTTCCATTTTGGAATTACTTTCTCCACATGAATTTAAAGCTGACTCAGTACCCTTAGGCTTCATTAGATTGTCAGTAGTACATGTTTATTCAGATAATCCCTAAGCCTTTTCTTTATCATAAGAAGTCTTTCTATTTCCTACTCTCAACTTTCATAAAATGGCTTGATTTTGTTATCAGTTTTCTTGAAGCATTAGCTTCTCTACTAGACCATTACACACAGGATTATCATGTCTTCTCCTGTTTTATTTTTTCTCTAATCCTCTCTTCATCTTCTACCACTCCTGATGTAGACTTATCTCACAGACAGAAAGTTTATCTAACATCATTATCCTTATTCTTCAGGCTCATTAACCAGTTATGGTATCTGTACATAGTAAACTCTAGTTTTATATTCGCATTTCTCCAACAGCAGTGTTTCTCAACATTTTTTATGCTGTAATCTTTTAATATAGTTCCTCATGTTGTGGTGGCCCCCATCCATAAAATTGTTTTTGCTACTACTCGAAACTGTAATTTTGCTATTGTTATGAATCATAATGTAAATATCTATGTTTTCCAGTGGTCTTAAGAGACCCCTGTGAAAGGGCCATTCAACTCCCAAAACTGTCACAATTCACAGGTTGAGAACTGCCATCCTACAGAGCCCATAAATAGCTGAGGGTTGAGAGGTAGGATGATGATCTTACACTGTATATTTTATTTCACTTTAGAGTATCTTGCCACCCATGATAAAATTGATGGAGCTCCAGGAGCTATTTTATATCATGATCTTACTATTAAGTGAAGTCAAGACAGAAAACTCAAGACTCTCAGTAAAAAATAGTTGCTCACTCTAAAAAAAAAGTACATAGTTTTATTTTACCTAAATGAATATATGTATATGTACCACATAAGTGAAGTACTCTTGGGACCAGAATAGGGAACAGATTCCTTGGAGCTAGAGTGAAATATGGTTGTTAGCTACCATGTGGCTGCTAGGAACTGAATGAGTTCCTCTGGAAGAGCAGCCAATGTTCTTACCTACTAAGCCATTTCTCTAGACCAGCTTACTCTTAAGATCTATGTAAATTATATGCTTTCTCCTCAAGGATATTAAGATTTTACTTTCAGTGCCCATACTTTTATTTCAGTATAAAAATATTGTCTCCTTTATTTTCTTCTTACCTTTAATATTAAAATCCTGGTCCCTAAAATGGGAATATACAATTGCCTACTCCCATATCATGTCTGTGATTAAAATAAGAGAATCAAAGCCCCTTTGCTTATTTTTGCCATTTTTTGATAAATTCAATGTTAGTAAGTTAGGAAATTTTCTCTATGGACACTAGGGAATAAGTCTGGAAGCAAATGCCAATTTGACACTTGGCTTGAGTGAGAAAATGCAGAATAGTTAGCTCTGAGTTTGAATGTGTGGACATCAGTGGATGGATAAAATCTGCTGCCTTGAGTCAGAGGTCTGGCATGGAGAAGCTTCACCTGTGGTATAGGCATGCAGCATAATTGGAAGAGTACCACCCAGCACACAGAGAAACCTTGGGTTAGATATGAGAAATGCATGAAGTCCAGTGTGATGGCACATGTGTGTGATTTCAATAACAAAGAAATGGGGGCAGAAGGATCAGATGTTCAAGGACATCTTTGAATATTTAGTGAGTTTAAGGCTAGCCTGGCTGGGTTACAGGAATTCCTGGAGTAAGGGAGAATCAGATAATCTGTAACCTCATTAGCTATACTTACTAGTTCTTAGGTAACCATAGCAATCATACCAGGCTAACAACACCCTCTCACTTCAAGCAACTACAATTAATTCTTACAACACTGAAGTAAACAGTAGATGATGTGTGAAACTATATTGTTTAAAAGCAAGTATTAATGGCAGTGAGGTTTTTCTCTGGCCTTCTTAGAAAAATAGAGGTTTTTTTGACTTTTTATTTGCTTGAATTCTTGCCAAAAGTAAGAAAAGAATATGATATTATGACAGACTTTGATATTTTTCCTTTGATTCATGTGGAACAGCTTTTGATTGGGATTAAGTACTTCAGTTGCTATTCTCTGAAAATGGTTCCCATATTTTGCAATTGGTCTTACACTGACTAATTTTTATACATTGTATTGCTTTCTAATGGTGTTGCTGGCAGCCCATCACTCATGCTAGAAGACACAGCCTTCTTTCTCTGAATAGAACTTTCACATTATCTCCCATGATCTTTTCTTCTAAGCTACATTACCATCTTTCTATATACTTCAGGTCTTTCACTCCCAAAGGGACTCATCTTGTTTGAAAAATGCACATTTCTTGATATTGCTTCTGTTAATGGGATATTAAAATTTATTGTCAGTAATACAAGGAGATGGATCTAGAAGTTTAACTTTTGTAGAATTGGACACAAATTTCTCAGTTAACCTTAATACCTCACTAATGGCAAAAGTATAAATGTTGAATCCTATTAAACTGCATGGAAGCCAAAATAAGGAAGTTCGGAAAACATTTCCTAGTTTCTTTAATGCAGTTTGTTCTTACTACACGCACATAGCGATTTATTTTTACCACTGTGACATCTAATTCTTTTGAATGAAAGAAGAGGAATGAAAATTTTTACAAGAAAGCAAATATAGGAAGAAACAAGAGAGGCACACACAAAAATTATGCTGGTCTCAAAGGTTAAGGACCATCTGCACTCAGCCTCAGATGAACAAAGTGACTGAAACAGGGTCTCATTGTCTTTAGGAAAAAGGTGCATTTCTGGGGCAGAGCAGAAAAATGAGGACTTTGGACTTTGCAGGGATACTGCCAAAGTCTCAGTAGAGTAGGTGTCAGAAGAACCCATATCTTCCCACTTACTTCATGGCCCTTTGCATGCCATGCTGTTCATAATGCCCATACTGACCTTTTGACATTTCATCATACCACTTCATAGATCAGCGGCTCATATGGATGGGAATAAAGGTTCTAGGACCTCAGGTTACCAGAGTTTCATTTACAAAATGCCTGTTATGAATACATTGGTTCTTCTCCTTGTGACAATCTTAGTACTTATAGATCAACTTCAAATTATGTTTCCTCCTAGGAGTCCTAACATTTTCCATTTGATTGTCTCTGTCATTCCTCAAACTTTCTGGACTCATTCTGTACCAAACTTATATTTCTTTTATCCACATCCCATATCCATTCCTTCCACTCACTTTCCCAGAAATTCCTCAGCTTCAGTCTTCCTCCCTTTAGTGTCCAGGAGGATGGACTCCTTCTGAAAACAGTCTGTAGTCCTGTATTCCTGTACCTGATCTCACACTCTCAGTTTGTTCAGTACAGCTTCCTGGCACTCACAGGCAACAAAGGTCAATGAGTTTGTTTCTGCCATAGACATTTGGCCTCTGGAGGCTCAGCTGCTTGTCACATGACCTTTGCCTCAGTTTACTTGCAGATTGAAATTAGGCAATGAACAGACCCTCCTTAAGCTCCTCCTTTAATCATAAGTTCGCCTGATTGGTGTTCAGGTACTTCCAGTTATCCTAGGAATGCAAAAGAAGCTGAAGAAGTTTTATACAGAATGAGAAGGACTATGGGGGCTATGCATGTGGAGTAGAGAGTCAAGCAAAAATAATTTGAATGTTTAGGAGTTCAGCAATAGAGAATGCCCCTTCCTTCAGTTTCTCTGTGTGGAAAATCACTTTATAAGGTGTCATTTTTCTTTCTCTTCATCATTTTGTCAGTTTCTTCCTCTGTTGCTCTCTATTCCTCCTGTTCCTCCATATCTTCTAATTTTCCACTCTGTCTTCCTTTCCTCTTTCTTTTATTTTTCATTTTTTTACTTCTTTCATTTTCTTTGTATCTCAAAGAATTTGTGGTCCCATAACTATCTTTCATTAGAGAATATGACCACAATTAAATCAGATCCCAAGTCTGAACAGAAAAGTACTGGGAAATAAAGGTATGAATTCAAGATCTGAATCTTATCAACTAACCTTAGCATCACAAGTGATAATTGGCACATGGCAAGGCTAAAGACCTACTTGGAAATACATCTGTATTCTTCACACAAGTGCACATTAACCACAATGTCTTGTCCTTGCTTCCAGTCAGTGGTCTTTTCAGGGGTAATCTCTTTGAGAGTTCTATTTTGTCTTTTCTACTTTAAGAAAAAAAATGCCATTATTAAATATTGGACTTATTCTTCTATTATAAGAACAAAATTTTATCCTTGTCTCCCACCATAGAAATCTATGATTGGTCTTCTACTCTATCCTAATGTCTGTCATTATCCTTTTCATCAAATCAATAAGTTCATCCATCTCTATCCTAGTCTTCAACTTTGTAGTTACATATTCTATACTCTCAGGTGAATACCAGGTTGGCTACAATCCCTCCCAGGGTGCGGTTTGAACTCTTATTTCTGAAGGTATTGAAGCCTTCATCACTGTACCTTTCCCAGGCTGAAATTTGCACATTGATTTCTTGTACAATCACAGACATTCTTCTGACATCTGTCTGTCTCAACTAACAGCTGTCCTAATTGGCAGTGTCAACAGCTCTCCAGCTGTGAATAAGTACCTTGGCTCATGTCCCCTGGGCACTTTGATATGTTCAGAAGGAAGCTGTAGACAAATCTGTGCTTTGTCTTGACCTCTCTAGTTCTAAAAAAAAATATAATACTAAAAAAAAAAACTTCATCAGGTCTTTTCCCCACCATGGGTAAGGTGACTCTCTCCTAAACATTAAAGAGTTTTTTTGAGTTGTCTTTATGTATTTTTGTCCATTTTCAAACTGAGCCCCTTTTGCTGCTCCGTGTTGAAGTTTGCGGGGGCTTTATATGAGATTGGGTTTTCTTTGTCTTTAGACTTCAAAAGTTTGACAATGATATGTTTTATGTGTAATACCTTTAGATTTTTGTATATAAAATTTGCTCAGTTACTTGAAACATAACATTTATATCTCTGGGCAAATTCGAGCTATTTTAGCCATTATTTTGTTTCATATCTACACACTTTTATCATTCCTCTGCCTGTTTCCAGACACTAAAACATGAAATACTTCATATTTCTGTTTATCATTCAGAATAATTTTCAATTTTCTGTTTGTTATCTCTGTGTTCAAATTTTATGGATTCCACTCTACTTTCTTTCTCGTTTTTTCTGTTTTATTCTTCCTTTAAACCCATCCATTGAAATTTTTGTTTGAGATATTGTAAATGTCAGTTTCAAGTTTTTCATTTGATTACCTTCTGCATCTTCTGTTTTCTTCATGATAACCCCGTCTTTCCTTGTTGGAACTTGCTATTTTTCTTTGTTTTAAACATCTCAGCAACTGTTCCTTACAATGGGTTATTGTAGTTAAGTTCTTTCATGTGAAAACATTAATGCTGCTATCATGTCAGAGTGTCTTGATTCTATTTTCCTTTTCATACTGAGATAGTCTTTGGTAGTCATATAATGAGTGCTTGTGGACAGATAATGAGGATAATTAGGAGCATTATTTTATGATCTTGGAGCTTATTATGACATTCTACCTTTGGCTGAGTTCTTCTGATACCACTTCTTTAGAACCTGTGGAGGGGAAGTGTGATACTGTCTCCTTATTTCCAGATAAAGATAGAATCTGTACTTTTCCATATGTTTTCACTGACACATCCCTGACTGGGAAGTAGAGGACCTTCATATCTGTTCTCATTTGGCCTTCTCTGAGTTAATGGAGAAGTAGTACAGAGAGCGAAAACAGTTAGGTTGAGAAAGTACTGAAAGTGCTCTTTCTTCACCAGGTTTCTCCTGACACCAACTCAGAGGCATGAAAAATATCTACATGAACATGGGCAGGCTCATGATATCTTCTGATCAGGATAAGACTACTATTTGGCATTCTTTTACTCGACACTGCATTCTAAATAATTATAAATTGAATATAATTCTTTTTTCTGAACAGACACTCATTGTAATTTCTTCTTCTTAGAAAAATTTTAAAATTTAACTAGCTTCTGAGTATGCTATGTCATTTTGTGTCATAATGGTACCAACATGTGTGAGTAACCAAACATTTCCTGATTCCTTTAAATCCCACTCCAAAGATAAACTAATACCTGGCAACATTACTGGGCTAAGAATCTGTGACTAGACTCATCACAGTCCTAGAGCACTACATACTACTATTATTCCACTAAATGGACATACTATTAAACTGATATCAAATGAAATATTGTCATACTCATAAATTAATGATGCATCACTTAATTTTCACCAGAGAAGCTTCTATTGCATACATAGATGCTGATAAACAGAGACCCATAGTTGGTCAATGTGCAGAGAATAAAAAAAAATTGAAATGCTCATCCCTAACTGGGACATTATACCACAGATCCTACTCTTCAGGCTAGGGATCATTGCAGAAAAGGACCTGTAAGAGTGTAAGAACCAGAGACAGATGACTACAAAAAAAATAGAATTTTTGGTGACAGAAAAATAGATGCACATATGTATTAACGTAGTTATGACTGAATATAAAAGACCTGTGAAAATTCAAGTCAGACCAAATTCTAGCATGAAAATAGGAAACAAATATGAAGGCCCACCCCTAGCCAAGGAGCTTTTGGCAATGTGTTGTCATTGGAAGAGAGATAGTCAGTTTTCTCTAAGAGTATAGACCCTAGTAAATCAACCACACTCCAGTGGAAGAGCACATATGTGGGTAGTACAAATTAGACTTAGTTAGTGCAAAAATAAATAAATATAATTTAAAAGATAATGATAAAATGGAAATGATTGTCTGTAGTATAAATGTCCGTATCAGGAAGTAGCATCAATGAGTCAGCATATATTCCAAGGAAATACAGTAGAGAAGATCTAATGCTGTAATCTGCTCTTATTTAAATTATCTGATCTAAATAAAACTTATCCATGCTTATCATGAAACAAAACTAAAGCCAATATTTATCAGGAATGAGCTACTTTTTTACTCCATTTGCTAAAATATAAACAGGATGTTTTCCAAAGAGTACATGCTAAAATTGTTCATTGTCATGGAGAAAACGTTCAGTTTCTAAATAGTCTATATGTGAAATCCTAACACACTGAAAAATCTGTTAGGAAATCTAGTTCTAGGATAAGATGAGGAATTACATCCCTTATGAGTCTGGTGTTTTACTAAGTTTGTTTCTACTTCTGCAGCTGAAGATCTTGAATTAATGGAACCAATGCCTGACTTACATTAATGTTTTAGACACTGAAATGAAGACTTATATACAATACCAATGGAGCTCAGTGCCAGTTACATGGTTGTGGTTATATGCCTCATATATTGTTTTAAGGATAAGAAAAAGTTATGTAATATAGGTTGAGTGAGTACTAGTTGCTTCTTCTGCCCCCCACAACTTCACCATTGTTTCAGGTAGTATCTCTTCTAGCTCATCTTGGCCTTCAACTCACCACATTGCTGAGGCTGGCCACAACTCCTGCTCTTCTTGTTCAAGATTCTAGAGTAGTAAGTTGTTAGGAATATGTCATCATGTCCAGATTAGCTTCATTCTTTTGGAATGTTGACAGCTAATGTTCTTCAAGGAAACAAACAATGTGGGAAAGGGAAGAAATAATTTCAAACTATGGACTCAGAAGATCATGGTGCATTACAGATAACCATTGATGGGGCAGATTGGCGAACTAAATACCCATCCAGAGTTTCTATGACACAGTTTTGAGGCAAAATTAATTCTGAAAAATCACATATTTTCCTTTTAATGTCATCAAGTGGTATAGATGAGGCCTATCCCATTACAGAGGGAAACACTAAACTCAACTGATTTCAAGTGTTAATCAGCTTTGCACAAACTTCAGGGTGAAATAAAGATTAGTGTTTAACCAAAGAATTGAGCATGATAACCTAAGATCTGTTCACATAAGAAGCAAACTATTATGCATGCAAATTATCGTTCCTGTTTCTTAGCACCTAAAACCCCTCAGATATTACTAGTTGTTTAGAATAAAGTCTCACATAATTTCTAATACAATCTTACATATTAATATTTTCATTTGTGGCATGAAGAAATTGAATTTGAATACCAAAGTATCTATCCAAGTGATAGAGTAAATGAATCGCTACATCCAATAGTTTTTATCATTGTTGTGACCACATTCCCAGAAGATACAACTAGTTGGAAAAACCCTTTATAGTATCTCATAGATCCAGGAGTTTAGTCTAAGTTTGTCAGTTAGTGTGTTATATCAGTGTTCTCATGATCTTTTCATCTCTGAAGCTGCCTTAACAGACACATGCAGAGGTCTGTTTCACTAATCTTCTATGTAGTTGACAGTAATGCTGACAATCAAAAAATATCACTTATTCTTAGATACATATAACTGAATAAATCCACTTAAACATTTCATAACAAGCACAGAGATTGAAACAATAATAAATGCTCCCCACAAAAAAATGTTCATGATTAACCGGAATCAATGTAAGACTTTTCAAATCACTTAAGAAAGAGAGAGTATCAATGCTTTTCAAATGGCAGGAGAGAATCATATCAAATTCATTCTGGCAAAGCAATATAGTCATTCCAATGCATGCATGCATGCACGTGCACATGCTCACACACACACACACACACACACATACACAAGATGCTTCCATTAGGTGCTGGATAAAGTTTCTCAGAGGGCAGTAATGTTGGGTTCCTATCCAGATCCCTCTCTCTACCCACTTCCAATGTCTATTGATCTCCCCTACTTAGAGAGACTCATGCATGAGCTCTTGTGCCCTCCTTGCTACTTAGTTTCTTTGGGTCTGTGGATTGTTGCATGGTTATCCTATATTTATTGACTAATATCTGTTCACGAGTGAGCATATACCATGAGTATCTTTTTTAGTTCTATTTTACCTCATTCAGGATGATCTTTTCTGGTTCCACCCATTTGTCTGATAATTTTCTGATACCCTTGTTTCTGATAGTGGGGTATTATTCCATTATGTAGATGTACCACAATTTCTTTATCCATTCCTCAGCTGAGGGAAACTTGGATTGTTTCCAGTTCCTGGTTATGATAAATAAAGCTGCTATGACAAATAACATAGTTGAGGAAATGTCTTTGTGATTTGGTGGTAATATTTAAGGTATATTCCCAGGAGTGGTACAGCTGGGTCTTGAGGCAGAACTATTCCCAATTTTCTTAGAAAGTACCAGATTGATTTCCATAGAGGTTGTACAAGCTTGCATTCCCACTAGCAATGGAGGAGTGTTCCCCTTTCTCCACATCCTTACCAACATGTGAAGTCACTTGAGCTTTTGATCTTAGTCATTCAGACAGGTTTAAGATGAAATCTGAGTCTATTTGATTGACATTTCCTTTATGGCTAGGGATGTTGAACTTTTCTTTAAGTGCTTCCCAGCCATTAGAGATTCCTCTGCAGTTAATTCTTGGCTTAGCTCTGTACCCCATCTTTGAATTGGATTATATGGTTTGTTGGTATTTAGTTTCTTGAGTTCTTTATATATTTTGGATATTAACCCTCTGTCAGATGTGGGGTTAGAGAAGATCTTTTCCCAATCTGTGGGCTGCCATTTTGTTCTATTGACAGTATCTTTGGCCTTACAGAAGTTTTTCAGTTGCATAAGGGCCCATTTATTCATTGTTGATCTTAGTGCCGGTACAACTGCTCTTCTGTTCAGGAAGTTATTTCCTGTGTCAATCAATTCAAAGCTTCCCCCCACTTTCTCTTTTATTAGATTTAATGTGTCCAGTATTATGTAGAGGTCTTTGATCCACTTGTACTTGAGTTTTGTGCAGAGCAATACATATGGATTTATTTACATTCTTCTACATGTAGATATCCAATTAGATCTGCAACATTTGTTGAAGATGCTTTCCTTTTTCTACTGTATAGTTTTGGTGTCTTTGTCAACAATCAATTGTCCGAAGGTGTTTGGGTTTATTTCTGGGTCTTTGATTCAATTCCATTGGCCAAGCTGTCTGTTTTTGTGCCAATATTATGTCGTTTTTATTACTATTGCTTGGTAGTACAGTTTGAAGTCAGGGATTGTGATAGTTGCAGAGGTTTGTTTTTTTGTTTGTTTGTATTGTTTTGTTTTTAATTATACAAGACTGTTTACACTATCTGGGTGTTTAATTTTTCCATATAAAATTGAAAATTGTTCTTCAAGGTCTGTAAAGGATTATGCTGGGATTTTGATGGGAATTGCATTGAATCTGTAGATTGCTTTTGGCAAGAGGGACATTTTTACTATGTTAATCCTACCAATCCATGAGGATGGAAGATATTTCTATTTTCTGGTATCTTCTTCAATTATTTCTTTCTTTGAAAATCTTGTCAAACAGGTCTTTTACTAGTTGGTTAGTGTTACACCAAGGTATTTCATATAATTTGTGACTATTGTGAAGGGAGTTGTTTCCCTAATTTCTTTCTCAACCTGTTTATCATTTGTATAAATAAGGGCTAATGATTTTTAGAGTTAATTTTGTATTCACCCTGTTTGCTGAAGGTGTTTGTCAGCTGTAGGAGTTCTCTAGTAGAGTTTTGGGGGTCACATATGGTTACTATCATATCATCTGCAAATAGGGATAATTGGACTTATTCTTTTCCAATTTGCATCCTGTTGATCTCCTTTAGTTGTCTTATTGCTCTAGCTTGAACTTCAAGTACTATTTTGAAAAGATATGGGGAGAGTGGACAGCCTTGTTTTGTCCCTGATTTTAATGAAATTGCTTTAAGTTTCTCTCCATTTAATTTGATGTTGGCTATCAGCTTGCTATATATTGCCTTTATTGTGTTTAGGTATGGGCTTTGTATATCAGATCTCTACAAGGCTTTTATCATGAATGGGAGTTGGGTTTTGTTGAAGGCTTTTTCAGCTTCTAATGAGATGAACATGTTTTGTTTTGTTTTGTTTTGTTTTCAGTTTGTTTATATGGTGGTTTACATTCATGGATTTTCATATGTTAAACCATCCCTACATTACTGGCATGAAGGCTACTTGATTATGGTGGATGATACTTTTGATGTGTTCTGGGATTCTGTCAGTATTTTATGTAGTACATTTGCATCAATGTTCATGAGGGAGAATGGTCTAAAATTCTCTTTTTCTGTTTAGTTTTTGTGTGGTTTTGATATCAAGAATGATTATGGCTTCATAGAATGATCTTGGAAAAGTTCCTTCTATTGCCATTTTATGGAATAGTTTCAGGAGTATTGGTATTAGTTTTCCTTTGAATGTCTGATAGAATTCTGTGCTAAAATCATCTGACCTGAGGCTTTTTTTTTTGGGGGGGGGTGGAGAGTTTTGATAAGTGCTTCTATTTCCTTAGGGTTTATGGAACTGTTTAACATGTTTACTGGCTCCTGATTTAACTTTGGTAAGTGGAATACATCAAGAAAATCATCCATTTCATTTAGATTTTCCAATTTTGTGGAGTACAGGCTCTTAAAGCAAGACCTCATGATTCCTTGAATTTCCTCAGTGTCTTTTGTTATATCCCCCTTTTCTTTTTCTTTTTTTTCTTTTTTTTTACTGTTTGACTTGTTTTTTTTCCTTTATTTTTTATTTCTTCAAGTTACATCTCAATCGCAGTCCCCTCCCTATTACCCCTCCAGTCCCACCCTCCCTCCCTCAACACCCCATCCTCTTCCTTTTTTTTTTCCTTTTGGTGTTTAAGGTATATCTTATTTCCCCCTACAGTTTACCCTTTCAGTCTAACAAATGGCTCTTTCTCTTACAAATAATAAATACAATACAGTACAAGAGAAGTAATTAGGCCACAGTTATGAGGGTTATATGGCTTAACGTATATTCCCAATGACCAGTCCATATGTATTTGGCACCTGACTTTAACATTCTACTATCTAACCATCTCCATGAGTTTAAAGTTCTATATCTGACTCAACATTCATACTAATTGCAACATAATTTTAAAAGTATCTTCTTAGATGTATAACATCTCTTGACTCCTAAACAACTCAAAATTAAATTATGAGACTCTATCTGTTCTTCAATCACCTCAGAGACCTGAGAGGGATAAACATATCTGATTTTATAGGAAGTACAGGGTTTGCAGCTTCCCAAACTAAGAAATGACATACGAGTGGTTGCCTGGACAGTTCCCATTTTCTCTCCATATATTACAGCATCGATCTTCAGTCATTTGGCCCCGCATCTCTGACAGACATTGATTGTAGAGCAGGGGTTATGAAGGACTTACCTACCCTGTCTTGGCAGAGCTAGGCTATCGACTTACCTGCTTCCAGGTTTTGTCCTTTTTGGACAGCATTCTGTCTACAGTTGGAGCAAGAGGCTTTTCCTACCAAGAGATAGGCTTGCGACTAATTCAATCATCTCCCACTGGAGATTCTTCAATGCTCATCTTCTACTTGGAGGAGAATAGGGGGTGCTGTCAGGAGTTGATATGTCTTGATATAAAAAAATCTAAAGTTACGAAAACATCTTTGAATGCCATATTCTGCAGATCTCTTGAGGTTTTTGAAGAGGCCCTATCTATCTCTAATATTAGGGTAAGCAGACGTTGCTTGTCTCTTAGCAGGTTTATTTCTGATTAGCTTAGCAAATAACTATAATAGGCTGTCATAGTACCTAACAGAATGAGCAGCTTGCATAACCATTAGTTTGCATTTCTTAATTATCCTAAACAGTTTATGACAGTTAGTAGCAAAAGGCAGAAACATCACATTTCGTTTTTTTTCTTTACCTCCTAACCCTACCATCCCATTTCTCTGGGGTGGGGTGTCCTTATATAACACTCCCTCATTTCAGTTGAGAGGTGGTATGAGGGCCAAGAACCTCTTCATTCATTGGGGATCTATGAAGCAGTACCATCAGTGAAAAGTGTCTCATTGCCCGGGAGAGAGAACTAATAAACAAACAAATCAATAAGCATACTATAGAAAAAAAGACTAAAAAATAGAAAAAATATAACTAATATATATAAAAAATTAAAATTAAAAATAAGAAGTCTATGTCAAAGTTCCCTTTGGTGTGTTAGTTGTAGTATTGATACCTTCTACTATATAGCTAAAATCCTACTATAAGTGAATAGATGACATATGTGTCCTTCTGAGTCTGGGTTAGTTCACTCAGGATGAGCTTTTCTAGTTCCATCCATTTGGCTGCAAATTGCATAATTTCATTGTTCCTGATAGCTGAATAATATTCCATTGTGTAGATGTACCACAGTTTTTTAACCCATTCTTCAGTTGAGGGACATCTGGGTTGTTTCCAGTTTCTAGCTATTACAAATAAGGCTGCTATAAACATAGATGAGGAAACTTCCTTATGATTCCATGAAGAGGCATTTGGGTGTAAACCCAGAAGTGGTATGCCTGGGTCCTGAGGCAGAGTTATTGCAAGTTTTCTAAGATATCGCCAGACTGACCTCCATAGTGGTTGTACAAGCCTGCATTCCCACCAGCAATGGAGTAGGGTACCCCTTTCTCCACACCCTCGCCAGCATGTGCTGTCACTTGAGTTTTTGATCCTTGCCATTCTGACAGGTGTGAGATGGAATCTCAGAGACGTCTTGAGTTGCATTTCTTTGATTATTAAAGATGTTAAGCATTTCTTCAAGTGTCTCTCAGCCATTAGGGATTCCTCCTTTGTGAATTCTCTATTTAGCTCTGTCCCCCATTTTTTGATTGGATTATTTGGTTTCTTGGCATTTAATTTCTTGAGTTCTTTGTAGATTTTGGATATTAGCCCTCTGTCACATGTGGGGTTGGTGAAGATTTTCTCCCAGTCTGTAGGCTGCCGTTTTGTTTGAATGACAGTGTCCTTTGCCTTACAGAAGCTTTTCAGTTTCATGAGGTCCCATTTATTGATTTTTGATCTCAAGTCCTGAGCTGTTGGTGTTCTGTTCAGGAAGTTGTCGCCTGTGCCAATTAGTTCGAGGGTTTCTCCCACATTTTGTTCTAGTAGATTTAGTGTGACCGGCCTTATGTTAAGGTCTTTGATCCACTTGGACTTAAGTTTTGTAGAAGGTGATAAGTATGGGTCTAACTTCATTCTTTTACAAATGGACATCCAGTTGGACCAGCACCATTTGGTGAAGATGCTGTCCTTCTTCCATTGTGCCGTTTTGGCTTCTCTGTCAAAACTTAGGTGGCCATAAGTGTGTGGGTCTATTTCTGGATCTTCAATTCGATTCCATTGATCTACTAGTCTGTTTCTATACCAATACCAGGCTGTTTTTACAACTATTGCTCTGTAGTACAGCTTGAAATCTGGGATGGTAATACTTCCAGATGTTTTTTTTATTCTACAGGATTGATTTAGCTATTCTGGGATTTTTGTTGTTCCATATGAAATTGAGACTAGCTCTTTCCAAGTCTATAAAAAATTGTGTTGGTATTTTGATAGGAATTGCATTGAATCTATATATTGCTTTTGGTAGGATGGCCATTTTTATTATGTTGATCCTACCTATCCATGAGCATGGAAGATCTTTCTGTCTTCTAAAAGCCTCTTCCATTTCTTTCTTCAAGGGCTTGAAGTTCTTGTTGTACAGGTCCTTTACTTGCTTGGTTAGAGTTACCCCCAGGTATTTTATGTTCTTTGTGGCTATTGTGAAGAGGGTTGTTTCCCTTATTTCTTTCTCAGCCCAGTTGTTTGTTGTATAAAGAAGGGCTTCTGATTTTTTTTTTTTTAATTAATTTTGTATCCAGCCACTTTGCTGAAGGTGTTTATCAGCTGTAAGAGTTATCTGGTGGAATTTTTGGGGTCGCTTATGTATACTATCATATCATCTGCAAATAGGGATAATTTGACTTCATTTCTGATGTTTATCCCCTTGATGTCCTTTAGTTGTCTTATTGCTCTAGCAAGAACTTCAAGTACTATATTGAAGAGATATGGTGAAAGTGGACATCCTTGTCTTGTCCCTGAGTTTAGAGGAAATGCTTCAAGTTTCTCTCCATTTATTTTGATGTTGGCCACTGGCCTGCTGTATATTGCCTTTATTATTTCTAGGTACGGCCCTTGTATGCCCGTTCTCTCCAGAACTTTTAGCATGAAGGGGTGATGGATTTTGTCAAATGCTTTTTCTGCATCCAGCGAGATTATCATGTTTTTTTTTTCTTTCAACTTGTTTATGTGGTGAATTACATTGATAGACTTTCATATGTTGAACCATCCCTGCATCCCTGGGATAAAGCCTACTTGATCATGGTGTATGATACTTTTTATGTGTTCTTGAATTCGGTTTGGTAGTATTTTATTAAGTATTTTTGCATCTATGTTCATGAGGGAGATTGGTCTGAAGTTCTCTTTCTTTGTTGGGTCTTTGTGTGGTTTAAGAATCAGGGTGATTGTGGCCTCGTAGAATGAGTTTGGCAATGTTCTTTCAGATTCTATTTTGTGAAAGAGTTTGAAAAGTACTGGTGTTAGCTCCTCTTTGAAGGTCCGGTAGAATTCCGTGCTAAAGCCATCTGGCCCTGGGCTTTTTTTGTTTGGGAGATTTTTAATGACTGTTTCTATTTCCTTAGGGGTTATAGGGCTGTTTTATCTGTTTATCTGATCTTGATTTAGCTTCAGTAGGTGGAATCTATCAAGAAAATTGTCCATTTCACTTAAGTTTTCAAATTTGGTGGAGTATAGATTTTTAAAATAGGATCCAAATATTCTCTGGAATTCCTCAATGTCTGTTGTTATTTCACCCTTTTCATTTCTGATTTTGTTTATTTGTGTTTTCTCCCTCTTTCTTTTAGTTAATTTGGCTAAGGGTCTGTCTATTTTGTTAATTTTCTCGAAGAATCAACTCTTGGTTTCATTGATTCTTTGTATAGTTCTTTTTGTTTCTAAGTTGTTGATTTCAACACTAAGTTTGATGATCTCCTGCCTTCTGCTCCTCTTGGGAGTGTTTGCTTCTTTTTTTTTTCCAATTCACCTAGTTTAGCTGTTAATTCGCTAATATGAGCTGTCACAATTTTCTTTTTGAAGGCACTTAGTGCTATGAACTTTCCTCGTAGCACAGCTTTCATTGTGTCCCATAGGTTTGGGTATGTTGTGTCTTCATTTTCGTTGGATTTTAAGAAGTCTTTGATTTCCTTCTTTATTTCTTCCCTGACCCAGTGGTCCTCTAGTAAAGAGTTGTTCAATTTCCATGTGAGTGTAGACTTTCTGTTGATTCTTTTGCTATTGAAGTCCAACTTTATTCCATTCTGGTCTGATAAGATACAAGGGGTTATTTCAATTTTCTTGTATCTGTTGAGGCTATCTTTGTGTCCAACTATATGGTCGATTTTGGAGAAGGTTCCATGAGGTGCTGAGAAGAAGGTGTATTCTTTTGTGTTTGGGTGAAACGTTCTGTAGATATCTGTTAGGTCCATTTGGTTCATGATCTCTGTTAGACTCAATATTTCTCTGTTTGTCTTCTGTCTTGATGATCTGTCCATAGTTGTGAGTGGGGTGTTGAAGTCTCCCACTATTAAAGTGTTTTGATCGATGTGCGATTTAAGTTTTAGAAGCGTTTCTTTTATAAATGTAGGTGCTTTTGTATTTGGGGCATAGATGTTCAATACTGAGATGACATCTTGGTGTATATTTCCTTTAATGAGTATATAATTCCCTTCTCTGTCTTTTTTTATTAACTTCAATTAGAAGTCTATTTTGTTTGATATTAAGGTGGCTACTCCAGCTTGTGTCCTGGGTCCATTTGCTTAGAAGATCTTTTCCCAGCCCTTTACTCTGAGGTAGTGTTTATCTTCAATAGTGAGATGTGTTTCTTGTATACAGCAAAAAGATGGTTCTTGTTTACGGATCCAGACTGTAAGTCTGTGTCTTTTTATTGGCGATTTGAGTCCATTGATGTTGATGGATATTAATGACCAGGGGTTGTTATTTCCCATTATTTTGGTATAGCTGGCTGTCTTGTGTTTCTCTTTTGTTTAGTTGCTGTGGAGGTTTCTATTTCCTCTGTTTTCTTGGGTGTAGTTATCTTCTCTGTGTTGGAATTTTCCTTCTAGGATCTTCTGTAGGGCTGGGTTTGTGAGGAGATATTGTTTGAATTTGATTTTGTCATGGAATATCTTGTTTTCTCCTTCTATGTTGATGTTGATAGAGAGTTTTGCTGGGTATAATAGTCTGGCTGGGCACCTATGTTCTCTCAGGGCTTGTAGGACATCTGTCCAGGCCCTTCTAGCTTTTAAAATTTCTGAGGAGAAGTCAGGTGTGATTCTGATGGGTCTGCCATTGTATGTGACTTGGCCTTTTTCTCTTACAGCTTTTAATATCCTTTCTTTGTTCTCTACATTTGGAGTTTCTATTATTATGTGGCGAGAGGAGTTTCTTTTCTGATCTAATCTGTTTGGTGTTCTGTAAGCCTCTTTGGTTTTTATTGGCATCTCTTTCTTTAGGTTTGGGAAGTTTTCTTCTATGATTTTGTTGAAGATATTTCCTGGACCATGGAGTCGGGAGTCTTCTCTCTCCTCAATGCCTATAATTCTTAGGTTCCATCTTTTCATTGAGTCCTTGATTTCTTAGATGTTGTGGGTGAGAAATTTTTTAGCTTTCTCATTTTCTTTGGATGTTGTACTGATTTCTTCCATCGAATCTTCCATGCCTGAGATCCTGTCTTCCATCTCTTGCATCCTATTTTTCATACTCACATTCATAGTTTCTGTTCTCTTCTCTTGATTCTCCATTTCCTCTTTTAACTCTGTGTTTTCTTTATTGTTTCCATTTCTATTTTCATGTCTTGAATGGTCGTGTTCGTTTTGTACATTTCCTTCTCCAGTTTGCTTGTTTTTGTCTGGAGATCTTTCATTGCTTTATCCTTTTCCTGTTCAAGCTGGGTCACCTTGGCTTGGAGCTCTTTAATGATGTTATTCATTGTTTTGACTTGTAGAATTGTGGCTTCTTTGAATTCCTTCATAGTTTTAAGTTCTTCTTGAAGGGACTTTATCACTTTCCATAATGTAGAATTGTCATCGTTTTCATGTGTTTCAGTTGTGGTGAGGTGGTTTGGGCTGGACAGAATAGGGTTGCTTTCTTTTGTTGGAGACATTTCCCTCTGTTTTTTTTTTTTTTTTTTGTCTTGGGCCTCTGGCCATGTAGATTTTTTTTTTTCTGTCTTCTGGACTTGGGTTCAAAGGGGGCACTGTGGTGTAGGAGTTGCCTTACTCCACCCCTATAAGGTGAGTCATTCAGTCCCGCCTCCCAGGTGGGGACCTAATTAATTCAGGTGGCAGAGCTGTGCACAAGTAAGCTCTGATTCCCCGCCGGAAGGGCCCTTACTAGTACAAAAGTTCGATATAGGACAGTTTCAAATATCACACAGTTTGCCCGGGGTTGGTTCCTGTAGGGGGTAAATCTGCAGTTCAGCTCCAATAGCCTTGCCGCTCCGGAGGCTTGGGAGCTGGCCAGTGAAGTCACAGACTGGGATCTGAAGGCGCTTTGCAGCGGAGCTACTTCACTTCCAAGGGCTATATCCCCCTTGTCATTTCTGTTTTTGTTAACTTGGATATTGCATCTCTGCCTATCAGTTAATTTGGCTAAGGGTTTATCTATCTTAATGAGTTTTTCAAAGAACCAGATCTTAATTCCATTGATTTTTTCTATTGTTCTCTTTGTTTCTAATATATTGATTTCAGCTCTGAGTTTGATTATTTCCCACCTTATATTCCTCGTCAGCATGTTTGCTTTTTTGTTGTTGTTCTAGAGCATTCAGGTGTGTTTTTACATTGTTAATATGAGATCTCTCCAACTTCTTTATGAAAGCTCTTAGTAATATGAACTTTCCTCTCAGCTGCATTCATTTTGTCTCATAAGTTTGAGTATGTTGTGTTTTCATTTTCATTGAATGCTAGAAAGTTTTTAATATCTTTCTTATTTCTTCCCTGACCCTGTGGTCACTGAGTAGAGAGATGTTCAGTTTCCATGAGTTTGTAGGCTATCTATTGTTTCTGTTATTGTTGAAGTCCAGTTTTAATCCATGGTGATCTGATAAGGTAAAGGGGATTATTTAAACTTCCTTGTATCTGTTGAGATTTGCTTAGTGGCCAAGTATGTGGTCAGTTTTGGAAAGGATTCCATGAGATGCTGAGAAGAAGTTATATTATTTGTTTTTGGATGAAATTATTTGTTTTTGGATGAAATGTTCTGTAGATATCTATTAGGGACATTTGACTCATAACATCTCTTAGTTTCATTATTTCTCTCTTTAGTTTCTATCTCAATGATTAGCCCACTGGTGAGAGTGGTGTATTGAAATCTCTCAATATTAATGTGTGGGGATTGATTTAAATTTTAGTAATGTTTCTTTTATGAATGAGGGTACCCTTGCACTTAGGGAATAAATGTTCAGAATTGAGATGTCATCTTGGTGAATTTTTCCTTTAATAAGTATGAAGTGTCCGGCCCATCTCTTGATTAATTTTAAGTTTAAAGTCTATTTTATTGGACAATCCTGCTTGCTTCTTGGATTTGTTTTCATGGAAAACCTTATTCTAGCCCTCTACCTTGAGATAATGTTTATCTTTGTTACTGAAGTGTGTTTCTTATAAGTAGTAGAATGATGAATCCTATAATATAGTCCATTCTGTTAACCTGTGTCTTTTTTTTAACCAAGGAATTGAGTCCATTGATGTTCAGAGATATTAGTGATCAATGATTGTTAATTCTTGTTATTTTGATGTTAGTGGTAGTAGAATGTGTACATGTGTGTTTTCCTTCTTTTGATTTTGGGGTTGTTTATTACTATGTTTACATGGGTGTAGTTATCTCCCTTGGGTTGGAGTTTTCCTTCTAGCATCTTCTGTGAGGCAGGGTTTATAGATAGGTATTGTTTAAGTTTGGTTTTGTCGTGGAATATCTTATTTTCTCCATCTATGGTAATTAAAAGTTTTGCTGGGTATAGCAGTTTGGGATCACATCTGTAGTCTCGTAGTGTCTATAAAATATCTTCCAAGTCCTTTTGGCTTTAAGAGTCTCTGTTGAGAAGTCAGGTGTAATTCTGATAGGTCTATAGGTCTGCCTTTATATGTTACTTGACCTTTTTCCATTGTAGCTTCTAATATTATTTCTTTATTCTGTACATTCTATATTTTGATTATTAAGTTGCAGGAAGAGTTTCTTTTTTGGTCCAATTTATTTGGTGTTCTGTTAGCTTCTTCTATGTTTATAAGCATCACTTTCCTTAGGTTGGGGAAGTTTTCTTCTATAATCTTGTTGAAAAAAATTTTTGGACCTTGGAGCTGGAAGTCTTCTCCCTCTTTTACTTCTATTATTTTTAGGTTTACTCTTTTCATAGTGTGTCAGATTTCTTGAACGTTTTGTGTCAGGAACTTTTTAGATTTAACATTTTCTTTGACCAATGTATAGACTTTTTCAATTGTATCTTCTAGGCCTGACATTCTCTTTTCCACCTCTTGTATTCTGTTGATGAGGCTTTTGACTGTAGTTCCTGTTCTCTTTACCAGGTTGTCCTTCCCCAGGATTGCCTCAATCAGTATTTTCTTTGTTGCTTCTACTTCCATTTTCAGATCTTGAACATCCTGTTTGATTTTTTTTTCCTGCATTTCTCTGGGGGATTTATTTATTTCCTCTTTAAGGCCTCTATCATCTTCCTAACATCAGATTTAAGGCTGTTTTCTTATACGTCAGGTATGTTAGGATATCCAGAGCTTACTGTAGTAGGATATCTGGGTTCTAGAGGTGTCATATGGTCCTGGATTTGTTTGCTTGCTTGCTTGCTTGCTTGTGATACTATGCTGTTCTTTAGTCATCTGTTTGTTCCTGGTGTTGGTAGGCCTAGTGATCCCTGATGGGTATAGTCCTTTTGGATTGTAGGTATTGCGGATAGGCCTGGCTGACAGTTGGCCTCTGGTTTTCCTGGGTGGCAGCAGGTCTCCAGGAATACAGGGAGAACTGGTAGTCCCTGGTGTTTTCCAGTCTTTGGTGTGTTCTGATATCAGTTGGCTTCTGATGGTCCCTGATGGCTCCCTGGGTCTGGTGCTTCCTGATTGCTGCCTGGGTCTGAGTTTGCATGTGGAGATGGTGCCTGGGAGATAGGGTATGGAGAGTTAGAGGCAAACCATACAACAGTACGTGGCCAGGCCAGAAAGGGGTTGGGAGAGGAGCCTCTACTGGTAGTCCTAGAAAGTCACCTCAGTCAGGGGTTGCAAGCACAGGAGGCCCCAGGGTGACAGGGGTGGGTGGCACAAATTTTCTTAATAAAATATCTTCATATCAAATTCAAGACCATACTACAAATATCATCAATTATAGACAATAGGTTTTATGTCTGGGTTGCAAGTTCAGTTTAACATACAAAAATCAGAAAGTATAATACAGCACACAAATATCCTCAAGAAAAGAAGTTACAGGATTAATAGAGTCTTTTGGAAAAGTACAATAATCCATCAAGATAAAAGTTCTGTAAAAGGTAGAATATATCTCTGCATAATATATACCATATCTGTT
This sequence comes from Lophiomys imhausi, assembly GCA_907164525.1. NCBI lineage: Eukaryota > Metazoa > Chordata > Mammalia > Rodentia > Muridae > Lophiomys > Lophiomys imhausi. Next base: position 646,751 of record CAJQZJ010032268.1, read on the forward strand.
CAAACTACAGACATCATTACATAAAATGGAGAAAATAATAATAAAGATTTTCCCAAAATCAACAAGACAAAACTGCCAACATTCTTGCTTTTGTTCAACATAATGCTTGGATTCTTAATGAGAACAAAAAGATAAAGCAGAGAAATGAAAGGGATTAAAAATAAGGAATGAAGAAGTCAAAGTACCGTTCCTTTCAGATGACATGTTCATAGACTTAAAAGACATGAAAAACCCCAATTAAAAAATCTTATACATGGTAAACACTTTCAACAAAGTAGCAGAATATAAAATTACATACATAGTTCAGCAGCCGTTACACATAGTAATGTACTTACTGAGAAAGAAATCAGAGACACATCCATTGACAATGTTTTCAAAAAGACATAAAAAGGAAAATGATACAGTTTAGGAATAAACCTAACTGAGAAGGTGAAAGACCTCTATGGTGAAAGGAGGAAAGCTTTAAAGTGGCAGCTGCAAAAAGAAACTGAAGAGACTAGTAGATAGATTTGCATGGTGGGTAGTGTTGTCAATGGCAGTATCTGCAGCTTCCTGCGAGTACATATTTGGTTAGCCTCTGGGCATGCCTACTGGAGAGTATCTTTCTTTGATTAATAAAGGTAGGCAGGTTCACTCTCACAATGGGTGGTGACATTCTCTAGTTTTGCATCTTAGCCAACTACTTCAAAGAGAAAACCCTAGTGAACCACTAGCCTTCTTTGTTATCTCCTTGATTTCAGACACAGTGTAACCATCTACTTCAAGTTCCTTCTACCTCAATTTTCCTACCATGAAGGATTATAGAACTTTGAAATAAAATAAACTATTCATTCTACTTTATGTGGTTAGTTTTTTCAGGATTTTTTTTTTGATGTGACAAAATATCCTAGGTTCATAGATTGACAGAATTAATATTGTACAGGTGGCTAATTCACAAAAAATATATAAATTTAATAAAATCCTAATCTTCAGAAAACTAAAACAAAAATTCTAAAATTCATGTAGAACCACAATAGGCCTCCACATGATAAAATACTTGTTAGAAAAAAAAAACACCAGAGGCATCCAAATACTTGATCAGAGATGATACTATATGTGTATAGTGACACACTGTACAGTCATGGCACAAAGCATGCATGAAGTTCAATAGGATAGAACAGAAAACCTAGAAATAAACACACACAATTACAACAATGTGATTTTTGACAGAGGTATTGAGAACAAGCATTCCGTAAAAGAAGGTGTCTGCAACAAATGCTGCCAGAGGTATCAGTGGGAATATCAGAGTGAAATTTCATTTGTACTTCCCAATCTGGACAAAAATTAGCTCAAAACTGACCTGATATAACCTCTGAATCCTTAAAAGAACTAGGAAAATCAAGGACAATATTTGAACTCATGGTCTCAGGATTTTCTGAAAAGGACTTCAGAGTATAAGAAATAAGTCTAAAAACAGCCGCACTACAAGAGCAAAGTTAAGAAAGATTATTTTTTCTGGAGTTTCAAACATGGCGGCACAGTGTGCACCATAGTGGAGAGGCAGAGACCTAACCCAGTCACAGCAAAGCAATTAGGAGCCAAGACTGCCTGCAAACAGAGCCCGCGACAGTGTGTTCTCCACAAATACTGGGGCGGGTGGGTCACTCACCCTAGCACCCAAGCATCTGAGGCAGTCAGCAACAGGCACACTGAGGCCTGCATCTGTTGTGGGTGGAGATCCCTGCCTGCATAGTCAGCCTAGCTGGGGAGCCAGAAGGACTGGGTCAGTGAGAGGAGAACACAGACGCAACCACAGCTCTACCTGCCTTTCTGAGGAGACTTGTCAGCTCCAAGGTCCTCAGAGGCTAGCCCTCTCCCCACTCCAATCCCCTTTATATTGGTCCAATTGGGTCACAAGCAGTTGAGGAGAGCTGCAGCCACCCTCCTCTACGAGAGCCAGTCAGTCTATTACAGGAACCTGCCCGCCATCTGGAGGTAAACACCAGGATCTCAGGTTCAGCCAACCCCCAGGGCAGGGAGGTTTCCTGAGCACCAAGGTCAGGTAACAAAAGAAACAAACAGATAACACCTGGGTCCACTGGAAGACAAAAGGACAACACAGGAACATGGTAAAAAAACAAAAAACAAAAAAAGCAATAGAATGTCTCCAGATCCTAGCAATAATGCTACAGACAACCTCTGGACAGCCGAACACAATTGAAGCAAAGGAAAATGACCTTAATCCTATGCTTATATTAATAATAGAAGGCCTAAGGGAGGAAATCAAATACCTCAGAGAGCAACAAAAAAGTACTGCAAAGGAGGTGATGGAAATGAATAAAACGCTTAAGGGAATGGAAGACCGGAAAAGGAAAGTTGAAGCAATGAAGAAAACACAATCCGAGACATCCATAGAACTGGAAAACCTTAAGAAAAGAATTGGAACTACAGACACTAGCATCACCAACAGAATACAAGAGATGGAAGAAAGAATTTCAGGCTCAGAGGATAAAATTGAAGAAATTGATACATCTGTCAAAGAAAATGTCAAATCTAAAAAAGTCCTGACACAAAACCTTCAGGAAATCAAGGACACAATAAAAAGACGAAATCTCAGAATAATAGGAATAGAAGAAAGAGAAGAGTCTCACCTCCATGGACCAGAAAATATCTTCAACAAAATCATTGAAGAGAATTTCCCAAATCTAAGAAAAGAGATGCCTATAACTGTAAAAGAAGCTTACAGAACACCAAATAGATTAGACCAGAAAAGAAAATCTTCCCGCCACATAATAATCAAAACACTAAATGTACAGAACAAAGAAAGAATTTTAAAAGCTGCTAGGGAAAAGGGTCAAATAACATATAATGGCAAACCTATCAGAATCACACCTGACTTTTCTTCAGAGACTCTAAAAGCCAGAAGGGCCTGGACAGACATCTTGCAGACCCTAAAAAACCACAAATGCCAGGCCAGACTACTATTCCCTGCAAAATTGTCAATCAACATAGATGGAGAAAACAAAATATTCCATGACAAAGCTAAATTCAAACAATATCTATACACAAATCCAGCTCTACAGAAGATGTTGGAAGGAAAACTTCAACCCGAAGAGGTTAACTACACACAAGAAAGCACAGGAAGCAAATAGCATGGCTGCAGCAAAACCAAAAGAAAAGAAGCTCACTCACACACAATTTCCACCAACATCAAGATGGCAGGAAGTAACAATCACTGGTCATTAATATCTCTCAACATCAATGGACTCAATTCCCGAATAAAAAGGCACAGGCTAGCAGAATGGATGCAAAAACAGAATCCCACATTCTGCAGCTTACAAGAAAGACACCTCAGCAAAAAAGATAGACATTATCTTCAAGTAAAGGGCTGGAAAAAGATATACCAAGAAAATGGACCCAAGAAAAAAGCTGGAGTAGCAATTCTAGTATGCAACAAATTAGACTTTCAACCACCATTAATCAAAAGAGATGGGGAAGGACACTATATACTTATCAAAGGAAAAATCCACCAAGATGAAATTTCAATACTAAACATCTATCCCCCAAATGTAAGACCACCCACATTCATTAAAGAAACACTACTGAAGCTCAAATCCCACATTGAACCTCACACATTAATAGTGGAAGACTTCAACACACCACTCTCACCACTGGACAAATCAACAATGCAGAAACCAAACAGAGAAATAATGAACCTCACAGATGTCATTAATCAAATGGACCTAATTGATATGTACAGAACATTTCACCCCCCCCAAAAAAGAATACACTTTCTTCTCGGCACCTCACAGAACCTTCTCCAAAATCGACCACATAGTCGGTCACAAAGCAAGCCTC
>CAJQZJ010032268.1:660587-676381 GCA_907164525.1 Lophiomys imhausi
CCAAATCAGGGTCTCCAAATACCCTTCCAGCTGCTTCAACCATTATAGCCACGAAGTCTGAGAAAGGCTCCAGGGGATCCTGAATAACCTTGGTTAGATTACCATTCACTTCCCCTTTGTTAGGCAATGATTTCCAAGCTCTGGTTGTGATTAAATTGATTTGCTCAAACACCTGAGCTGGATACCCAGTTTGTTGTTGAGCATATCAACCTTGCCCAAGAAGCATGTCCACATCCCAGGCTGGGTTTCCTGCTGCACGATTAGCAGCAGCTTGTTCATTAGCAAACTCAATCAAGAAAGCCTTCCAATCTAAATACTGCCCAGAGGACAGGCAGGCACGTGCCAAGCTCATCCAGTCACTAGGAGTCATGCAATAATGACTAAGAGCTTCCACCTGAGCTACAGTGAAAGCAGCATTAATCCCATAAGTGCGGACAGACTCAGCGAGTGCTTTAATTACCTTAAAATCAAGAGGTTCATGATAACCATTTCCCCCTCCATCCTGAAAGACAGGGTAGTACAGCTCATGTCTCACTTCCCTCCAAACATTTGGACAGAATGACCGCCCACTAGGACCACTTGGAGGGGAAGTCTCATTATATGAAGGCGGTGCCAGCACAGGCGGCCCCGGACCTGAGGGCTCTATCCGGGTGCAATCAGAACTCTTCCTCAAAGATGACTTCTCCATTTTCTTTGTTAACATTTTAAGTTCCTCTTTAGACTCTGAGCTATCCTCTTCCAAAGTATCTTTCCCAGATTTGACGGAGCGCTCCTTTTTTAACTGTTCTAATGCCTTTTGTCCTTTTTCCACTGCCTTGTAATATCTCTGATCTCCTAAACAACTCCGAACAAGTCTCCAAATAGGCCGTGCTCCTCCCTGCAATGTACTTTGCTCCCAGGCAAAATCCAAGTCCCTGCCTAATTTGTCCCAGCAGGATACCGTAAGATTCCCGGACACCGCAAACCACGGAGCCACGGAATCGCATTCATTCAAAAATCTTTCTAGGGTAGACTTCTTAATCTTCAAATTCCTAGCTAAAAGTAGCTCCTGAAGAGCCAGAAAAATTGGATGTGACTCAGACAATCCCATGTTTAAAAATTTACTTTCGGTTCGCAGCTTCCCCGCGAAACTTTACCTTTTATTCGCTATCTCTGCAAAACTTTACCGTATGTTCACTATCTCTGTGAATCTTTACCGTATGTTCACTACTATCTGCGAATCTTTACCGTATGTTCGCTATTGTCCGCGAATCTTTACCGTATGTTCGCTATTATCCGCGAATCTTTACCGTATGTTCGCTATCTCCGCAAAACTTTACCTTTTGTTCGCAATCTCCGCGAAACTTTACCTTTTGTTTGTAACTTCCCGCGAAGCTTTACCTTTTGTTCGCTATTTCCACGAAACTTTACCTTTAGTTCGCAATTTCCGCGAAACTTTACCTTTTGTTCGCTATCTCCGCGAAACTTTACCTTGTGTTCGCTATTTCCACGAAGCTTTACCTTTTGTTCGCAACTTCCCACGAAGCTTTACCCTTTGTTCGCAACTTCCCACGAAACTTTACCGTTTGTTCACTATCTCCGCGAAACTTTACCTTTTGTTCGCTATCTCCGCGTAACTTTACCTTGTGTTCATTATTTCCGTGAAACTTTATTGTCCTAATTTATCCCAGGAACTTACCAGTGCTGCCCCTGACTGCAGGAGTTCTGAGTCTTTTCTGGGTCCCTGTACGGGCCACCACTTGTCGCGTCCCCCTCAACCAGCAAGGATGACGCAACTCACAAAAGCTCTTCTCCAGCAGTTTATTCAGGTCCCTTGAAAACAGTCTTCCGAATGCCCGGGCAGACCCAACCCACAGGCTAAATACTATATGAACAGCCAATCAAGTAAAGCCACGTGGTGCTATCTTAGAGGCCCACGTTTGCGGAAGCAAGCCAGATCCGTGGTCTTTGCCAAATATGGACTTGTTTACCACTGAGAGCGCTCACCGTCGGGCTGGTGGAAGGTGGAAACCGGCGCCATCTTTAAGGCGCGGCACATCGCAGCTCTCTACACTTCATAACTATAATTTTGCTACTGTTATGGATCATAATGTAAATTTCTGATACACAGGACATCTGATATGCAACCCACAGAAGAGATTGTACCCCATAAGTTGAGAACTGCTGCTCTAGAGAATCCTAAAGAATATAGTTGTTATTTTAGAACAGCGTATATTTAATCACCTTTCTTTAGTATATATCCTTGTTTTGTAAAGAGGAGCTCTTCCATAGACCTTTGGGTTTGATTATCTCTTAAGATGTCAAGAACATATTTTGCTGGTGGATTGTTTAGTAACAATAGAGAACAGACTAACTATAAGGGTTACTTTCCTCAGTGCTGAGACAAAGTACCTGACAGAGCAAATTTTTGAAAGAAATGTTTATTTTGGTTCACAATTTGAAGGTCCAACCCATCATACCTTGGGATAGATGTCAGCAGGAACTCTGAACATTGCATCCACAATCAGGAAATGGAGAAAAAAAATGTCTGTGTTCAGTTTTTTTTCTCCATTTTATTCATCCTGGAACCCCAGCCCCATTACATGGTGCTGTTCACAATCTGTATAACTTTTCTCTCATCTATAATTCCTCACAGACATTCTCAGAAATTTGCTTCTATGGTGATTCTAAGCCATATCAATTTGATATCTGAACTAATCATCATCACACAGACCCTGATAAGGAATTATGAATCTATAAATTAGAAAAAAATCCTGAGGTTTGATTTTCCCTATATTCATTTCTGTCTATACTTGTGTTATAATGAAACAAAATGCAATTTAATGGTCAAGGAAGCACTAGAACTGAAGCAAACAGTGAGGAAAGCTCCTGCCAGATGGTGAGTTCTGCAGAGCTCACCCAGCACTGCTCTTCTCCCTAGGTGTATTGGCGGGACATCCACTTTCCTCACTAATAGAAAGCAAGTTCTTAACACCATTGGCTCCTGCTGAACTAATGCAGTTATGAAAGAGAAATCTGAATTCTTTCTGACTCATGCATCAGTTACAACACTGCCAGCTATGTTCCATTTGCAGACTCTTTATTACTGTTGATGATGTCAGAGCCAAAATATCATAACATGGTTAATAAATGACATTGAAGTTTACTTTAGTACACCAGCAGCTAAAAATGATCCTTTGGTTTGTAAACCAAGAACATTCAAAGGGAAAAAATTGCTGAAAGTGTAAAAATTACGAAAAAACACAAAATCATGTAAGAAAGCAGATTCTATTTGTACTTAAAATTTAAATGTCATTGAAAAGTTCCTGCTCTTTAGAGTATTTTTTTTCACATTATACCATTTGCTTTTCTTAGTGAAATCTGCCACAAGACCCTCTGCTTGTCATCAGGAATACTTATGTACATCCCAAAAGAACAGAACATGAGTGTATGTTATCATGGCACATAGAATACACATTTTATCACTAAAAAGTGTTACTTCTGAAAGTCCCCTCCTCTGTAATATTTGTAGTTAGAATTCTCATTTGATCAGAACTCTTCATTTTAAAAGTTAAATAAAGCATATTCCAACTTTTGTTCATACTTCTGTATCTGTTCTTAATATATACAATTTCACTTTTTTTTTATCTGACTTGTAGTCTCTCCCCATTTCAGAAGGCACAGATAAAATGAAAATTTCCTCTTTCTATTTAAAATGAAGATACTATTAGTCTCACTGACCCATAAACACACAATCTCATAGAATGTGGATCAATTAACTACTTGCGTATCGTGTTCTGTATGTGCATATGTATGCGTAGTGCAGGAGTCGGTGTGTATATGTGTTATGTGCAGGTCAGAGTCCAATATCGGGTATCTTCCTTTATTGTTATACATGTCACTGTTTTTTTTTTTTTTTGAGATTGCGAAAACAACTTATATTTCTATTATCCATGATAGAACAGGACTCTTTTTTTTTTTTTTTGAAGAAATACTCAGCATCTTTAATCATCAGAGAAATGAAACTCAAGAGGACTCTGAGATTCCATCTCACTCCTGGCAGAATAGCTAAAATCAAAAACTCAAAAGATAAACACTTTCTTAACTACTAACCCTATAAATTCCTACAACTCCTATGACCTGTGGTTAGGTCATGTCACTGTTTTGAGGCAACAACTTTCACAGAACACTGAGGTCACTGCTTGACTTAACTATATGGTCAGTATGCCCTGGGGATTTTCCTGTCTCCACCCTGCTTTCCCTTGGGCTAGGCTTCCAGAAGCACTTCATCACAAGCATAGCTTTTATTTCAGGTAGGGCTAGCAGTTAGGTTCACATTCTTTTACATCAGGTGTTTCCAATACTGAACTATATCCAAAATCTCTGTGATTACCTTTGAATAATCATCCAAGTATAAATAAAACAGGGTTATAATTATTCCTAGACATGCTTTACATATGAAGATATTACAAAAAGTAAAGGAGCACATCAAGAGATCATCCTTAAAGTATGTTTGTGCCTTTAACATTTTAAATTCATTCAGACAATGAAACTTTAATGTAGAACATGTTTTGAAATATGTATTCATCACTGACTGATGAAACTAAGCTAATTAACATATTATTTCAAATACTTTTTTGGTAGAGATCATTCTTTCCTTAGACTTTTATAATTTTCCTTTATTGACAGATTAACAATACTCTTTTCTTTTTTAATGAATAGAGTTGAATTGCCCATTTGTGAACAACGTCCTTTTATACAACTAACATTAATTAGTGGAGATTCTGATGTTGAACTTTACCAGTAATGAAATAGAATATCAGTCTATGCAATGCCAGAGATAATCACAACACACTTGAGGATAGGCTTTCAGAAGGTATGCCACAAGCAGGCCTCTGTGTCTTAGAGAAAATTAAATTTTCATTATTTACTGTATTACCAATTCTCACATTTTCTTAAGAAATACAGTTGCAGTCTGGAAGAATGGCTTAGTGAGTAAAGCACTTGCCATATAAACCTTACAATCTGAGTTCAATTCCTGGAACTCATGGTGAAAGGAGAAAACCAACCCATGAAAGATGTTTTCTGAACTATAGATATATACCATGACACATATGTAAATCAACACACACACACCAGACATGTGTTAATAAGAATAAGTAAAATTAAATTTAAATATATAGTTACATGTGTCCTTGTAATTTATAAAATGTATACAAAATAAAACTTTGTAGAGCAAATCTATATATGCAATCATTGACTGGCTGTCTCTGATTTTGAATGATTAATATTTCTCTATTTTGGTTCTCTACAGTTACTTTAAAATTTAAACTTATATAGCCTAGAATAGCATTCCTAAATTTTCCTATTCTGATTATTTATTCAAAGGCATAGCAGGTATCCTTCTCAGGGAGTTAACAATTTGAACTTACAGGAGATTTGAGTTTATGTTCAATTATCTCAAGTTAATTTTGAGCCACTATCCTGCTAAGTTAATATGACATCAATCTAGCCTTTGCATACCTGGATTTGTATAGATTCCTATTGCCTCAGATGTGTCAAGATCTGTGGAATATAATATATTGTGAAGATTAAGAGACAGGCACAGGCTGTCTTCAACTCATCTATCATCAAATCGGGGAGTTATAGACCTCCCTCTGAACATGACCTTCAGTCCCAGCACTGTCTTGTAGTGTATTCCATGCATTCCATAGGGATGTGTCAGATAAATTTCACTAGGTCATAGACACCAAATTTTTGCCATTACCTAAGTATCTTCTAGAGTTTTTTTTTTTCTCACTGAGTTTTTGTTTGTTTGTTTGCTTGCTTATGGAGCAATACCCTAAAAGTGAGTAAAACTTCATTTGTAGCACCTGTACATCTCTGTGATGCATATACTTCTATCATAGCAAATGTCAAGTTGTTCATGTAAAGTCACTGAGCACAGCAGGTGCCCAATTAGCACTTGGAATTGCTAGGTGCCCAATTAGCATTTGGAATTGCTATGAATGGATCCGTCGTATTACTATGTTTATCCCATTCTCCTTTCTCGCTATATTTTTCCCTAGCTATACTGGACAACCATCTACATCTAGAAAAAGATATTGCCCTTTCCTATAAAACTTTTCTATTCCTTTTATTTTTCAAAAAATAAAAATTTGTCCTAATCCCATATTCTGTTCCTTCGGAATTCTCATCTTTGGAACAAAAGATAAAACTATTTACAATATATTTCTATTTTAGATATCACTCCATTGTTTTCTTGAGTCAAGGAGCAAATGGTTAATTGCTTGAATAAAGAAATATAGGTGTAAAGAGACTAAATAATTATTCAACAATCCTGTCATAAAGTGCTATGATAAGTTTAAATGCTTCAGCATATAAACAAGAATATTGTATTTTGAAATCTATTTTCCTTTTAGAGAAGTTTTTGGTTTGTGTAAAAATTGAGAGTAAGATCCAGAGATTGCCTACACACGTTCTTTACCAATATTAGAACTGTGGGCTTCATTACACTATACTGTACCAAAGTCTGCTACATTGTTGTAGTTTGGTGAACCTGTATTGACACCTTGTTGCCATATTAAGTCCATAATTTACATTATGCTTCCCTGTTTGTTTGTATTCTATGATTTATGACAAATATAAAATGACATGTATCCTCTATTGCAGTGTTGTACAGAATGGTTTTATTGCTCTAAAAATCCTTTCTGCCTACTCTGTTTATTCGTTCCTCCTTTATCACTACCCTAAACCCTAAAATTTATGTGATTTTTTTAACTGTCTTCATAATTTTTCTATTCTGGATAATCATAGACTTAGAATCATTTATTGTGCAACCTTTGAAATCGACTTCATTAATTTATTAATATCCATTTAATAATATTTTTCTAAGAGTTGATATTTGTAGCCCAGAAGAATGTTCTATTATCTATATGAAGAACATTTACACATTGAAATGTTGAATGACACTTGGTTATTTTCAATTTTTAGCAAGTATGGATAAGGCTTCAATAAGCATCCATCTGGGTTGTTCATGTTTGTATAGAAACATCTTTAACTCTTTTGAGTGTCAAAAAGTGCAATTGTTAGACTATATAGTAAGAATGGTGTAGTTTTGTCTGATACTTCCAAAGTGTCTTCCGAAAATAATGTTTTTATGACCACAAGAAATGAAAAGGGAGTCTGTATAATTTTCTTTCTCCAGTGATTTGATATCTAGCATCCTTTCAAGGACTTATTTACATCTTTGCAAAAAAGTATGTAAATGTTCCTTGATGAGATGTTTGTGACGACCTTTTGTCACTCTTTTATTTTCATTATTCATTTTCATATTGTTGAGTTTTAAAAGTCATTTATACATTTTTAATGATATTCTTTTATCAGACACCTTTGAAATGTTTTCTTAGTCCATGACTTGTCTTCTCAGTCGTTTGTATGCATAAGTACATAATTTTCATGATGTCTACACTAGCAATAACTTCCCTGGTGGATATTGAGTTTTGGCCTTTTATCAAAAAATTATCATGATATCTAAGTCACATATATTATTTTTCAGTTATCTGTCAGTAGTTTTACAATTTTAAAAGATTTATAATGAGTTTTAAACTATTTTTGTCAACCCGTGTGAAGACACAAAGTCTGTTGTCTAACCAGTTGCTTACCATTGTGTTTTCAAGACTGTCTCACTCCATTGTGTTATTTCTACTCTTTTATGAAAGTTTAATTAACTATATTTATGTGAACCTGCATATAGATATTTTAGTTTGTTTCATTGAGTTATCTGTTTTGTTTTGTTTTTCCCAGAATGTCATATTTCTAAATTTCTAATTTTTTCTTTGTATATTGGGACCTTGAACTCATCACACCTTGTCCCATGATTATGTTTCCTTTGTAAGTTGCTCACCAAGTGTCAATTTTAAAGAATACTATTAATCCTAACTACACATCTTTGTTCAACAGCCTATACTTATACTTGACATTCACAGCAAGCATACAATTGTTTTTTGACAATACAGTCTAGATAGCCAATATTCTTTTCTAAATTCTGTTTCTGTTTCATGATTGCAATTAGTCTAACAAATAAAAGCTTAGTATTAGCTTTTATAATATTAAAAGTAAGCGGGAACATGGATCAGGAATTAGAAAATCCCATTAATGCTTTTGCAATGATTCTCTTCTGTGACTGTTTCCATCTTGTCACTTCCTGAAGCTTTTTGATGCTACCACATCCTCTCACCTTTCACGTGCAATTTATGATGAGCGGGATAATAAGAGAAATTTGAAAATTCTTCTAACTAAAAAGACTAATCTGAAAAGTGTTAGACAGTCTTTTCAAAAGTTTTATGCACATCTTAACAGTTGTCATGATAATTAGAAGAAGAGAATCTATAAATTCAATCTTGAAATCTAGGCTTTGCTAATAATTTTATATATCCTGAAAAAATGCCTATACTTTCCTAAATTTATTTTAGAATGAATTTTAACAAGCCATGATATTTTTTGAGGCCTCGGTTTATTGTAAAAGACCATGTGAGGATTATTAATGGAATATATATGTAAATATGTTTTATAATTATCATACAAGTGTTGACAATTGATTATAAGCATAAAGGCACAGAATTATATTATTGATTCAATCATGTAGAAATTATCAATGACATGGTATTTGGATATATTTTAAGTATTTCAATAATACATTTTTAGTTTCTTGAAGACATAACTGCTGGTAAGAGGGATTGCAACAAGAAAGTGGCTCCTTGGGGACACTTTTAGGCTCATAAATATTCTACTGCTAGCATTTCTGAAACAGAGAATATATTTTATACATGAGATGATTATTTTCCCTCAAGTGACATATATTGAAATTTAAATATTTTCTAATAATTTTATGAAAATTAGAGAATACTTCATTGACTTTAGCAAAGTATTTGATTAAGTCCTTTATACATTGACCTATATATATTGTGAACACAAAATTATCTAAGTAGTGATGTTACTGTCATTTTCTACATAACCTGCCCAAGTCTTAGGCTCCAAATGTGACTAGATTCTCCATTTTGTTACTTAAAAAAAAGTTCTTTCTCTTTCCTTTCTAAAAATACTTTTCTTTTTCCTCTCTAATATCTATGAATTCCCCTGTTTATTTTTCTATGCGTAAATTCTATCCTTTTTATACTAACATAGAATCTCCTCAACCTTCATCTCTGTCTCCACAACTCAGAACTCAGACCTCAGGTTTCTTATCTCTGTTTTCCTAAGCAATTCACACAAAAACCACAGGCCCAGATTTATCATTTTCCTCTTTAAAACAATCACTACTCACTACCTTCTCATGTTTTAGCACTTGAAACTTCTTCAGACACTTTAAATTGAAAGTCAAATCTTCTCTCACACAATATATCACAACCTCAGTTTCTCTTCACCCCTATTCCTTCCAGCTTCCTCCAAATCCCCTCTCTCTAGATCCCCTCTCCTCCATTTCCCTTCAGAAAAGAGCAAGTTTCCAAGAGAAAGCAAACAAATATAATAAAACCAAATACAATAAAATAAGGCAAATACACTGATATCAAGGCTGGACAAGGCAATCCAATTGGAGGAAAAGAGTCTCAAGGGCAGGCAAAAGAGTAAGAGATACACTTAATCTCAAATAACTCTTATTCATAACTCTTTGCACAGACCAAATGGTCTATATGTCACCTTCCTTGGTAATCAATAGTTCCTTAAAATGATACCAACTCAAAATTATTTTATTCTTCTTTGTCTCTTAGTGATGACTTTCATTTTACATTTTATTTTTTCCTTTATTTTTTATTTCTTCAAGTTACATCTCAATCGCAGTCCCCTCCCTATTCCCCCTCCAGTCCGACCCTCCCACCCTCAACCCCCCATCCTCTTCCCTTTTTTTTTTCTTTTAAGTTTAAGGTATATCTTATTTCCCCCTACAGTTTCCCCTTTCAGTCCAACAAATGGCTCTTTCTCTTATAATAATAAATACAATACAGTACAACAGAAGTAATTAGGCCACAGTTATGAGGGTTATATGGCTTAACGTACATTCCCAATGACCAGTCCATATGTATTTGGTACCTGACTTTAACATTCTTCTATCTAACCATCTCCATGAGTTTAAAGTTCTATATCTGACTCAACATTCATACTAATTGCAACACAATTTTAAAAGTATCTTCTTAGATGTATAACACTCTTGACTCCTAAACAACTCAAAATTTAATTATAGAGTCTCATTTTACATTTTAAACGTATTCTAAATTGATAAATTTATGCATTAAGTTAAAAGTATCATAAAACTACCTTGAGGAATATATTGGATACTCACTGGGAATCTTATCCTGCTGTTGCCCTGTGTCATGGACATCCTATAACTTTGGATCAACAGGATTTGACCTTTCATGTGCCCCAACAATTTGCAGATGATATAGATTTTGGGTTGGACCAACACAAAGCCCTAGTTCTGGTCCTGGGTAATAGTAGAATCTCCCTAATCTGCACCACCAGGGCAAGCTCTCCAGGACTGCTCTGGTTAGGCCACACAGTGCCTCTATGAGCAGGAGGCAGGGTCAGCTTTCCTACTCTCATACCCTCTGAGTAGCTCACCTACACCCATGCCTCCAGAGCCTCCATTGTGCTGGCCAGTAAGGGTGTAGGGCCCACATTCCCAATCACTGTAGCCTGAGAGAGGGTGGGCCAACTCTCCCTTTTGCCTACCCTCAGGACTATTTACCCATGCCTTGACCATCAGAGCCAGCTCAACTGTGTTGCTGGTTCAGACTCATGGCCAGCTCTCTTAAATATTTGCTATAGGTGAGAGGTGGGGCCATCTTTCCAGCTTTACACAACCTCTATACATCCACATGGTCCCAAGTGGCTGTCAGAATGGTTAAGATCAATAGTTGTTGTGATTTGCTGAAGAAGGAAATTATGTGTTTGCTTTAGAGACAATAAAATAAGCAGTGCTATTTGCCTTTTAATATTTGAAAAGGATCCTAAGTAGAAAACACAGAAGATAGCAAATGAGGTACAGATATTCTCTCTCTCTATCCTGAGATCCGTTTAATTTCCAAAAGAAACATTAACTATATCATCATCATCAACTTTGTCATCATCATTACTATCATTATTTATTTGCAGAGATACTCCTCAGAACTCTACAACTGAGCCACATTCTCAATCCTAAACTCAATTTTAATTGACTTTGTAAGAAAAAAAAGAGCATCAATTTATTATAGCTTACTCCCTTGTGCAGAGTTTTTGAATCCTCATTTCTCTGTAATAGTTTAGGATTGCTTACTCATAAGAACAGATGGACTCAGATAGGTATGAGGAACAAGGCCAAGTCTTAAATTCCAAATCAACTCATTCAAAATGAAGGATGTGTCCTTAGCACCATGAGTTGAGCTACCAATTGTCCATTTGTTAGAGACTACAAGAAACGTTTTCTCCTTGGCTAAAAGGCACACATAGTTTAAATAAGTCTTTCAGTATTAATACTTGATAAAAGTCTTTCTTGGTAAGATTTATATTGCTAAGTATGTGTGTGTGTGTGTGTGTAATTTCTATATTTTTTAAACATTGTTTTAAAATATCATCAAATTTTTAAACATTGTTTTAAAATACCATCAAATAAAGCATGCAATTCTCTGCTCTCTCCAGGGAATATGAATCCAAGGAAACTGATGTGAGTTTTCTTGTTCTGTGCTCCCATGCACCTTTCCAAGGTCTTCTAGTAAAATTCAGTTTAGGAGATTAATGACACTATATTCTCATGACATCTATAGTGCAGAATTAGCCTCTATAATGGCACTTATGTACCTTGGTCATAAAATTCAACACTATAAACTCTCTGCTTCAGGTTCCTCGATGGCCTCTATATTGTCCACTAAAATTATTTCCACACTGATAAATTCTCCTTTGACCTAAACTTGTCAAAAGGCTTACAAAGCTCCCTCAAAGTCAGAGAAAGCTTCCGGAAAGATACGGCTTTTATCTTACATAGTTCTTCATGTTCTATGATATATAAGTAAACACTTAACATGGGATTATCAGTAGAGTTTAACCAAAACAACCAAGAGAAACGATGTCTATTTTATTTTTTTGTTTGGTTTGTTTTGATCAATGTCTTGAAAACTTTATTTCTACCATGATCATATTACACATAGTAAATCTAATATTTGCATGGGCTTGTCTAGCATTCTATCTGCCTGATTAATAACAAAAACATTTTAAAATTAATTATTGTTATTGTATGTGGTATGTGTATTTGTGTTGTGTGTTCTTTGTATGGTAGATATAATTGTCACTGTAGGTATTTGTGTGTGTGTGTGTGTGTGTGTGTGTGTGTGTGTGTGCAGATACATGTGTGTACACACGTGTGGAGGTCAGAGGTTGAAATGGAATAACTAACTCACCCTCCACCTTTATTTGTTAAAAAAGTGTCACTCAGTGAAAATAAAGTCATCAATTTAGACAAACTGGATTGCCAATGAGCTTCAGGGTTCTCTCTTTCTCCTTTTCTTTCTTTTTAGTTTTTACTGGTGTGTGTGTGTGTGTGTGTGTGTGTGTGTGTGTGTGTGTGTGTGTGTGAATTTCACATCATGTACCATGATATCCCACCTCCCCCTCAGAT
Organism: Lophiomys imhausi; assembly: GCA_907164525.1. Classification (NCBI taxonomy): domain Eukaryota; kingdom Metazoa; phylum Chordata; class Mammalia; order Rodentia; family Muridae; genus Lophiomys; species Lophiomys imhausi. The sequence continues at coordinate 673,213 of CAJQZJ010032268.1, forward strand.
CTGTCCTTCACCCTAACAACTTCTCCCAGCAGAGAAAAATAAAATTTCATTATGGAAGCTGTAGTATGTCCCACTGTGTCCTACAATATTCCTTTTGTCCACAGATTTTTCCTTGCAAATGTTCATTACTATGACTCCTTGCTCTGGTATGAGGCTTCTGGCTTCTGCTACTTTGTCAATGCTGGAATCTCACTGGGATGCCTCTCAGATAGCTTGTTGTTGTCCTGTGCCATTTCCAACTCCATGATGGGATTAGCAGCACATGCCACCATGTCAGCCCTTTTGCCTGAGTTATAGGGATCCAGAATGCTTGTGCCATAGGCACTTTAAGAGTCAAACTATCTCCCAAGTCCCCATATTGTTCTGTTTTGTGATAAGATTTCATTTATAACAAGGTGTTTTATCTATACTTTCATATTATCATCTTAAAAATAAACTAAACATCCACATTGCCAAATTCACTCATATACTAAGCATCTTTTGAACATCCATAATTGTTTCATTCATTCAAAAAATATGTATTGAAAGAAGAAAATTGTAATTCAATAGTGGAGGACCTCAAAAGGTTATGAAGTAATTATTGGACAAACCATATATACTTCTCTAGGCAATATTTTAGTATTTGGTCAACTTAGTACTCTACTCAGTATATCAGTACTAGTTAGATCTGAGTGCCTCCATTTTGGCAACTCTATTAAAATGTTCTTTCTTTTCTAAAATTTCCCTGCATCTGAAGAAAGTCACTGGCTTCCATCTTAGCTTTCTTTGTCTCTGCATAAATCATTCCTGCCTGGTTTTAGCACAATGAGAAATCCTCTTCTTGTTGCATACTCACATTCCCTCAAGGTAAGGTGCTATCCTGAACATCTTTCTTTAAGATTTTTTTCCAAAATAATATTAGTAGTTTTCCTCATGTGTTTATTTCTTAGAAACTTAAATTTTGCAGTAGGTTGTTGTACACTTCCCTTCCATCAGTCAATCAGTCTTTTGGTTCCTCAAGCTTCAGTCAGAGGAGGCAGTGAGCAGAGGTGAAGTCTAAGAACAACATAAAGTTCTATGACTATCAATATTTCAGGGTAAAGAAAATAAATAGCTCTTCTACAGTATGTAGCATGCCATTCACTCACCTAGTCTAAAGATAAGACTTAGCACAATGTCATAAGTAAGTAATGAGAAAAGGCTGTCTGAACTGCAAGCTTCTATTAGATGCATTTGAAAGTAAATGTGCTGTACAACAGAGACAATCATAGAAACACACTTGGGTTTGTTCTGAACTCCTTCAGAATTGTCGAACAAGATATATTATACCCAGAGAGATCATCAATATTTGAAATTAAAATAATCCCCATGTCATCTATAACATTTAGCAGAACCAGAGAACTGATTAAGTGCATTTTCATTGCATATGTATATGGACACTTTTTAATTAAAAGAAAAACCATATCACTAATAATTAGATTTTAAATTAAAACCTATGAGTAATGTAAAAATAATAGCAATGTCATTAATTCATTTAACATACTAGGAAGGTAATGATTTGATGTTTCAGACTTGGTCAACTTTACTAGATTCATTTGTTGGTATTTAAAATGGGGGAAATGCATTGCCTATGTTTCAAGGAAAAATTAATCAGAGTTTATAATATAACTTGAAAATACTTCAAAGCAATAAACCATTTTTTTATTAACTCAGTAATGTGAGAAGGTAGATAAGGAAGAAATGACAAGAGTAGTGGTCAGTCACAGTCTTATATGTAGACTTCAGGTTGTTATTGATTAGGAAATGTGAGTGATTGTTCTATTTCCACACATCTCCATTAGTATAGAAATTGAGCTCTCCTGAGCCTGCCTCTGCTGCATGGGATTTATGTGATGAATTGGCAGCGTAGTATGGAAGAAAACTCTAGTACTAAAGTGGTGCTCAGTGTAGGAAGTCTTAAGCCTATCAGACTAGTTTTCTGTGATGAGAGCTGATAGTATATTCTTAAATATTCTGTACATCAGTTTTTTTTTTTTTTTTTGAGCAGGAAGACAGGGGAAAGAAAAGCTAGGTTTAGGGTTGATGGCCATATGTGAAACAACATTTTCAGTCCCAGATAAATTTAACATGTAAGAAAACAGTACAAATCAATTATGGAGAAAACAAACAAAATATCATAAACAAATGGGAATCAAGGAAACTCAGCATAAAATAAGGCATAGCTATACAAACTAATTGTCAGACACAGAACAGAAATTTATGTAGAATGTTGTAGCTCTTGCACTGGCTATAACACAAGATATATGATAATCATATTATGAACTAAATACAGGTAAAGTGGTATGAGTAATTTTAAACCATCAGTAATTCTCCCTTGCTTTTCTCAATTCTTCCTTCCACTTCTTTTCTCTCTCTGTCATTTCCTTAATTGCGGTCTATTCTCCTGTTCTCATTGACCATTCAGCATCATATAAGTTACTTAGGTCATTGATTGACATGGGAAATTACTTATATAATTTTATATGTATTATTACATAGTAGAAAACTTTAACAATGTATGATGAATGAATTAAATGTTTAACTGAGTTAACTTAATAACTAAAACAGATAGTATAGAAGGGAAGAGACATTGAAGGCTATCCCAAAAAGGTCAATCCTGAAAATGTAATAATCAATAGACCAGTACTTAAATATTTTTAAATATATTAATTTTCTCTAACTATGGAAATACTACAGTGGAAAGGACATTCATTTTACTTTTTAAAAATTTAGTAATTTGCTTTAATTATAGTTCCACATGACAAAATTCTATAATCTAGCTATTTCAACATAAACATTCAGTTAAATGAAACCTACCAGCCAGTTTCAGGATTAGCATCAAAACAGTTAATATATAGAAAGTCATTTCTTCTCTAAGTCCAGTGAAGTAAACAGGGCATGGACTCTAGTCTCTCATTGTTTATTCAATACAAGTATCATGGCCTAAAAACAACAACAAGTAAAGTTCTGAAGATCAGCTTCTGTCTATGAACTTCGTAGGACATCTAAATAGCTGAACACAAAGGGACTGAACATCAAATGATTCTATTAACATTTTTAACCATTTTTCCATTCTTATTTGGGCCCCAAACAGGTTTACTACGTCCCAAATCAGCAGGAAGTCATTTTAAGAGAACAACGTCCCATCCCC
>CAJQZJ010032268.1:692009-827399 GCA_907164525.1 Lophiomys imhausi
CAGGATTGGTCGGCTGAATTTGAAAATTTGATGAGAGAGCTGAGAGCAACAATCATCCACATCAACTCCACTCGGGTGGATCTGAGCCTGGCTACTGGCTTGATTTCCTGGATACAGACGGCTATGGATCATCTTAAGGAGTGGGCGGGCGTAGGCTCTTTGGCGATACTGATGATACTAGCCTCTCTGGTTTGCCTATGGTGCATCTACAAAATGAGAACCACACAAAAGCGTAATGTAGCCATGATTATACAAGCCCTTGTCACCATTGAGGCGGGCCAGTCCCGTCAGGCATGGCTTGCTGCCGTGAAGTAAATCTTCACTAAGCATAGTCCCTGCCCACTGAGGTATTCGTTCCACGGATGTTAGGGTCTGGCAAGTCAGTGACGGAGTTGACGGGTAAGTCTCGGCCACCTAAGACAGGGCAGTCCCGAGTGGGGAGGCTGACCCCGAGACAGGTAAGAGTTTGAGCACCGCCCTCCTACAGGCTCAGGCCCACCGTGAGATCCCCAGATAGAGGGATTACGAAGCCTTTCCAGGGACTTTTACCAACTTTAGAAAAAATAAAAAAGGAGGAACTGTAGAGAGCTTGGAAGTGCCGCGCCCTAAAGATGGTGCTGGTCTCCGCCTTCCACCAGCCCGACGGTGAGTGCTCTCTATGATAATAAGTTCATATTTGGCATAGACTGCTGATCTGGCTTGCTTCCACATACATGGGCCTCTAAGATAGCACCACTTGGCTTTACTTGACTGGCTGTTCATTTAGTATTTAGCCTGTGGGTTGGGTCTGCCCCTTTATTCGGAAGACTGTTTTCAAGGGACCTGAATAAACTGCTGGAGAAGAGCTTTTGTGAGTTGCGTCATTCCTTGCTGGACAAGGGGAGACGCGACATAGGGCTATTCCAAGTTTTCTAAGATATCGCCAGATTGATTTCCATAGTGGTTGTACAAGTTTGCACTCCCAGCACCAATGGAGGAGAGTTCCCCTTTCTTCACAACATCGCCAGCATGTGCTGTCATTTGAATTTTTGATGTTAGCCATTCTGACAGGTGTGAGATGGAGTCTTGGGTTGCATTTCTCTGATGGTTAAGGATGTTGAGCATTTCTTCAAGTGTCTCTCAGTCATTAGGAATTCCTCCATTGTGAATTCTTGGTTTAGCTCTGTTTCCCATTTTTTTGATTCCATTGTTTGGTTTCTTGGTGTTTAATTTCTTGACTTCTTTATAAATTTTGGATATTAGCCCTCTGTCAGATGCGGGGTTGGTAAAGACCTTTTCCCAATATGTAGGTTGCTATTTTGTTCTAATGACAGTGCCCCTTGCCTTACAGAAGTTTTTCAGTTTCATGAGTTCCCATTTATTTATTGTTGGTCTTAGAGCCTGAGTTATTGGTGTTCTGTTCAGGAAGTTGTCATCTGTGCCAATGAGTACAAGGATTTTCCCCACTTTCTCTTCTGTTAGATTTAGTGTGTCTGGATTTATGTTAAGGTCTTTGATCTACTTGGACTTAAGTTTTGTGCAAGGTGATAAATATGGGTCTAATTTCATTCTTTTACATGTTAAAATCCAGTTAGACCAGCACCATTTGTTGAAGATGCTGTCCTTTTTCCTGTTGTATGGTTTGGCTTCTTTGTTGAAAATTAAGTGACCATAGATGTATGGGTTCATTTCTGGGTCTTCAATTTGATTCCATTGATCAACTGGTCTGTTTCTATATCAGTACCATGTTGTTTTTATTACTGTTGTTCTGTAGTATAGCTTGACATCTGGGATGGTGATACCTCCAGATGTTTTGTTTTTTATTGTACAGGATTGATTTAGCTATTCTGGGTTTTTTGTTATTCCATATGAAGTTAAGAATTGTTTTTTCCATGTCTGTAAAGAACTGGGTTGGTATTTTGATGGGAATTGCATTGAATCTGTATATTGCTTTTGATAGGATGGCCATTTTTGATGATCCTACCTATCCATGAGCACAGGAGATCTGGCATTAATGGAAAGTCCCTGAGGTTGGTGCTAAATCATAGACTCCCTTTTCTCAGCAGAGTTCCCTCTTTTGTCTAATGTGAGGAAACTCCAGATCCTCTAAGAAATGTCATGTTGGCCTCAGGGAATTTACATGCCCAACCCTTTCCTGATAAGAAACTCACCCAGTGAATACCTGGGGATTACTGGAGGTACTTACCCAAGCTAATGAGATCTCTCAGTGCATTTGCTGCCAGTCAGTGACCATGCTTGTAACTTTGTCTGGAGTTCCTCCCCATCTCCATCTCCTGGTGCCCATGGAATAAATAGACACTGCATTCCCTTTCTTCTGATAGGGCAGTAATACTACATGCAAATGAACTACCCCTGGCACTCTTAGCCCCAGAAAACTGAACATATTCACCTCCAAATCCCCTCCCACTGCCCAAAGTTTTATAATATCCCTGGTTCATGAAATAATCTCTCTTTCTTCATTCCTCTACCATGACCATCTGAGATTTGTACATTTATTTTGAGTTTTGGAATGAAGAACTCATCACTGGACATGCCTGATTAGCTAAGCCTGCTTGGGCTTCAGGCTCCTGTATAACTGCCAGGTCTCCTACCACCAGCAGCTGGGGCTTATCTCTGAGCACATGGAGCACCAGCTCATGCCCCTGCTACCACCAGCCTACCCAGGCTTGCACAGGGCACAGGCTCTCATCTCGCTGGTACCTAGCCAGGCTTGCATCTTGATCACTGTTGCTGGTCACCCCAGTGCCCACCTCTGAATCTCCCCAAGAGTTGCAGAGCTTCCTCTGCCTCTCCTGCACTACCCTGCCACAGTTCATCTACGATGGCTGGTTGATGGTTGTTCAAAAAATAGCCACAGGATTCCCCAGCAACTTGGCTTAACTCAAGAGCTCTGAGAGCTGCTTGCAGCTGCCTGGCCTGATCTCAAGACAGAAAGGGATAGGGTTATCCTAACCCTCCTCACTGCTTATCATAACAGCTGTGATACTTGGTGGTGAAAATATACTTTTCTCCTGCCTCTCCAGCCTGACCAGACATCCCAAGGGTTTGGATCTCATACTGTGTTCCATACTTTTCTGCCTGGAAACTGAATGAGCTTGGCCCTTCTGGCAGAGACTCATACCTTTCTGGCTTGATACCAGACAAGGCCAGAACTACCCACAAGATGCCTCAGAAGGACAACTTATAGGAATCCTTGCTCAAAAACAATTGCCTGCAAAAGTGCTTACTTAGGATCAGTATCAAAGTAAGATGGAATTGTGATCCAAAGTAGTCTGTAGTCTGGTTCCATATCAAGCTAGCAGCATAATTTTGTATCATCATCACTATGATACTAATTTTGTAGATGTGACAAATGGAAGAATTAGAGAGCTACAGAGTCTTGTACCACAGTTCTAGATAGCTGTAGCCAGGCTGTGATAGGGTAGAAGTCTCAACAAGAAGGCCTGGAAGAGCCATTGTATAAAATTGTGAAGGTGAAGGCTAAATTTTAATGGACACCTCAGAGTGATGAATATGTCAGGACTGACTGGTGTCTGATGTCAAAAATTTGAAGTGAAGAAATAGGAGCTCTCGTGTGAGAGGCTGCCAGAGTCAAAGGTAGAGAGCTGCAGTTGTAGAGATACATGTCATTTAGAGCCCAGATGATTCCATCATGAACCCAGATATCTTACATGAAACTGCAGACTTTGGTGTCCTTACTGCTGAACAGTGGACTTGCTTTTGTCTGATATTCCCTTGGTATGGCTGCATTTCTTTCTTTTGGAATGAGACTGCTTACTCTGTTTTATTATATGCCAGTTATATGCACTTGTTATTTTGGTTGGATAGGTAAATGACTCCACAAGTCTCAGAAGAGTCTCTATATTTATACTTTTGTATAATAAGTGTTAGAATTATTAAAGTCTATGGGGAATTATGAAGTTGGACTGATTTTATTCTGTACTGTGAGAGTAACACAAGATTGGGGAAACAACAAGAAGATTAGGGCTTCAAAGTGATAAGTTTAGGAAATGAGTTTTCAAGGGATGAACTTTTGATAGTTCAAACTGATTGTCAACCTGACAGGGTTTAGAATCACCATGGAAAGAAGCCTCTGGATATATCTGTGAAGAATCATCTACCTTAGTTTAATTGAGGCTAGATTAGAAGACCCCCACCTCCATCCCCACCCCACACAAGTATGTAGTGGCATCCTGTAGGTAAATATCACAGACTGATATAAAAGAGAAAGTGAATTGACCACATCCACTATTCAGTTTCTGCTTCTTGAATATAGATGCAGTGTGAGACCAACTGCCTCAAACTCCTCCTGCCATAACAACCCACTTCAGGCTGAAGTCAAAAGTGACTGGACTCTGAGAAGACTCAGACTGATGTACCAGAGGCCACCACAGATCCCACCCTATCCAAAAGTATACAACAGTTTTATACCTTTTTAAACTATCTCTTCAAAATTCTTTACAATTTCTCCTTACTGTATTCTTGACCACTGTTCTCATGTAGATATTTTACACTTCAACAGAGACTGAGCTCATAGCCATAGTAAGATCCAGCCAGAACTGGAAAGCCCATGTCCTCTGCCATTATCCTTTCAGTATTCAAAATTCTCTATGGGCTCCTGTAATTATTTCTAAAATATGTGGTTCTAACCCTATTAAATACTATTACAAGTGGATCTTTAGAGAAAAATCTATCTGAATAGATCTGCTGAGGCAGACTGCCAAAAATAAAATGTCAGTACACAGGTTAAGCATTTGGCTAAGTAAATTCATAGAAGTGATATCTCTTAAAGGGTAGTTCTAGATATTCACCCAAGACACAGCAGAGGCAGTATCTCAGGAAACACAAAACCCTCGCTCTAGTCACAGGGTCAATTCTAAGTCTCTCTGACAAATGAAGAACACACTGCTTTAAAAAGTAGTGTCTTGACTTCACACTCCAAAACTTATGTCTGCTTTTCCAGAGTCTTTGAAATGTTTTACTGGAATTTACTTGGAGTTTGTACACTGGGTAGGTTAAACTGTAATCCCAACCATACCTTAACAAAAATTCCCTAAAAATTTAGCTGAGATTATTATTAGTTTTTTGCCTACAGGTTTTGACTATTAAAATAACATTGATATTATATATTATTTGATTTCTTGGGTCTAAAAATTGAATTTATTCAAACAGCAGTCAGTTTATGCGAAGAAATTGTCAAATATTCATGTTTTGAGCTAAAGTAAGATTGGTTTGTTGCTTTTCTTTCCTTTCTAAGAATGCCTTAAATTTCTATTCCATTCTTTATTTTTTTTCTGTTCCTCTATATTCCTTTGGTGCTAAGTTGATCTCCTGGTCTCAGTTATTTGTTTATGAAACCCTAGATTCTATTTACATACAGTCTCTTCACTTAATGCCCATAAATTCAAAGATTTTCCAAGTGATGAGGTGTGGTGGTTTGAGTATGAATGACCCATATCTGAGAGTTTAGGGAGTAATATTAGGAAATATAGCCTTGTTGGAGTAGATATGTCCTTGTTGGAGAAAGTGTGTCTCTGGGAGTGGGTATTGGGATTTGAAATGACTAAGCTATGCCCAGTGGATTCTTTGTAGATCCCTCAGTTACCTCTTTAGCACCATATCTGACTACCCGCTGTCAGCTTCTCACCATGAAAATAATGGGTTGAACTTCTGAACTGTAAGACATCCACAATTAGATGGTTCAACATACAAAAGTCTATCAATGTCATTCACCATATAAACAAGATGAAAGAAAAAAAAACATGATAATCTCGCTAGAGCTGAAAAAGCATTTGACAAAATGCAACACCCCTTCATGCTAAAAGTTCTGGAGAGAACGGGCATACAAGGATCGTGCCTAGAAATAATAAAGGCAATATACAGTGGGCCAGTGGCCAACATCAAAATAAATGGAGAGAAACTTGAAGCATTTCCACTAAACTCAGGGACAAGACAAGGATGTCCACTTTCACCATATCTCTTCAACATAGTACTTGATGTTCTTGCTAGAGCAATAAGACAACTAAAGGACATCAAGGGGATAAACATCAGGAACGAAGAAGTCAAATTATCCCTATTTGCAGATGATATGATAGTATACATAAGCGACCCCAAAAATTCCACCAGAGAATTCTTACAGCTGATGAACACCTTCAGCAAAGTGGCTGGATACAAAATTAATTCAAAAAAAATCAGAAGCCCTTCTTTATACAACAAACAACTGGGCTGAGAAAGAAATAAGGGAAACAAGCCCCTTCACAATAGCCACAAACAACATAAAATACCTGGGGGTAACTCTAACCAAGCAAGTAAAGGAACTGTGCAACAAGAACTTCAAGCCCTTGAAGAAAGAAATGGAAGAGGCCTTTAGAAGATGGAAAGATCTCCCAAGCTCATGGATAGGTAGGATCAACATAATAAAAATTGCCATCCTACCAAAAGCAATATATAGATTCAATGCAATTCCTATCAAATACCAACACAATTTTTTATAGACTTGGAAAGAGCTATTCTCGATTTCATATGGAACAACAAAAAGCCCAGAATAGCTACATCAATCCTGTACAATAAAAAAACATCTGGAGGTATCACCATCCCAGATTTCAAGCTGTACTACACAGCAATAGTTGTAAAAACAGCACGGTATTGGAATAGAAACAGACCAGTAGATCAATGGAATCGAATTGAAGATCCAGAAATAGACCCACACACTTATGGCCACCTAATTTTTGACAAAGAAGCCAAAATGGCACAATGGAAGAAGGACAGCATCTTCAAAAAATGGTGCTGGTCCAACTGGATGTCCACTTGTAAAAGAATGAAATTAGACCCATACTTATCACCTTGTACAAAACTTAGATCCAAGTGGATCAAAGACCTTAACATAAGGCCTGTCACACTAAATCTACTAGAAGAAAAAGTGGGAAAAACCCGCGAACTAATTGGCACAGGCGACAACTTCCTGAACAGAACACCAACAGCTCAGGACTTGAGATCAACAATCAATAAATGGGACCTCATGAAACTGAAAATCTTCGGTAAGGAAAAAGAAACTGTCATTCGAACAAAATGGCAGCCTACAAACTGGGAGAAAATCTTCACCAACCCCACATGTGACAGAGGGCTAATATCCAAAATCTACAAAGAACTCAAGAAATTAAATGCCAAGAAATCAAATAATCCAATCAAAAAATGGGGGACAGATCTAAATAGAGAATTCACAAAGGAGGAATCCCTAATGGCTGAGAGACACTTGAAGAAATCCTCAACGTCCTTAATCATCAGAGAAAGGCAAATCAAGACGACTCTGAGATTCCATCTCACACCTGTCAGAATGGCTAAGATCAAAAACTCAAATGACAGCACATGCTGGCGAGGGTGTGGAGAAAAGGGTACCCTACTCCATTGCTGGTGGGAATGCAGACTTGTGCAACCACTATGGAGGTCAGTCTGGCGATATCTTAGAAAACTTGGAAAGCTTTGCCTCAGGACCCAGCCATAACACTTCTGCGGATACACCCAAATGCCTCTTCACAGAATCATAAGGAAGTTTCCTCATCTATGTTCATAGCAGCCTTATTTGTAATAGCTAGAAACTGGAAACAACCCAGATGTCCCTCAATCGAAGAATGGGTTAAAAAACTGTGGTACATCTACACAATGGAATACTATTCAGCTATCAGGAACAATGAAATTATGCAATTTGCAGCCAAATGGATGGAACTAGAAAAGCTCATCCTGAGTGAGCTAACCCAGAGTCAGAGGATGCATATGTCATCTATTCATTTATAGTAGGATTTTAGTTATATAGTAGAAGGTATCGATACTACAACTAACACACCAAAGGGAACTTGGACATAGACTTTTTATTTTTATTTTTTATTTTTTAAATATTTTTTTCTATTTTAGTCTTTTTTATCTATTGTCTGCTTATTGGTTTGTTTGTTTAGTAGTTCTCTCTCAGGCAAGGAGACACTTTCACTGATGGTACTGCTTCGTAGACCCCCAATGAATGAGGAGGCTCTTGGCCCTCATATGACCTCTCAACTAAGATGAGGGACTGTTATATAAGGACACCCCACCCCAGAGAAATGGGATGGAAGGGTTAGGAGGTAAAGAAAAAATGAAATATGATGTTTCGGCCTTTTACTTCTAATTGTAATAAACTGTTTAGGATAATTAAGAAATGCAAACTAATGGTTATGCAAGCCAGTCATTCTGTTAGGTACTATGACAGCCTATTATAGTTACTTTCAAAGTTAATCAGAAATAAACCTGCTATGAGACAAGCAACATCTGCTTACCCTAATATAAGAGATAGATAGGGCCTCTTCAATAACCTCATGAGATCTGCAGAATATGGCATTCAAAGATGTTTTCGTAACTTTAGATTTTTTTATATCAAGACATATCAACTCCTGACAGCAGCCCCTATTCTCCTCCAAGTAGAAGATGAGCATCGAAGAATCTCCAGTGGGAGATGACTGAATTAGTCGCAAGCCTATCTCTTGGTAGGAAAAGCCCCTTGCTCCAACTGTAGACAGAATGATGTCCAAAAAGAACAAAACCTGGAAGCAGGTAAGTCAACAGCCTAGCTCTGCCAAGACAGGGTAGGCAAGTCCTTCATAACCCCTGCTCTACAATCAATGTCTGTTAGAGGAACGGGGCCAAATGACTGAAGATTGATGCTGTAATGTATGGAGAGAAAATGGGAACTGTCCAGGCAGCCACTGGTATGTCATTTCTTAGTTTGGGAAGCTGCAGGCCCTGTACTTCCTATAAAATCAGATATATTTATTCTTCTCAGGTCTCTGAGATGGTTGAAGGACAGATAGCTAGAGTCTCATAATAAAATTTTGAGTTGTTTAGGAGTCAAGAGAGTGTTATACATCTAAGAAGATACTTTTAAAATTGTGTTGCAAATTAGTATGAATGTTGAGTCATATATAGAACTTTAAACTCATGGAGATGGTTAGATAGTAGAATGTTAAAGTCAAGTACCAAATACATATGGAGTGGACATTGGGAATGTACGCTAAGCCATATAACCCTCATAACTGTGGCCTACTTACCTCTGTTGTTTTGTATTGTATTTATTATTATAAGAGAAAGAGCCATTTGTTGGACTGAAAGGGGAAACTGTAGGGGGAAATAAGACACCTTAAACTTTGAAAAAAAAAAAGGGAAGAGGATGAGGGGTTGAGGGTGGGAGGGTGGGACTGGAGGGGGAATAGGGAGGGGACTGCGATTGAGATGTAACTTGAAGAAATAAAAAATAAAGGAAAAAAAAGACATCCCCAATTAAATGATTTCCTTTGTAAGAGTTGTTCTGACCTCCATAGTGGTTGTACAAGCTTGCACATGCACCACCACTGGAGGAGGGTTCCCCTTTCTCCACACCCTCGCCAGCATGTGCTGTCATTTGAGCTTTTGATCTTAGCCATTCTGACAGGTGTGAGATGCAATCTTAGAGTTGTCTTGAGTTGCATTTCTCTGACGATTAAGAATGCTGAGCATTTTTTCAAGTGTCTCTCAGTCTTTAGAAATTCCTCCTTTGTGAATTCTCTGTTTAGCTCTCCCCACTTCCCAATTTTTTAATTGGATTATTTGGTTTCTTGGCATTTAATTTCTTGAGTTCTTTGTAAATTTTGGATACTAGGCCTCTGTCAGATATGGGGTTGGTGAAGATTTTTTCCCAATCTATAGGCTGCCATTTTGTTCTAGTGACAGTGTCCTTTGCCTTACAGAAGCTTTTCAGTTTCATGAGGTCCCATTTATTTAGGTCCTGAGCTGTTGGTGTTCTGTTCAGGAAGTTGTCACCTGTGCCAATGATTTTGAGGATTTTTCCCACTTTCTCTTCCAGTAGATTTAATGTCTTTGATCCACTTGGACTTAAGTTTTCTACAAGGTGATAAGTATGGGTCTAATTTCATTCTTTTACATGTGGACATCCAGTTGGACTGGCACCATTTGTTGAAGATGCTCTCCTTTTTCTATTGTGTGGTTTTGGCTTCTTTGTCAAAAATTAGGTGACCATAGGTGTGTGGGTTCATTTCTGGGTCTTCAATTTGATTCTGTTGATCCACCAGTCTGTTTCTATACCAGTACCATGCTGTTTTTATTACTATTTTTCTGTAGTACAGCTTGAAATCTGAGATGGTGATACTTCCAGATGTTTTTTATTTTAAAAGATTGATTTAGCTATTCTGAATTTTTTGTTGTTCCATATGAAATTGAGAATGGCTTTTTCCAGGTCTATAAAGAATTGTGTTGGTATTTTCATAGGAATTGCATTGAATCTATATATTGCTTTTGGTAGGATGGCAATTTTTATTATGTTGATCCTACCTATCCATGAGCATGGGAGATTTTTCCATCTTCTGATAGCCTCTTCAAATTCTTTCTTCAAGGGCTTGAAGTTCTTGTTGTACAGGTTCTTTACTTGCTTGGTTAGAGTTACCTCCAGGTATTTTATATTGTTTGTTTCTATTGTGAAGGGAGTTGTTTCCCTGATTTCTTTCTCAGCCCATTTATTTGTTGTATAAAGAAGGGGGGGTCAGTCTTTTGATATCTTAGAAAACTTGGAATAGCTCTGCTTTGGGACCCAGACATACCACTTCTGGGTATACATCCAAATGACTCCTCACCAAATCACAAGGAAGTTTCCTCATCTATGTTCATAGCAGTCTTATTTGTAATAGCTAGAAACTGGAAACAACCAGATGTCCCTCAACCAAAGAATGGATTAAAAAACTGTGGTACATCTACACAATGGAATACTAGTCAGCTATCAGAAAGAATGAAATTATGCAATTTGCAGCCAAATGGATGGAACTAGAGAAGCTCATCCTGAGTGAGCTAACCCAGACTCAGAAGGATGCACATGGCATCTATTCACTTATAGTCAGATTTTAGCTATATAGTACAGGATATCTATACTACAACCAACACACCAAAGGGAATATGGACAAAGACTTTTTTTTCTATCCCTGTCAATGAGACAGTTTCCCTTGTGGTGCTGCCTTGTAGGCTCCCAGTGTATGAGGAGGCACTTGGCCCTCATATGACTGCTGAGCTGGGGTGACGGACTGTTATGTAAGGACACTTAGATGTAATCTGAAGCAATAAATAAATATATTTTAAAAAATAATAAATAAAAGCAGATAGGAGGGAGAGGGGGAAGAAGGTAGGAGGGTGGGACCTGGAGGGGGAGGATGGAAGGGGCTATGATTGAGATGTAACTTGAAGAAATAAAGAAATGTTGGAAAAGAAAATGCAAAAACAAAAACAACAAAAAAAGAGTTGTTCTGTTTATGATTTTCCTTCACAGCAATAACACCCTAACTAAGACAAAAGTTAGTACCAGAAGTAGGGTCTTGTTGATAGGCCAGACTATGTCTGTGTTTGGAGGAGTATGAAACACTTTAGGACTTTGGACTAAAATAGAAAATGGACACTTTAATAAAGTCCTAATGGACATTCCTAGTAGGACCATGGTAAACAGTGGTGCTGAGGGTGCTTTGAACTATGAGGACATGGATTAAGATATTTCAGAGGAGAAGAATATTAGTATGTGGACTTGATGTCATTCTTGTGCCATTTTCATGAAGATTGTGGCTGCTTTCTGCCCTTTACCAAAAAAAAAAAAAAAAAAAAATCTGCTTGAGACTAAATTGAAGGTTTTTGCATTAACAACATTGGCAGAAGAGATTTCCAGGCAGCCTAGTACTGAATGTGTTGCTTGGTTATTAATAGCCAAACTTATGTAGATCTATAATGAACAGAAGCAAGCTGAAAAAGAAAAAAATACAAAATGTACAGTTAGAGAAGTAAAAGAACACCAAGAATAATGGGAGTGGTGACCTAGGATTAAGACTCCACCCAGCTAAGCCAACTTGCTGAGTGGAATCAAAGAAAAGCTCAGGGATGAGTTTGGTGGCATTCAGCTATAATCCTAGCTAGCATTCAGCAGGAAGAAACAGGCAGATCTCTGAATTCAAGGTCAGCTGGTTTACAGATCAAGTTCAAGGACAGCCAAGCTTAGGCAGTGGGGGAAGCTATCAGAAACAGAGAGTTTGTAAAAACATATTCGAATAAAGGAACCATGTTCCAGCCCCAGCAAGCAGCAGAACTTGGCAGTTTAAGCTGCATTCTTCTGGCTTTAGAGTCAAGGATATAAGAAAGGGATTGTGGAATCTCTTTTCAAAGCTAGGGAAAGCTGCTGAGGCCAAATATGTGTCCATGGAGGTCTAGAGAAGCCATTGTGTGAAGCTGTGAAGATGAAGTTTGGCTTTCCTTGGAGATCTCAAGATGTTAGAGATGCCAGAGGCATGGGATAATTGCCAAGGAAAGTTGGATTGAATGCATTTCTGCATTATGATATGGCTACAACCCTATAGGCCCAGGGAGTAGAATGTGGTGGTTTGAATAAGAATGGTCCCCATAGGTTCATATTTGAGTGCTAAGGAGTGGCATTTGGAGGTGTTGTT
This sequence comes from Lophiomys imhausi, assembly GCA_907164525.1. NCBI lineage: Eukaryota > Metazoa > Chordata > Mammalia > Rodentia > Muridae > Lophiomys > Lophiomys imhausi. The sequence goes on from CAJQZJ010032268.1 coordinate 704,498, forward strand.
GGAGTAAGTATGGCTATATAGGAGGAAGCATGTTACTGGGGGTGAGCTTTGGGTTTTTAAATGTCCAAGACAAGTCCAGTGGTGCTCCCTCTTTCTGCTGCCTGCCAACCCAAATGTATAAATACTCTTAACTACCTCTGCAGTACCCTGTCTGCCTGCCTGCTACCATGTTTCTACCATGATGGTAATTAAATAAATCTTTGAACTGTAAGCCAGCTTCAATTATATATGTTTTCCATTATAAGAGTTGCTCTGGTCATGTTGTCCCTTCATAGCAATAAAGCTCTAAGACATGAGGACTAAAGGACACCATCAAACATGCTCCAACAGGGATGTAGGACCCTAGTGTTCAGCCCAGGTTTTGTCTGAAACACAGATGTCCAACTAGCTCAGACAAGGCAGTCAATGAGTACATGAAGACAGAGGTGGGCTTGGAATGTAAGTCACTGGTGGAACATGTATTTACCTAGCATACTTGAGACCTTGATAATTTGAACCCTCTGACTAAGGGGAGATGTTGATTGATCAGTAAGATTAGAACATGAAAGGAATCTAATGTGACACCTGGCTTGCTCTCTATCATGTGAACTTGTTTTAAAAGCTGTCTTGGAAATCTGCCTCATAAGGAAGCAATTAGTTCTGTGAGTGATGAGGCTGTTTATCATGGTTATAAAGAAAAGTCTTATTTGTTTATAATTGTGCTACAACCTTCCGTCATTTATGTAACCTAGAATTGTAACATCATAGTCTAACTATATCATCTGAGTTTCAGTCTCTGACTTCAATGACACTTTTTTTTTTTTTTTTGGTTTTTTGAGACAGGGTTTCTCCATATAACAGAGCCCTGGCTGTCCTGGGCTCGCCTTGTAGACCTGGCCTTGAACTGATTCTAAATGAAAGTTTAGAAATATATAAGTATAAACCCATTATGCAACATTTTTTGATTAAAACAGGCTATATTCTATATTTTACTATTTATTATAAATATTTACAAAAAGTATTTGTAATTGGGAAGGAAGAGTCAAATTTAATTTTTATTTTTTTGTATTATTTCTGTGTAGTAACACCAACTTTAAAACAAGAAGGGCCACTGCCAGAAAATTTACTTTGCTGCTGGTTTAAGGTCAACAATTTAATTTTGTGTAAGCACTTCCATTTGTTTTATTTCCATATATTCATTATAGCTCACTTTCACATAAAGCTAAATGTACTCTTCCATTGCTAGGGCAGTAAAAAGGTTAATTTAAAGCAAGAGAAAGAAATAAAAGAAAAAAGTCAGCACTTCACCACAGCCACCCTCTGATTCTCTTAAACCTTCCTGCGGTCTTCCTCACTGTGGAAAATTCCACAGGCATCCAAATACGCAACCTAAGTCAAAGAACACCAGATTGTCTATGTCCTGCCCTTTTCCATGCCAGAAGCAGTTAAGTCTGATTCAGTTTTTTTTTTTTAATGTATATGAAATTTATAGTTAATGCCACATTGGCAGCCTTTCTACTAATATTTCCCTCATCCTCTCCCATGAGAAATTTTATCTTCATTTCATGCATAATTTTGTGTAACTGCTATCTATTATGTGACACTGTTTTAATGCAAATTACATGAAACACTGTTCTTATCAGGTAACTCATGCGTTGGTATTTCCTATTCTGTGTGCCATCAAATAATCTAGGGACTGTTCAGGTAGTGGAATTATTATTTTTCAACATTATAAACCAATTGATGAATGAGACAATATATATTTACAATATACTGTCTGGTTTTAAAACAATTGTTCTTACTAAAAACTAAAGTGTAACAGAGCAGAAGGCACTAAACCATTTGGCAGGTGAGAAAAATTATCAGTAAAGACCTAGGGCAGGGACAGTTTAGTGAGTGGAGCCATTTGGAGGGAACAGCAGAAGCAAAGCTGGGCTTGCTGATGAATGATGACTTCTTGAGAGTGAGCACAGACATCCCTAATTTCCAGAGACTCACAAGCTGGGAGCCCCGGTTGTTCCTGAGCCTCAAGTCTGAAGCCTTGAGAAGTAGTATTTTCAATATCTAGAGCTTTGTGTTCTGGGTGCTCAGGGCAGAGGTGTGTGGCTCTGTGTAGAGTACCATTGTCCCACAGTTACAATGGGGACATGTTTGGCCATTTCACTGACTTTAGCGAGGAATGCTATTACAAATTCCAGAGCAGCCAAAGTACTTTGCAGTTGAACCTGAGTTTGCTAAAGATGTCTGTGCAGTTTTCAAAGCACAAAAGGTGACATGGTGACACTAACAGTCACCAAATGAAGAGCTTCTCTATTGACAACTCCAAGTCAAGGCAGTGTGGCCCAAGAGAAGGGTGGGACAACTGCTGGTAAGCCAACTCCATCCACCCCCTAACAGCATGACTTATTTGAAAGAAAAGCACAGATTAAAAGGGTTTATAATGAAGACAGATAGTTATCATTCACATCCTTCACAGTGTTTCATATTGTATAACTCTAGCCATACACATTGTCTCATAGGGATTCACCATCAACCAAAAGCTCCCTGGAGTTTATAGACCAACATTCCAACCTTCTCTTAGATGGTTAACAAGAAACTTGATATTACCCTGTCTTTTAGTTTTCTTAAGGAATTAATTTCTATTTGCTTCCTTTCCCTTCAGGAGCTTGATTTGACTTTTTTTTGGGGGGGGTGGGTGGGCAGGGCTAATTGTGGCCTACTCTGTAAGTGTACATCTCATGCTCTAAACTACTTGAAGTCCAATATTACTACAGATTTAAGCCTGTTTTTTGTTTGTTTGTTTGTTTGTTTGTGGTATTTGTTTGTTGGTTGGTTGGTGGCTAATTCCTAGGGAGCACTTCAAATCTTAGACATCCCTCTTAGTCTCCTCTGTCATGAATCCTTTCAACTCCCATACTGAGAACTCTCTCATGTCCTATACTTCTCAGACTTGAATCTTTCTCTTGTTCCAGTCACTAGTCAGGAAATGAAAAGAGTCATCTTCAATTTTAATGGACCTACATGCTCTGGCCAGGCTCAGTCAGATAATTTCTACAATGTAAAACCTTATAGCTGCATCTAGACTACTGTTTGAATAACCAAAGGCCAGAAAGCCTGGAGAGCCATTTGAGAATTCTGACAACCCCAGCAGTCATTTTACTTTAAAATGAGATTGTGATGATGCTCAGACAACTCTGTAAATGTATAAATAATCATTGGATTGTGAACTTAAAGCAGATGGAGTTTATGGTATGTAACTCCCACCACAATAAAGCAAGAGAAAATTACCTCCATTTGCACTGTCAGTCTTTAGAAAGATTAAATAACCACATTGCAGTTACTATTACTGCAACTCTGCAGGCAAAGAAGAACCAAGACTCACAGAGTTTAACAAATTCCATGTGAACTGTCAGAGTAAAAAGCAGAATTATATGAATAGTTTCTCACAGATTCCATTATTTTGTCTTACATAATTGCCATCTCTTTTTGTGAAAACATAAGAAAATTTTAGGATTCTTCATTGTTACCTGAAAACTATACCTCATTTTAAAATGTGGAATATTTTACAAGTGATTTTATATTTACTCTATAGAATGACTTTTAGTGTTTACAATTTCAAGTGGCTAAAATTGAATAAAATACTTCTTCATACACAAATGCCCTTTTGTACAAAACCATCTCATAGACAGAGGAAGAATAGAAAAGGGGTAGAGGTGAGTGCGAAACAGATGGGGAAGATGAGGAGGAGACAGATGTAAATTAACTTCGGGAATTTTCTTCTCAGCATAAAGACAAATATATGATGGATAGTAACCTACATTGGAGATGAGTTATTTTATACTCTACACATTGTTCCTAAGAGTGTGGAGTCTCAAACACACATGAACAGTCACAGCTGTTATTTCCATTCTTTCAGAAACTATGACGCTAAAATAAATCCCACACTTAATTAGCAATTCAGATATTGCAGAAAATATTTCTAAGCTCCATTTTCTTTCAGCTAATAAAAATTCAGGTTTTTAATAAAAAAAACTAAGACAACTAAAATATTGTAAGTCCGGAGAGAATGGAAGAATAAAATTGATTTTAATTGCATTTTATCTCCATAAGGAAAAGCATTTCTTCATGTAAAGTATGTTTTAGGGATCACTAAAAAACTTTCAATTGCTTAACAGCTGCTTGGTACCTCCATAGAAGAAATACATAAATTGTGCTTTTATTTTTATCTTTTTAGTAAAAGTTTTGAAGACTGTAAAAAGAACGTACCAGAAACAGTTGAAACATAAAACTACAAGTTGCTTTCAATTCTATGAATGACACAATAATCCTTAAATACAAAGGAAATGTAAATGGACAGACATGTCTATTTAACACCTACAGTTATGATTACCTTAGTCATCTAGATTCCTTCAAGACATTTTTCTTCCTTTGCTCTCAACTCACATAGGATGAACTGCTACTGTAGATTGTTGTTGTTGTTTTAAATTTTAGAACAACTATTTCTTAGCTTTTCATTTTGTGTAATTCTACATATATATGTACTCAGTAGTCAGTTACAATATAGAGTAAGCAGTAAGGACTCAAAATTGGCAGATATTGAATAGTTAAAATATTAAAGAGGCAATTGGAACTCTTGGCTAAATTACAGTTCTCAGCAAGCAACATTAGTAACTGGTTAGGCAAGACTACGTACGACAGGTGGTAGTAGTCATGCCATACCCACCAACTCACCTGAAAGCACAGCCAACAATGATAAACTACTACACATACCCTGTGCTCCATTTCCTGTCCCTCAAATCTGTCTCCATTCCTGGAGGCCTACAGTCACCAGGGACAGCCAAGTAAATCCCTGCCCCAAGCCCTTGCTTGTCATATTCCCCTAAAACACACCCATCAGCCTTAAACTTCAGCTCACCCCCTGAACTACATTTTCCAGTCCACATCCAGATCAACATTCGTGGAGGGCTGACAGCACTGGGTACCCCAGGCCATGCTGGTACTTGGAACCCCAGAGGCAAGAGTAAAACCCAAAAACTCCAGAGGCTATACAGGCCACAAAAAACCAGGGGAGACTCCCTACAGGACATGAAGATTAGTTAGTCACCAGAACTTTGCCAGTAGACAAAGAGAAAACAGAAACCAAGGAGGAGACATCAGAAAAATCACCAATCCAACAAAGATAAACTCAGAAATCAAAATGACCTACAATAACTACAAAACTCAGATGGCTAAAGGACAGCATAAAAACACTTTCAACAATAGCCAGGACGATATGGCACCACCAGACTTCTATACCCAGCAAAACTTAATCCCCATAGAGGGAGAAAACAAGATATTCGATGAAAAAACCAAATAGTATCTATCCACAAATCAACCCTACTAAATGTACTAGAAGGAAAATTCCAACCCAAGGAGGTTAAATACTCCCAATAAAACAGGATATAAATAATTCTGCACTAGCAAAAACAAAAACAAAAAACAAAAAAACAAAGGAAACATACACACACACACACACAATTTTCTGACAAAATGGGTAGTCATTGAAAGAAAAAACATCCACCAGTCTCTTTCTCCAAATTCTTTCTTTGAAAACAGCTCAGAAAAAGACACCTGCCTTATCCCACACAGCAAATGTCATGCAAGTGACACCCCACAACCTGTTAACAATCTTATCTCCTATTTTGTTGGATTACAATGTATCAGTAGTCCATGGGTCATTTGGAGACCTTCTCTGTATTCTCATACCAGATCCCATTCATCAAGGAAACATGTCAGATCATACCCATAGAAGGCAGCTTCCATGAGGATGGTTTACCAAAATGGCTTAACCTTAATTGCATGTCTTACCATTAATTTCAGGCAACATTAAAAAATTGCTACTTATCAAGGAAACCTACCATTTCAGATTATATAGGGAAAGAAAGACATATTAGATTGGTTCTTCAGACACTCCACCCTCGGATAGATCAACTTCAGATGTATACCTCCTCAATCATTTCAGGGGCCATGTGATCTCTTGTCCCTAACTTGTCTTTGGTCTGCTAGTCACTCTTCAGGTTCCAACATGAAGCTGTTATGTTCTGAAACTTTTACTGAGGAAATGTGAACAATTGTCTGTTGATTCCAGATATAACACAAATTATAAACCAAAGAAGTGATTCCACTCAAGACTAGTTTTGTGAATCAATATGTTTATTTACTGGGGTTTACTTATGGGAGCACAGGTAAAAGCTTACTTAGAGGAATATGATTGGCTCAAAGGCAATTGCATTGCCAAAATATTAACCAAACCTAATGATAAATCACAAAAGCTATATCCCTAAAGCTCTGTTCCCCACTAGCAGGCAGCTCCACTAGAAATAGTGGGGTGGTTTGAATGAGAATGACCCCCAGGGGTTCACATATTTGAATATCTGGTCCTCAGTTGGTGAACTGTTTAGGAAGCTCCTCAAAAGTCTTCCTTCTATATATATTGTCTTGATAATGGTGTTTTATCACAATAATAGTAACTCTAACTATGACACCTAGTAATTGCTTACTGCACATGTAACCTTAGCCTCAGGCCTGTGAACCTTGTAACTTTTTGAGTTTCCTGAGACTTGAATATATCCTTAGTTTCTTCAGTCAAAGAAGCATTCCTCCTCCCTTCAGGACACAAAATTTCAATTAGAAGCAAGTAGGTACATCCCAACACCTTAGTGCCTGAGAATAAACTAAAATTAAACAGCAAAATGGTAAGTATCATTTCATTATACATGAAAAAGTAAAGAAAATAACCTGCTGAACTTTCAGTGAGAACTATGCATGAATGCCAGTAACATTTATGACTGGATGCTCCTTAACCAGCCTTATTAGCCTAGATAGCATGATTATTCTGAAATTAGGCTATTGTGGCTGACTCAGGAAGAATTGGATGCAACACACTCAGAGATACTAGCAGTAAAGTAGCAAGCATGGTGAGGAGAGGGTGAGTAGACCCTGCATTTCCCTGGGGCTAACAGCAGTTGCAGTGGGACAATGCACTAGATTGGTAGAAAAAAACAGAAACTCAAGGAAAGCAAAAATTTGAAACACTCTTCAAGACCTTTATACTCTCTTCACAAGCTTAAGTCACCTGCACAGGTAAGTCCTGCACTTGAAGAGCTGAGAGGACCAGACTAAACTAAAATACTTATGTTGGCTCAAAAATTCCCCAACCCTTGAATGTACTTTAAAATGAACACTGATTTATCAGCCCAATGTGAACCTTTATTTATCTAGTTTTGTAACACATCAATCCTATAATGAACCAGTAGCTGACTATAAAGAAGCAAAAAGGTAGAAATTCAAAGCTAAAATTATAAGTGATAATAAAAATTGTTGTACTAGAGTAAATGCATAACTTAAGAGTCAAAGATTTCATAGGTTAGGTACAAACATGTTATATATGAAATGACAAAGCAAACAGAAACAGGGATCCAACTTGGAAACAAAAAAATTATAATGCATATCTGCTACACCATTAAATCATCCATTTTCAACTAAAATTATATGAGCTATGCAAAGAACAGCAAAGTATATCCACGAGCCAATGAAAAAGTAATTAGTTGAATCTGTGTCAGTGAGCACAGCCAGATGCTGTGTTAGCATCATTGAGTTAAAGAGAAAGTATAGCCAGAATGCTTGTAGAATTAAGGAAGCCAAGTATAGGAAATGGAGAAATATACAAGGACAGCACCTCAACAACAACAAAAAGATTATTCATAAAACTAAAGAAACTATTAGAAAGAAGCAGATTTTCAATTCTAGAGTTGAAAAATGCAATAAACTTACCTTATGGGCTCAGTAGTAGATTTAAGATGGCATAAGAAACACCCAGTGACCTTGAATGTAAATCAACAAAAAAATCATGCAGTCTAAACAACAAAACTGACAAAACTTAAAAAATTCTGCATTAGATTAGGCATCATCCAGGTACCTAATAGGAGACCCAGAGGAAGAAGTGTGAGAAAAAGTGTAACTTGAAAAGCAATGTGGAAGAAAAAAAATCAATGTAAGTGAAAACTATATTAGAGACCCCATTTTGCCAAATACTAGTCCTACTTGGTGTTGTGCTCATTTATTTAATTACTTTTGTATTTATTTTTTCACTTTATTACTTTTTATAACAATAAACACAATACAAAACAATAAGAACAATTAGGCAACAATTATGAAAATTATAGGGCATAACATACGTTCTCAATGTCTAGTCCATATGTGTTTGGCAACTAATCTATTTTAAATATAATTATTCATGACTGGACTTAAGTGACCTATGTTTAAATGTCTCCATTAGATTTTAGTCCTTCTCTAATCCACATTTGCTTAACTTTAGGTCGTTTGACATTCTCATAGCTTTTCTCTTTAATTTATTATAATTATGATTATATTACTTTTCCTAGGTTATGAAGTACATACCTAATAATGGTGCATTTATAGTTTGTTACTATTTACCTTTAATGCACATGCACATATTTATTTACCATCTACACATTGTTGTGTGATGACATTGTCTTCAAGTTCATAGCTGCAACATTAAAACTCGTCAATGCAGTTTAAGGAACTCAAGGGAACGACCTATTAGACAATCAGTATTTACAATTTTTCTATCTTTTTTTAATGGTGTCTCAAATTTTCTTCTGGAGTCATATTTTTTTCCATGTTGAAAGTTCTATTTATACATTACTTCAAAGCAATTCCACAGATTCTTAAAAAAAGTCTCTTGCCTGTGAGTACTTTATTTCACCATCACTCTTGTCAGTAGAATGAGCACTCAAATAAATTTGTTCTTTTGCTTCTACACACATTCTTCTGTCTCTTTTCCCTCTATTTATATTTGCTTCCTTGCCTATATTCTTGCTCACTCACTCTTTCTTCTCCATTTTTCTAGAGTCATTTCAATTGGTGTTTGTTGACGTGGTTTTCTATGGTTCTAATGGTTCTAAGTTCATGATTTTACTTTATATAGTCTATTTCTTTTCTGTATATGCTTGTCTTGTGTGTTTTTAAAGGTTGTTCACAGTTGTCATTCAAGCATTTTTTTTCCTTGCAACAACTGGTTTTGAGATGTTACAGCATTTGTACTTTGGTCCATACATGTTAATTGTCCTTTCTGAGTCAACTTTGACAAATAATTTGTCTCAATAATGCCAAGCATTAAGCTTCATCTTCAGTTCTGTGCATTAGGTTTCCAGTGTTTTTGCTTTTCAAAACCTTTTTTTTTTTATTTTCTAGAGACCTGTGCCAAGACTTTCTCCTTGATTGTTCAGGATGTGTGGAAAGTTTTATAACCTTTAAGTCATATGCTAAAGATTTCAAATGTGTCCAGATTAGGAGCCACATGATCCCTCTCAAGCATACTCTTCAAAAAACAGAGGAGGCCTGCAACCAAACATAGTATAATGTTTATATACAGGCACAAGGCCACAATGTCAAACAAAGGGCTAAAATCTATAAATATATGGAAAATTAGTAGAATGTATTATCCCTAAGCATAGTGAACCTTATACATTATGTTAACCAGATATTAGATGATGGAATGGTCTCCCATGCTCGTGGATCAGTATGATGGTATGATTATTATAATAAAAATGTCCATCTTATCAAAAGCAATCTACAGATTCAATGTAATCCCCATAAAAATTTCAAGCAATTCTTCACATATTTTGAAAGGATAATTTTCAGCTTCAGATGGAACTACACACACACACACACACACACACACACACACACACACACACACAAACACATACACGCACGCACGCACAAACAGGATAGCTAAAATAATCTTGGATAATAAAAGAACTGCTGGTAGCATCATTGTCACCATCATTGATCTCATATTTTAATACAGAACTAAATTAACAAAAATAGCTTGGTACTGGCACAAAACAGGATGTTGATCAATGGAATCAAATTAAAGAATCAGAAGTAAGTTCACATACCCTATGGATGTTTGATTTTTATAAAGTAGCCAGGAATGTACACTTGGAAAAAGACAATCTTCAACAAATGGTGCTGGTCAGACTGGATGTATGCATATAGAAGAACCCAAATAGATCCATATTCATCACCTTCTATAAAACTCAACCCCAAATCAATCACCATAAGCCCAGATAAGACTAAATCCTACAGAAAAGAACATAGGGGATAACCTCGATCTCATTGGCCCAGGGAAAGACTTTAAAACACCATTAGAATAGGCACTAAGATCAACAGTTAATAAAAGGGACCACATGAAACTGAAAATCTTCTGTAGAAATAATTAATTAAATTATCTTCAGTATTTATATTACAGTTAATGGGTCAGCAGTATTAGTCCTTAACCCGATATTATAAATAATCACACAGACACCTGATGGATCTTGATAAGCCTTAGCTTGAATTGTGCAATCTTGGCCCAACTAAGGTAGTTTATAATTTTATTCCCCAAATAAAACCCCATATATACATACATCCATTTGGGCTGTTATTCCCTATGCTATAGGAAGTTCCAGGCCATGTGACGTGACATGATACTCTTCCATCTCTAACCCTTTGCATATATCTCCTTCCTCCTGCCTGGCTTCTTCTTCCTACAGTCCTTTTTGCTCCTCCAGAGCCTGTCAACTTTTTCCTCACCTATTTCTCTCTTTGCCCAATCACAGGCCTCAGCATTTTTTTAACATTTGTTTATTACTTCAAGTTACATCTCCATTACAGCCCTCTCCCTCTACTCCTTCTTTGTCCCTCCTTACCACCCTCTACCCTTTCTCCCACACATCCTACCCCTCCGGTATGGGGTGCCTCCAAGTATCAACCTCCCTCAGTTCATTAGTTACATAAAGACTAAGGGCTTCCTCTTGCACAGGGGCATACATTCACCTCAGCATTTTACTAAAGCCAATTAGAGACAATGATTGGCAAGCAAAGTGTAAGACAGCAAGGGAGGAAGAATGGGAAAGGTCAGCTAAAATTAAAAATAAGAGTCATTAGAGGGTCATTGAAATATAATACAGTAGAAGCTTTCTAAAATATATACATATGTGACAGCCATCTAAACTAAATTGCCAAATAATGAATGATACAGAGCCCCAACTTTACATCTCTCATCACCAAATAAGGCTTCCAGGACCAGGAATGTATTGCATATAATCTAGATTTGGCCAAAGAGGTCCCATGAGAATCTCAAAACAATCTAGGTTATTACTAAAGCCACTGGTTGCTTTCCACAAACTGATCATTAGACATTTTTGCTAAAAACAGCACCAATACAACTCATTGAACTTAGAGAAGTCAAGCGGATGTCTACCTAGAGCCATTTGCACTACATACTAATGTTCATGGGACTAGAATGAACTCCATGTGCTACCAAAGGAGAAGCACAAACACCAAAATAGCTACAAACCATATTAACACCAAAATAGCTACAAACCATATTAACACCAAAATAGCTACAAACCATATTATCTGAAATGGTGAGCTGCCTGCAAAACACCTGGTGCAATAGTGCCACAAAGCTTGTGGGAGTAACCAACCAAGAACTAAACTGATTTACAGCCTACTCCATAAGGTGGAACCTATACCCCACACTTTTGGTGTGGCAAAGAACCTGAGACTACATAGGGACCATACCCAGTAGTAGTTAGCAAAAACAAAATCAAACTCAATGGCATCTTTGGAAGTTCTTTGTAACATAATGATTGCAACAGGGTACTTTTATTTTTTAACTTTATAGGTCCCTTTTATATATGTACTATGGCTTCTAGTTTATGTTTTATTGGATTTCTTTGTGTGTAAATATGTGTCTACATCTATATGTATTTCTCGTTTTTTTTCTTTGACTTTCTTTTGTTTGTTTGTTTTGTCCTATTCAAATTTGATTGCCTTTTAAAAATGTTATTATTTTATGTTATTATTGTTATTATTTCTTAGAATCTTGGTTATTTTCTTAAGAGACGCAGAAATGGTGTGGCTCTAGATGAGAGAGAAAGTGTGAAGGAACTGGGAGGAGCTGGGGGAGGGAAAATCATAATCAAAATTTTCAGTTTAAAAAAAAATTTCAGTAAAAGAAAAACAAAAGCCTGAGAAAGAGAAAGTTGCTTCTATTTTACTGGGGGAGATTCCATCATAGAGGAAAGATATGGCAACAGGAAGGGAAAAAATGGTGGCAAAGGAATCATGGTTGATCAAGGTTGATCATGTTTTTATCCACATATAGGTAGAGAGAGAGCAGAAAATGGGTCCAGAATATAAAATCTTAAAGCCCACCACATGAAACATTTCTTCCAGCAAGGCTTCAATTTCTAAAGGTTCCATAATCTTCCAAACAAAGCCACCATCTGTGGGCCAAGTGTTCAAATGCTTGACCCTCTGTGGGGGGGGGGGGAGCATTTCTTATTCAAACAACAACAAATAATTATTCATATTTTTATGTAACCTGTGCAGAAATAATAGCTAAAACTTAGCCATAGATCAGCATAGTTTAATTAATCTTACCCTTAGCTGACCAATAAAACAGACAAAATTATAAATGCATGCACAAGAAAATATTACTAAGGGTTTTTAAGCCATGGATGATCAATATTTATTAAAAGATCTAAAATTCTTTAAGCACTGGTTCTGAATATCTTGCTTTGTGACTCTCTAGTTTATATTCAACAACAAAATGCTGCCACATTAAGCATATATTTTTGGGGTGATATGAATATTTCTATTATCTGCATAGAATTTTTAAACTGTTTAAACTGTAAAACTTTAAATATAGATCAAGTTGTAGAAATAGTTTGCTGTTTCATTACTTGGTGTGGGTGTCTTTTTCCTTTTGATTCAACTATTTGACTCTCCATTTCTGCTTTATTTATCTCTGACTTTTCTTCAGTGTTATATTAAGCTCCTAAGTAAACAAACAATTCTCTAAGAAGGGTACTGGGTGGTGAAAGCATGCTGGTGCCAAATGCATTATGGCTAGGGTGTTGGAACAGATTTATTTATTCATGCTGGCAAACTGGGTATTCACCATAGTGGGGGAAAAAAAAAGCAAAGGCAATGCATTACAGGTAGGAAAGCTATAGCAAGAAAATTTCTCTGTATAATAACAAAATCTATTTTGAGGACTGAGTAAGGAATTCAATTTCCTTCACTTAATGTTATTTGTTTAGCAAGCTTTTGTATAGTATGTACTTTCCTCACCATGTAACTACAAATTCATACAAGGATTTGCTCTCCCACTGAGATCATAGTGCTAAACTTGAACTATTGATCTGTGGTGTTTTAACAACAGCCTATGGGTTTACCAATAAAACTAAAATGTTAGTGCTTAGATTTAATACCTATGCTTGGAATAGCATGTGAAGATAGTTGGGAAAAAAAACTTCTCTTTATAAATACCTTTCTCTTAATGAGACTAGATAGAGATACTGTCTCTTCTGTCTAAATGCCTAACCAGTTATTCTCCTGAAGAGTTTTTGGAGTGATTTACAAGTTAAATGTCCTGCCTTTCCCACTAGCATTTAATGAATACAGTTGCTCCTCTATTGCTTAGGAGAGCTAAATTTAATGCCTTGACTAATTTTTGTATGGTCTAATTTTATGACAGCAAAAAAAAAATCTTCCTTTTTTTAAAAAAAACTTTTATTCTACTCTGAGGTCTGTGGCTGGAGTAAATATATTAGTTAATTTGTCCTTCATGGATTTTGTTTCTTTTTATGTAAAATATTTAAGTATTTATCATCATAATGCTCTAACATTCAAAAGCAAATGATGCATGAAATAAAAATCAATGCAACTGTCTAAAATTCATTCATAAATATAAATTAAAAAATATGTAAGCTTCAACATGAAAGCAAATATCAAACACAGATCATAGTCTTATTTCTAAAATTGATGGACCACTACTCCAGCCCAATAGGCACTTGAAAAAAAAGCTCTTGTAAGAGAAGCATGTTAACTCTAAGTTTTACCAAAAATGCCAACAGTAAATTAAGAAAGATAAGAAACACACATGTCATCATAATTTTTTTGTATGAAAAACATCAAACATACAGTTATCTATTTTTTTCTAATTAAATTCAAACTCTTGATACACTTTTTCCATCATCTTCATTCTGAGTGCACAAAGTTGCTTTCTAATTTATTGTGAAAATCAGAGGCACTATTACACTCACCTCCGTACATACGATTCCAGTGCCATTTATCTGATCTGTTCATCAGTTCCATCAATAAACCTCTGTCCATTTGTTTTGTTTGAATATTGGAACTTCATCCAATAAATTATCTTACCATAATAATTATCGCTTCCCTTACATGATGTTTTTCTTTTGTATGATGGTCTAACGCACAGAAAGATCACTGACACATGCTTTTTCTCTCATTAAAAACAAAACAAAAACTTCCTCAAATCCCCACCTCTTGTCAGCTACAGCACTTTAAGTTGCTTGATTTTGTTCTTTGGTGAGCTGTCTAAACTCACTGTAAGCAATCTCCTCTTTCCAGCCTACTTTAAACTCATGCTATGCAAATGATCATACTACTACTTGAATTAAACTTATTTTGCCAAAATAAGCCTTCAGTTTCTCAAGTCAAAAATCAATTCTCAGTCCTCTTAATATTGGATTGCTCTCATTTTCTGAGTTGCCTTTACTCATGAAGTTGACAAAACACTTTCCTAAGGCAAATTAGGGACAATTGTTTATTTTTTTTTATTTTGTTATGCAATGCGACAGAACACAAGCTGTGAAGCTTAAGATGCAGTGGAGACCTCAGGAAATCATATATGCCAGAAATCGTAGGCTAAGGAAAGCTGTATGCATTGTGGGGAACCATCCAGAGAAGGAGCAATCACATATGTCCTAACATTAGAGAGGCATGGTGACAATGAAGCTTTTCACTGTGGTACCCGGAATTTCCATCTAGGAAAATCATAAAACATAGAGGATAGGGAATAAGGCCAGGCTCGAAACCCAAAGCCCACTTCCCAGAGACCAACATTCTCTATGTAGGTATCATCGCCTGAATATTTTAGAACCTCCACGTACCAACAGCTAGGGACCAAGTGTTCAAAAATATAAGGATGTTGAGACACATTTCACATTTAAATATAACATTCTGTGATGACCCCCATCACGGATGGTTTATGGCTATCTCACAATATAGGATGTATTCACTCAATTTCAAAAATACCAAGAGTCTTACAATTCCAATAGTGTTAAGAAATACAAACTATCTTCTGAGACTTAAGGGAATCTCTTAACTGTTAGCTCTTAAATAATCAAACACTATTTACATACTTCCAAAATTAAATGGCATAGGGAAAACACTGTCATTCAAATGGGGAGGATGCCAAGAAAAATTAGAAGCAAAGACTGAAACTGAACAGTTTGTTGACAAACACCAAACTGTGAAGCTGCATGTCTGGCGTCTGGGACTTAGTGTATCACATGTACTGTATTAGTCTTGGGTAACCCAGTCTCTCTCCTCTGTTTTTGACTTGCATACACACGACTTTTCTTTGGGATGGCTCCTCCTGTTTCTAGAATCTCTAATATCTTGGGATCAATACTCCATCTCTGGATTCCCCTTCAGAGGTTCATATACAGTCTCTTGAGGGATTTTCTGAAATCTTTCTTCAGTATGGAGGTATGACTCCATGACTCCTGTATCAAAAACAAGCAAACAAACAAACACTAAAGTAATAATTCCACCAGTTTATGTTGCAGCTTGATATGAAGTCTTGGCCTCTCAGGGTACAACTTCTTGTCTTTGAGAATCTTCCTGGATGAACCTGAGAAAATACACTCCAGCAGGATATCCTGGACATTATTTTCTATCACTTTCTTTTGAGAAGAAAGTTTACATTATTAAGAAAGTTTACATTATTAGTTGAGTGTTAGGGATATCTCTAATTGTTCATAACATACTCCATTCAGTGGCAATAGAGTTTGTGTAAGTAAGATAACATACGATAGAGATCACTAGGTGGCTGTAGGATGAGACTTGTCTTTGCAAAATGCAATTAATAATTAGGAGGATCCTTCAGCCCTACCCACTGACCTCCAAGAAAGGTAGGGAAAGTGGGAAATTAACTGTATATTATAAAACTAATGAACAAAGAGATTCAGATAGCTTGCCACTGGGTATATACCTGAAGATGCTTGCAAGACATACCCAGAGAGAGCAGAACAGCACATTGTACTTTTACCCTGTACCTTACTCTGTAAATGTTTTCTATTTACTGCTCCAGTATTGGGTCCTTTTCAAACCATTAAATATACATAAACTATCATCCTAAGTTCTATGAGATATTACAGAAAGCTAATGAAAATTAGTAGGAGGTTACAATACCAGTTTACCACCGACCATTATAAATATGGGAGCCTACATTTCTGAGTGATGTCCAAATTAGGATCAGACTCTTGAGGATGGAAGTGTTTGACTTATCTGTCTTCCAGGAGTTAGAGGTAGAATTAAGTAACAGTACATTGAATTATTAAAATTACAATGTCTAAAAGACAAGAGAATTAGTTACTGGTGTTGGAACATATTTCTACTTCACACACATCTTTTACTGTGTCATAGCCAAAGAGACTTGACCCATAAGATGCATGGGCCTCTAGCAGGAGCATAAAGCCTTCATGAGAGCCAGCATAAAAGAAAACTTTAGTCCCAAGTCTGTCAAAACTGTGAATGGGCTTGGAAAAATATTTGTCCTCAAGCTCTCCAGAAAGCAAAGTTTCCTCCTATATCCAATTATTTATTTATTTCTGCGGCTTTGTCTAGAAAGAGAATGATAATTGTTAATCAAAAACAGCATGGTACTGGTATAGAAACAGACCAGTAGATCAATGGAATCAAGTTGAAGACCCAGAAATGAACCCACACACCTATGGTCACTTAATTTTTGACAAAGAAGCCAAAACTGTACAATGGAACAAGGACATCTTCTTCAACAAATGATGCTGGTCTAACTGGATGTCAACATGTAAAAGAATGAAATTAGACCCATACTTATCACCTTGCACAAAACTTAAGTCCAAGTGGATCAAAGACCTTAACATAAGTACTGACACACTAAACATATTAGAAGAGAAAATGGGTAAAACCCTCAAACTTATTGACTCAGGTGGCAACTTCCTGAACACAATACCAACAGCTCAGGCTCTAAGACCAACAATCAATAAATGGGACCTCATGAAACTGAAAGCTTCTGTAAGGCAAAAGACACTGTCATATGAACAAAACAGCAGCCTACAGATTGGGAAAAGATCTGACAACCCCACATCTGACAGAGGGCTAATATCTAAAATATATAAGTAACTCAAGAAATTAAATGCCAAGTAACCAAATAGTCCAATCAAAAAATGGGCAACAGAGGTAAACAGAGAATTTACAAAGGAGGAATCCCTAATGGCTGAGAGACACTTGAAGAAATGCTCAGCATCCTTAATCATCAGAGAAATGCAACTCAAGATGACTCTGAGTTTCCATCTCACACCTGTCAGAATGGCTAAGATCAAAAACTCAAATGGCAGCACAGGCTGGCAAGGTTGTGAAGAAAGGGGAACAGTCCTCCATTGCTGGTGGGAGTGCAAGCTTGTACAACCACTAAGGAAATCATTCTGGCAATATCTTAGAAAACTTGGAATAGCTCTACCTCAAGACCCACCCATATCACTTCTGGGTATGGATCCAAATTATTCCTCACCAAATCACAAGGAAGTTTCCTCATCTATGTCCATAGCAGCCTTATTTATTTTTGTTTTTGTTTTTAAGTTTTTCAAGACAGGGTTTCTCTGTGTATCCTTGACTGTCCTGGACTCACTTTGTAGACCAGGTTGGCCTCGAACTCAGAGATCCACCTGCCTCTGCCTCCCATGTGCTGGGATTAAAGGCATGTGCCACCATGCCTGGCACAGCCTTATTTGTATTAGCTAGAAACTGAAAATAACCCAAATGTCCCTCAACCGAGGAATGGATAATAAACTGTGGTACATCTTCACAATGGAATACTACTCAGCCATCAGAAACAACGAAATCATGCAATTTGAAGCCAAATGGATGGAACTAGAGAAGCTCATCCTGAGTGAGCTGACCCAGACTCAGAAGGATGCATATGGAATCTATTCACTTATAATCAGATTTTAGCCATATAGTACAGGATAACTATACTACAGCCAATGCACCAAAGAGAATAGGAACATAGACTTTGTTAGCTGTCAATGAGACACTTTGCTCTAATGGTGCTGCCTTGTAGGCCCCCATTGTATAAGGAGGGTCTTGGCCCTCATATGACTGCTGAACTGGGGCGGGTCACTGATATGTAGGGACACTCCACTCAAAAAGGTATGGAAGGATAGGGGGTAGAGGGTACGAGGACGGGACTGGGAGGGATGGAAAAGGGGATCTGTGATAGAGATGTAACCTGCAGTAATAAATAAACATAAAAAAGAAAGGAAAACATTAAAAAAAGGAAGATTAAAACAGGAGCCTAAGGTAAAGTAAAGGAAAAGGACACTCAGTGGAGGTAGGATAGCCAGGCTTTTGCCCTATGTTAAGTTACCTTGCAGGCCCATACAAAGAGTCAATGTGTTTCAGTAAAAGCAACTACTAAGTGATAATTTCAATAGGTTTTGAGATATTGAAGTTTATAATATATGGATGGAATTTGGGATTTTGAAAGGACACTGTCATAAAATGAAATTTCTTCTGTAATTGTAGGCTAGGGTAAATAAATTTTGCATATGGGGATGACATGACTCTTTGATGAATAGAAGGCAGACAGATAAGCAGAATTCCAAAGA
Source organism: Lophiomys imhausi (assembly GCA_907164525.1). Classification (NCBI taxonomy): domain Eukaryota; kingdom Metazoa; phylum Chordata; class Mammalia; order Rodentia; family Muridae; genus Lophiomys; species Lophiomys imhausi. The sequence continues at coordinate 723,274 of CAJQZJ010032268.1, forward strand.
TAACCCTTCTAAACTGCAGTTTCATAAACATTAATTGACCTACTTGCAAGAGCTTTGGCATGTGTAGTTAAAGTCCCAAGTCAACTGACTTAAAATATGAAGATTAATATGCAGTACTGATCCAATTAGGCTAGGCCCTTATGAACTCAGAGTTTTCTGCTCTTGAAGTCAGAAGCTGTGCAAGATGTAAAGTACAAGAAGTTGCACTGTTTCAAGTTTGCAGATGAGGGGAGCACATGAGAAACACAGCAGGCAGCCTCGGAAACTGGGAGAGAAGTCCTTCTCTATCAACCAGTTATGGGTGGGGACACCAGCCTACAGCTGAAAATTCTGCCAACAACGCAAACTCAGAGGACGATATGTTTTGTCAGACTCTTTGCCCATCACCAAAGAAGAGCAAGGATGTAGTCCCCAACATGTCCAGAGATAGGCCTGAGGTGCAGCTATGAGACTCTCAGGACAGGACAGATGAATAGAAAAGAATGATGGTTATAAATACATGAAACCAACTCCAGTCAAGAAGTAGACTTTACTCAGACTATGCTGAAAAGAAAATCACTAACCAAGGAAATTACTTTATTTTGATTAAATATTAGCAAATGATATCCTTTTCATTAAGTTGAGAAATTTATAAATTAAAACTAATCTAATTCTTTTGCATAGCTGAATAAAAAGAGTGAACTTTTTAAGTGATAAATTATATTCCAAGTAGTAATTTGTGTTATTGTAGCAGAAATCAAAACTAAAATTGTACTTTAACACGATTCACTGATTGGCAGCTATCTAAAAAGAGTTCTTTTCTACACAAGAGACTTATATAGAGCAGTAAATAAAAGACTCTCAAATAATTTATTGTGCATATTGGTTAACATGAAAGTAGGAGCGAATTCTGGCAAATTACACTTTAATGAAAAGTTCAAAATGTTGAAAACTGTTCTTGCTTTTATTTCCCTACCCCTAAATTGAGAAAAATATTATATGCCTATAGAGGTATGTAATGTGATAATGGAATAGGTTGTGTTTTATGAAGAGATTGTAAAACCCATGAAAAGTTGCCCACAGCCAAAAGGAAATTAGGCCAAGCATAAAAAGCATATAGCCAGTGGAAAATAAGAATTTTAATAAAATTGAAAATACAACCCATCTCCCTCTTTTATACTTCTCCAGGCTACCAATGTTCTTCCCCAGCCATGTTTCATTGTTACAACATTGATAAAGAAGAGAGCAGATAGTTTGAGAGCTAGAAAAATAGTTTTGGTGGGTGAATCATTCAAAAGCTAATATGGCAAAGAAATTTCAGTCATAGTATTAAATTTGGCTGCCACATGAATGCTGCAATAAATTACATCAGTAGGAATAGGTAATATTTTATATGGGAGTGTTAAGATGAAATAATTATTAGTTTTTAGATGGAGAACTGTAACTCAACTTTTCAAATCACAACTTAGTTGTAAAACAAGTGATTAGAATTGATGTGTCCAATAAAGTAGGAAATACGAAATTTGAACTTATCTGTCCCTCTTTTATTTGTGTATACTTCATTCAACCACTCAGAATTAATTGGTGGTAGAGTTCATGTGTCCTAAAAGGATGAAAACAGTGGCCTAGTGGTATAACATTTGCTTGCCTCATTTTTTTATATTGCCAAGATTATCATCAAACTCTACAAGAAAGGAGACAAATCAGTCAAAGAATTTTCCAGCTGCATTTTCACCTGTCCAAATGTAAAATTAACAGCTCAGTGTTTGTCTTGTCTCAATCATATTGAAGCTGTGTTCTGGGGTGCTCTGCATCTTTGGTGAGCCTCAGCTGGAGAAGCAGTATTGACAGCTGAGACCTTTCAGGATGCATTAACCAACAGGGCTGCTGATAGCATCAGAAGTGCTCAAAACAAATGGCTTTCACAGCACCAGGACCCATCTCACCATACCTACACGCTGCATCACATGCACAGTTGTGAGGAAATGCAACATTTTTTTATATAGATTTTTAGCAGACTTCAGAAGAACAGAGTCCTGACTCCTGGGTTAATTTCTGTGCCTTCAACTATTTATTTCCACCTAGGATTTCAAAATGGTCTGAAAGAATCAAATGGAATCGAATCATAAGCAAACACCATGTTGCAACTCTCCTACCTCACACAGTGGTCTCTCAGGACTTTGTTGCCTGGGGCCAAGGGTCACCTTCTCCAACAGGTTTTTGACTAGAAGCAGTTATTACAGGGATAGTGTGGGTTCTTCTTTTGTTGTCAGGTGGTATGTAATGATACAGAGCAGAGAGATGACAGAGATAAGTGTCTTCATGTAAAGGGTTAAGGTGCGTTCTGAAGACTTGAAACCTTCTGCCAAAATCTCAGAGGCAGTTGTTTATCCCAGCACCTCCCATAGGGAATAAGAGGAAATATAACAGAGCAGCCTCATGAAGTTTTGCCTTATGTTAGAGGTACTTAAAACCAAGGACTCACAGTAACAGATCTACTCTGGAGTAAAATGCATCAGTGAGTGAGATATCATTAGATGTGTTGACTTTTTTTTTATAATTTGCCATTGTATTTACTCAGCTTGCCATCTTTAAATATGCTCTCTTCAATGCAGAGCTTCTACTTGTCTAACACAGTCTTTATTAATAACAAGTTTCAGAATCATTGAGGTTGTTTTCCAGGGATGGCGGCATTTATATATTAGATTTATCATACAAAAAGAACATGGGATGAACATGAAATCAACTTCAAAAGCTTAACAAAGACAGATCCTACTCTCACTCTCTTCTCAGATGAATATGGCTGAAAGTGTATTATGTTTACTGACCATTCTGAAAAGTGAGATGCAGAGGTGCATTCATGCACACATGCATGCTTATAGCAGTCCATGCCCAGGGAGGCATAGGCCCTAGGGTGGAATCTAATATTGTTATTTTCATAAATGGTCATGTTAGCAAATTGCCTTCTAAATATTTATATTTAAGGCTCATCAATGAAGAATACCAGCTGCTCCTCTAAATGAGTTAGGTGGATCCGAAGTCCCATTTTGGCCTCTGAAGGCATCAAATTTGCACATGGTACCCAGATACATGAAAACTTAACACCCGTGCACATAAAATAAAAATAAAACTTTATATATTTATTTTTTTATTTTCTTCTTTTTTTAATTTATTTTTTATTTCTTCAAGTTACATCTTAGTCACAATCCCTTCTCTACTCCCCTCTCCTGGCCCACCTTTCCACCCACTTCCCCCCAACAGCTCCTCCTTTCAGTCCAGCAAATGGTTCTTTCTCTTATAACAGTAAATACAATACAAAACAACAGAAATAAATACGCCACAATTATGAGAGTTATATGGCTTAGCATACATTCCCAATGTTCAGTCCATATGTATTTGGCCCCTGACTTTAACATTCTACTATGTAACCATCTCCATGAGTTTAAAGTTCTATATCTGACTCAGCTTTCATACTAACTTGCATCACAATTTTAAAAACATCTTCTTAGATCCAGAACACCCTCTTGATTCCTAAACTCAAAATTTAACTATGAGACTCTAGCTATCTATTCTTCAACCACCTCAGAGGTCTGAGAGGGATAAATATATCTGATTATACAGGAAGTTCAGGGCCTGGATCTTCCAAAACTAAGAAATGGCATATCAGTGGCTGCCTGGACACTTCCCATTTTTTCTCCATACATTACAGCATCAATCTTCAGCCGTTTGGCCCTGTTTCTCTGACAGACATTGATTGTAGAGCAGGAATTATGAAGGACTTACCTACCCTGTCTTGGCAGAGCTAGGCTGTCGACTTACCTGCTTCCAAGTTTTGTCCTATTTGGACAGCAGTCTGTCTACATTTGAAGCGAGGGATTTTTCTTGCCAAGAGATAGGCTTGCCACTAATACAACCATCTCACACTAGAGATTCTTTGATGCTCATCTTCTACTTGGAGTAGAATAGGGGGTGCTGTCAGGAGCTGATATGTCTCGATATAAAAATAAATCTTAATTTAAGACATCTTTGAATGCCATATTCTGCAGATCTCTTGTGGTTTTTGAGACACCCTATCTATCTCTTGTATTTAGATAAGCAAGTGTTGCTTGTCTCTTAACAACTTGATTTCTGAGTAGCTTAGAGAATATCTGTGATAGACTGTCATAGTAGCTAACAAAATTACATGCTTGTATGACTATGAGTTTGAATTTCTTAATTATCCTAAACAATTTAAGATGGTTGGTATCAAGAGGCCCAATTTTCACATTTCATTTTTAAGCATTACTAGGTACAATACCTTTAAGAAATGTTACCCTTAATTTTGTATCAATATACAAAGATCAATACTAATGTGGCCAAATGTAATCTTAATTTTGTATCAATATACAAAGATCAATACCAATGTAGTCCAATGAAATCTTAATTTTGCATTAATATACAAGGATCAATACCACTTTACCCAAATATAATATTAATTTTGTATCAATATACAAAGGTATAAGGCCATATTCAATAATCTGTCCTTTTTTCTTGATCTTTCCTATACTATGTCTATGTCCCATTTTTTCTCAAGTCTGTTCACTCCTACATAGGAGAGAAAGAAGGATACAGAAAAGAAAAAGAGAGAAGTCCCTGGGTATAACCTCCAAAACCCATTTAACAAGACCATTTAACAGCTTGTAGTCTCTTCCCCTAAATAACAAAATTTTCTGTTATCCATCAAATAACCAAAAAAGGGGGAGAACACCCTCCCCACCTTCTGGGCATAGGACATCGCTATGTATTGTCAAAAAACCAAATTTGCTTCAGGAGAAATATTACCTGACCCCCCCCCCCAACAAAAAAAAGGTAATTGTCCCAGAGTTAGGATTAGGGCAGGGCTCTGTTCTTATCTTTCCAGGAGATTTAAAGCATCCATTCAAGGAATCCAGGGACAACTGGACAATGGAAACCTCAGCAGAAAACAAATCAGACACCAAAGAAGACGAGTGGCCCAGATGATCCAGCTTTGCAGACTTCCTCAATAGCTGTTTCCCTCAAAAGTCTACAATCACAACAACTCAAAATCACTAAGATCATTCAGCTCCACAGACTGCCCCAGCCAGAACTTCATTCAGTAAAGCCCTGAAGACCAGCTTCTATCTACAAACTTCTTAGGATATCTAAATAGCTGAGCACAAAAAGACTGAACATCAAATGATTCTATTAACATTTTTAACCATTTTTCCATTCTTATTTGGGCCCCAAACAGGTTTACTACGTCCCAAATCAGCAGGAACTTTATATATTTATAATTGTTCCAATGGACCTGGGTTCTTGAACTTTGTTGGTGGAACTTCCTTATGCAGTATTCAGCAGACAATACAGACTAATGCCTCCTTAAAATACTGAAAATAAATGAATGTTAGTATTTAACCCTAAATAAGGCTTCTTTTCAACTCTCCTCTGCCACCCCACTACAAGATTAAGCCAGCAAAATGTCTAGCATACATGGGAGAGGAATACATGAGGCTCCATCCCTGACAAGCTATTGGCAGTTGATAGCTGCTGGGGGAAGGAGACTCTTTCTTTGGGAGTGTGGCCACAGGGGGGTTGCCCATGCTGTATTATCTACTCCCATACCCATGTCCATATGGACAGCACTAAATGGCTTAGTAAGTTGTTTGCTTTGTTTTGGTTTGGTTTTTAATGGACATGATGTTGGAAAGTAATATGTGGAAAGAAAAGTGAGGGGATTTGGAAGGGAGAAATGGAGGGTCAATTTGATCATCTTTCATTGTATACACATGAAATTCACAAAGAATTAAATAGCAAGTCTTAAAAAAAGAGAACAAGGACAATAAAATCAAGATAGTCTTGGAGTAAATTCAGAGTCTCGTGTAGGGTCTGAAGTCCACCAAGGAAGCAGGGGTGGAGAAGATCGTTTTTAACCACAAAATGAGTCAGATCATGAAGTTGAACACAGGTCTATATCAATTCAAAACACTTCTGATCTACAGAAGCAACCAATTGTTGTTGTTGTTTGTATGTCCAATTAAAAAATTAATATATAAAAGGAAATTTAAAAGATTAAAAACTGCTAAAACAGACCAGCACATATAAATGCTAAATGGGACCAGAGTTCCACTTCCTCTGAATACTGTCCGCACTAGCTAAAATACCAACAAAGTAAAGATATTCTGAAACAGAGATTCCCCTAAAAAACAAAAAAGTCAAAAAACAAACAAACAAACAAACAAACACACACACAAAAAAAGTCAAAAAAAAAAAAAACCGTGGGAAATGGGACACTTGTAAGAACAGTAGTTGCCCCACCCCTGGGTGTAAGTCAAACAGGTTTGAATTACAAAAGCTTTGTTGCTTCAATCCCATCTTTCAAATCTTGTTGAAGAGTCTGCCTCAATATCACTGAAAACATGCAGGAAATAAAACATACAAATAGTATCAGTTAAAGACAGCTTCAAAATAACAAGATATGAAAGAAAAATACTAAAAATATTAAAGTATGAAAAGCGGTGAGTAGGAGTGCTAAGCAGCGTGGTCACAGAAGTTTAACTAATGAGGTGACCAATTCATGGCACCCTCTGTGATCTGGGATGTAACAGAGATACCTGAACACATCTGACACTTGTGAAGTTACCCTCCCAGTCTTTTAGATGGGACAAGAGTTAACTAGAGATACTAGCCAGTTTTGATCTTCTGCTGAGGCAATACATTTCAGTGTTCTATCTGTTGCCCTTTAATTACATACTGGGAGTTCTCCTGGCTGGTAGAAAGGGAACAATTCCACCCTTGTTGAGGACTATAAATTGTTTCCACTTATCTGTTTATGAGATTCCTTGCCAGTCTTTCCTCTTCCCATTCTCTCTCTCTACCTTCCCCTTTCCTTCTTTCCCTCCTCTCCCTTCCCCTCCCTACTCTCTCCTTTCCTCCCCTCTCCCTTTTCCCTAGGTCTAACCCTTAAACACTATATAATGTATCTCATCCTCACTATCTAGCTGTAAATCACTGTTCCACACATATTGTCCCCCTTTTCTTTAGTGTCTTTAGTGGCTTCTAGAAGACATTTTTGTTCTCTGTTACTCCGTCTTCCTAAAGATATTTTGAGACCTTCTTTGTCTTATTATCACAAAGGAATACCATATTTAGGAGAAGAAAATCTAATTTTAAAATATAATTTGATTCTAACTGTCAGTATTCTCTCTGTACCTGACTTTGTTCTCTAACTGTAGGAACTTTGGCAGTAATTTATAAAGTGCTCCAAACTGCCTTTCTCACATATACATATATATATGTGTGTGTGTGTGTGTGTGTGTGTATATATATATATATATACACACATATATTGCTATGCATGCTCCACCTATCAGATAAATGAGTAATAGGTTACATAGAATTCTTTTTAAATATCCTATTGAACTCTTTCTCCCAAATCTAAACTGTTTCTATGATTGTTCTCTTTACTAGCTGTGCGATTTAGATACAGGTGACTGACAACAAATCATTCAAAGTTCTGCAGTGATTTTTTTAAATATGTTCTACTGTATTTATAATCTAAACTGAATATTATCAACTCTGGAAAATTCACTAAGGGTTTATATAACTCTCAATCTAGAGAACTAGGTGACTTCCTTTTGGATTTAACGTCCGGCCAGGAGCACCTGTGGAGAACAAGGATTTTAGAACTTGGTATATGTTTTGTTATGTCTCTAATGCCTCAGATGTCTTTAATTCTGCCCCATTGAAAAAGTCCATGGCAACATAAAAGACATTTTCATACAAGTAACAGTAATTATACTCAACAGGTTGCATTTATATGTTAGTTTACATATAATTGTATTTTAATTTCCATATTGTTACATATGTAACAATAATAAAGAATTTGAGAGAGCAGGATAGGAGCACAGAGGGGTTGGACAGATGAGAGACAGGAAATGATGGAAATATATTTTAATTAATTTTTTAAAATCTACAGGATTTCAAACCAAAAGTGTAGAAAGTGAAGAAATTTAGTGAGCAGAGTGGCATAGTGAGAAATGAAGGCAACTGTCGCATTAGAAATGATTACACAAAGTACTGAGAGGGCTTTATTTTCAGTACTAGGAAAGCATTGTCTTTTCTTAAATCTAATGTATTTTCCAGGGTATTCATATTCTCTTTTGCTTTCTGTCCTATCTTTGCTTCTGTTACTCTGACAATCATGACAAAAAGCAACTTGGGAAAGGAAAGGATTTATTTCAGCTTAAAAATTAGTCCATTATTGATAGAGGCCAGAGCAGGAACTCAGAGAATGGGCTTAGTTCTCTGGCAGAGGATGAATGTGGCAAACAGACAAATAAGCAGGTACTCGTAAATACACATACATTTTTTAAAAACCTTAAACAAAATGTTCCACAGACTTGCTTACAAGCTATTCTGAGGAAGGTGATGCTTGGATTGTGGTCCCTCCTTCACTGGTATGTCAGACTGACAAACAAGATTAGCCATCACACACTCCTTATGAAGACATAAAATCCATACTACTGAGGAAGCTGCTATAGATATGTAGTTCAAGGAGATGATTGTGCTATTGTACTTTTGGTTTCTTTTCATTCAAGAACTCAGAATTGAACACAGCCTGAAAATTTACTTTAGGCACCTTCAATCAATGGAAGTGTGCCTAAAGTAAATGACCTAATCCAGCTTCTTCCGTGGGTCCCAGAATTAAGAATTTGATGGTGGAAATGCAACAGTTACCAACAGATTATTGAATAGGAACAATACGATATTTCACTGTAAAGACAGAGGGATATAAAGAACATGAAACAGAATCAGAAAATTATTTTGAGACTTAACCCTAGTTTAGAACCTAATTGTTCTTCTATAATCTTGGGCATGCATTTCTCACAATACAGTTTTCTCCTTTTCAACAATAAAAAATAGTTAAAATTCAGAGTTTATCTGCAATACTTCATAGGGAAAATTCACATTTATAAGGCTAACAAATTGAAAAATGAAGAGATAAGAAATTACTGATACTTATATACTCAACTCATTATGAAAGTTGTGGGACATAGGTCTCTTGAATACAAACGACTTTAAGAAATTTTAAATAGTTTCATTTCATTTTCAGTCTGGAAAGACTCAAGAGCACTTCTGTCAGTGCTAAAAACAGACTTTGTTAAAGTTGGTTAATTAAAGTTCTGATCAAAATGACCACTTGGTAATTCTCTGTTATCTCTGTTCCCCCACACCCATCAAACACAACCCTGACCAATAAAACATTGTGACTTTTCTCAGAAGTGGAAAGTTCATGGTCAAATCAATTTTAGTGTAAATCTAGCAGCATGAAACCTACTTCAGCTGATTCCCGGAGTTTATAAAGAAAGCTATTCTGGTTGTCAATATCCTTTTTTTATTATTATTGTTAAAAATAGACTTTTTCACAGAATATATTCTGATTACTATTTCCTCAACCTCTACTTCTCCCAGTTCCTCACCACTTCCCCTTCCATCTGCATCTACCCTCTTTCTTTCAATCAATTAAAAAATAAAGGATTTGGGGGGATAGTAATAAAATAAAATACAATCCATTAAAGAGACCAATAAATCAGAATAGAACAAAACAAACTATCAGTAGAAAAGAGTCCAAGAAAACACACAAGAAACAGACACAGAGATCCATTTGTTTGGACATTCAGTTATCCCATAAAAGCACATAACTGCAGGCCATAATATATTCTGAAAGGAATGTAGGGTAACAACAGAGAAGAAAAAATATATATAAATGAAAAAAAAATAAAGCCCTGACACAGTATTATGGGACAAGGAACCTCCAAAGATGTTGTTGAGTTCATTTTCTGTTGGTCTCTCCTGCTGGCCATGCAGCCTGCCTTTAAGAGTATTTTGATTTCCAAATGAGGCTGTCTTTGAGGAAACTAAATTTTCATTTGTTAGTACTATCAATTGGATATAGCTTCTGGCTGACAGATGGGCACATGTGTCCACTTCTCATTTAAGCTCTAGGACCCATCTACTGCAGAACTCTGCAGGTCCTGTGCATGTTGCCTCAGTCTCTGTGAGTTCATATGTGAATATATCTGGTTGATTTAGAGGACATTGTTTACATAGTCCCCTCCATCCTCCCTAGCTCTTACTTTTTTTTCTGACTCCTCTTCCGCAGGAGGGTTCTATGAGCGATGAGGGGAAGAATTTGATAGAGACATTTCATTTAGGGCTGATTGTTTTGAGGTCTCTCACTCTGCAAATTGTCTGTCTGTGAGTTTCTGTATTTATTCCTGTCTGTAACAGTAGGAAGCTTCTCTGATGATGTCTAAACAATACACAGATCTTTCAGTATAACAGAATTTCAACCCATCCATCCATAGCTATCTATTCTAGTTCACTTTCCTAGAGAGAACTGTTCAATCTATTCCCTTAATTTACACCTAACCTCTGTGGTTCTGTGAATTGTAGCTTGATTATTATTAACTTAACAGGTATTATCCACATTTAAGTGAATACTTACATATTTGTCTTTCTGGGTCTGGGTTACCCCACTCAGTTTTTGTTTTTAAGTTTGTTTATATGGTAGATTACATTTATCAGTCTATGTATGTTGAACCATCTCTGCATCTCTGGAATAAAGCCTACTTGATCATGGTAGGTAATCTTTGTGGTATGTTTTTGGATTCAGTTTGTACATATTTTATTGAGAGCTTTTTTCACTTACATTAATAAGGGAAATTGGTCTATAATTTTTCTTTTGTGCTGAGTTTTTATGTTATTTCGGTATCAGGGTACCTGTGGTCTAATAAAAGAATTAAGCAATGTTCATTTGAGGAGTATTGTCATTGACTCTTCTTTGAATATCTGGTAGAATTCTGTGCTAAAAGCATATGGCTCTGGACTTTATTTTTACTTGGAGACTGTAAATTGCTGTTTATTTCCTTAGGGGGTATAGGTATATTTAAATTACTTATTTGATCTTGATTTAACTCTGGTAAGTGGTATGTACTGGGAAAGTTTATTTGAGTTTTTGTTCTTTGCCATTCTGATATGAGATGGAATCTCAGAGTTGTCTTGAGTTGCATTTCTCTGATGATTGAGGATGTTGAGCATTTCTCTCAGCCATTAGAGATTCCTCTTTTGTAAATTCTAGGTTTAACTCTGTTCCCCATTTTTTCATTGGATTATTTGGTTTCTTGGCATTTAATTTCTCAAGTTCTTTATAAATTATGGATATTAGCCCTCTGTTGGATGTGAGGTTGGTAAAGATCTTTTCCCAGTCTGTAGTTCACCATTTTGTTCTATTGACAGTGTTCTTTGCCTTACAGAAGCTTTTCTGTTTCATGAGGTCCCATTTATTGATTGTTGGTCTTAGAACCTGAGCTGTTGGTGTTCTGTTCAGGAAGTTGTCACCTGTGACAAGAAGATTATATTCTTTTATGATTAGTTGAAATGTTCTGTTAACAATTGTTAGTTCCATTTGGTTTATAACTGTAGTTAGCCCCAGTATATTTTTGTTTAGTTTTTGTCTTCATTTTCTATCTATTGGTGATAGTAGGGTATTGAAGTCTCTTGCTGTCAGCTTGCTAGGGTCAGTATGTGATTTAAAGTGCTATTTTGTTTGGTGTATAGATGTTAAGTATTCCAATGTCCTTTTGATAGTTTTTCCTTTGATGTGGTTGTAATATCTTTTCCTATCTTTTCTGACTAATTTTGATTTAATATTTTTCCTGATATTAAAAATGACTCCACCAGCTTGTTTCTTAAGTGCATTTGCTTGGAATATCTTCCTCCATCCTTTTACCCTGAAATGATGTCTATCTTTGATGTTAAGATGTATTTTTTGGATGCAGCTGAAGGATGGATCCAGTTTTTACATCCATTCTTTCAGTCTGTGTCTTTTTGCAGGGGAATTGAAGCCATTGACATTGACAGATAAACAATGAGCAGTGTTTGTTGATTCCTATATTTTTTGTTGTTCATGGTGGTGTGAGTGTGTATGTGTGTGTGAGCTTGTGTGTGTGTGTATGTGCGCATGTTTGTATTTCCTCTCTTTGGATTTGCTGCTCTAAGATTATTTATTCCTGTATTTTCTAGAATATGGCTAACTTCTTCAGGTTATACTTTTTCTTCTAGCACCATCTATAGGGCTATATTTGTAGGTAGATATTCCTTAAATTGGGTTTTATTATGAAATGTCTTATTGTCTCCATCTATGATGATTAAAAGTTTTGCTACAAATGGAATAGGGGCTGTCTCTGTCACAGACTCTGATGCCTGCTTTTGACCACTTCCTCCTAACTGGAGTACAGTGCATGGCCTCAATGGAAGAGGATGTGCTCATTCCTAATACTCATCTATGTGCTGGCTTGGGATGGTACAGGGGGGCTCTCCTTTTCTGAGAAGAAGGGGAGGGGGTATAAGAGGAAAGGGGCGGAAGGGCTGGACCCAGAAGATGGGAGGGAGGGGGATATATTCAGGTTGTAAAATGAAAGAATGAATGAATGAATAAACAAACAAACTTAATATTTAAAAAAAGTTTTGCTACATATAGTGCTCTGGGCAGGCATCTGTGGTCTCTTAGTCTGAAGCTCATCTGTCCAAGTCCTTCTGGGTCTTAGAATCTCCATTGAGAAGACAAGCATTGTTCTAATAGGTCTGCCTTTTTTATGTTACTTGGTCTTTTTCCTTTGCAGCTTTTAATATTCCTTTTGTTGTTGTTGTTCTGTACATTTGATATTTGATTATTATTTGCAGAACAGAATTTCTTTTATGGACCAGTATTCTGGGTGTTCTATGTGCTTCTTGTAGTATCTTCTTCTTCTTTAGATTAGGGAAATTTTCTTCTTTGATTGTTTGAAAATATTGTGCTTTAGACCTGAGTGTCTTCTCCTTTTTGTATTCCTATTATTATTCATTTGATGTTTTCATGCCATCTCAGTTTTTGCATGTTTTGTGCCATGATTTTATTTTATTTAATTTTTTTAGAATTAACATTTTCTTTGGGCGGTGGTGGTGAATGCCTTTAATGCTAGCACTTGGGAGGCAGAGGCAGGTGGATCTCTGTGAGTTTGAGGCCAGCCTGGTCTACAAAGTAAGTCCACGACAGTCAGGGCTTGGTACATAGAGAAGCCCTGTCTCAAAAAAAAAAACAATAAAATAAAAGATTTGTTTATTAAAAAAAAACATTTTCTTTGACCAAATTATCCATTTTACTATCGAGACTTCATTGCCTGAGATTCCTCTCTTCCATCTCTTGTATCCTGTTTTTGAGGCTTGCATCTGAGGTTCCTGTTCAAGTTCTTTTTTTTTTTTTCTTTTCTCATTTTCAGATTTCCCTCATTTTGGATTTTCTTGATTCTATTTGCACTTTTGGGTCTTGCACTATATTAATCTATTGGCTTGCACTATTTGTATTTTTATCAATTTCTTTAAGGGATTTATTCATTTTCTTTTTAAGGATATCTACCATATTCATAAAAGCTATTTTAAGATCTTTATTCCATGCTACACTCAGGGCCATATTGTCATGGTTGTTGTTTTTACACTACCATCTAGGCATCTGGGCTTGGAAAGATTGTAATTCTAGGTTATGATATTTGCTCTTGTCTTTGTTAAGTGCGTGTTTTGTTTTTTTGTTTTTTTTTCTTGATTTCTATTGTTCTCTCTTGTTCTTAGGAAGGTGTGGCAGCTGTGTGTTGACTGGTACAGGATTCCAGGTAAAACGTGTTCTACCTATTAGGAGGTGTAACTTAGTATGATAATACACTGTAGATCAGAAGGGAGTGGACAATCAGGGACTCCGCAGGGCTGAGGAAAGCAGCGTACTCTGAAACTTAAAACAAGAGTGTGAGGAGAGTCTACAGAAAATAGTCCAGTACTGACCTTGGGATGAGACTGGGGATTAGATTTGGAGTAGAAGGACAGTGAAGATCAGAAGCTTGCCTACTCACTTAAACAACTTACTTGTTTCTCTGTCAGGTTTTGCTGGAGGATTCCCAGGGAATACCTTCTGCAGTTAGGAGCTCTATAAATAAGAGAGTGGAAAGGAAAGTTGGAAGATAAGATCTGCTTGACCCACTGCAGTTGGGGGTAGGGAAGACAGGAAGGCTACAGCAGGTGGTCTGTATTGAGAGTGACACAAAGGGATTGGTTTGGAAGAGAGAAGAGAGAGGTGATGACATGCAATTAGGCTACCTGCTTCCCTGGGCAGAGCTATCTGTGTGTTCCCAGGAAATGCCTGCTGGAGTTGGGGACTGAGATAAAGTCATGGAATGAAGGGGGGAGGAAGGTTGGAGGAGAAATTCTATGTGAGAAGATAGTAGAGAGAGAGGGAGGGAGAGAGAGAGATGAGGCCACAACAAGTGGTCTGGGACAGTGCTTGAGGTAAGATTGGAGGATTGAGTTTGGAAGATTTTCCAATGATATTGATACTTACTTTAAAACTATATTATTCCATATTAACTTAGGCTAAAAATATGATACATTTTTGTTTGTTTGTTTTTTCTAATGACATCTTAACTTACTTTTGGAGGGGGGCTGAGAATATTTATTAAAATATTTTTATAAATATTATTAAAAGAATATTTATTAAAGGGACAGTAAAATAGTTTGAAATTTTTTAAAAATTTCAAATTTAAAAATAGTGTATTTACAACTTTTCCTGCTTGTGCTTAGATGAATGGTTATTGATAATCTAAATTGTTCCCTTGATGACAATGTCCTATGCCAAGACACTGTATTGTGTAGTATTGCCAGTGTGTGTGTGTGTGTGTGCACATGTTGTGTGCCTTTGTACACAAGAACACGTGCTTTTTTGAGACAATGTATAGTTAGCTATAAATGTATGTCAGACTGATCTTAATCTTGTCATGTGAACTAATTTGGCCTTGATCCCCTGCTTCAGCCTCCTAAACACTGAGATCACAGGCATGCATAGCAAGCATATCTGCCTCATAATCTAACTCATCTGTTTTCTAGGCTTCATACAAGGCTCTTGGGATATAATGATCAAAAATATTGTTCTGGCTCTCAGTGTAGTAGAGAGCCAAATGAGAGTATGATGCAAAAGTGAGAATAATTAATCCTAGAGAGACTATGAAAGGTTATTGAGGTAATATTTATCGAGAGGTTCTTTGATGAATAAGATAAATTATACATCAGAAAGAAGAAAGCAATATGTAAGGCAAATAAACAAAGCATAGACCAGCAGCAAGTGGGATTATAAAATACCAGAAAATAGGGAAAACATTTGCTATGAGGGATACAGAGGGTTGGATACAGAAGCAGGAAGGTAAATTAGGAAAATACTCTGAGGAGTCCTTAACCATGGAGTCTGCATATTAATTCTTAAGAATTTATCAACAGAAATGTTATGTTGTGAATGACATTGTCAGATATCTCCTGAAGAAATATGACAGCCTAGGAAACACATTTGAGGGTACTAAATTAAGATAGCTAATTAGAAAAGTGTTGAAATCACACAGCTGAAAATTGTCCAAGGGCCTGTGGAGGTAGTCACAGTGGGACTAGGAAGATGGCAGAAATGGGAGGAAAGTGTTACACTGAAATTCAGGAGGATTTTGTGATTAGTTGACAATTTCAAAAGGTGACAAAAGGAGAGGAGCCCAAGACTTGAACATCTCATGGTTGAGAGGCTCAAGGTGGAAGTTATCATTTAAACAGAAATAAGAGTGAAGAACCCATCTCTGTTTCCGAGGTTTGAATTTGTTGCAGTGTGCTCACTATTACTATCAAAGAGCCAAAAATCCTTAAGTCGACACAATTATCTTATAGAGTGGGATCATGGTGGATAGTGCCTGAGGAGATAGCTCAGTGGGTAAAATGTTTGCTGCACACACATGAGTATGTGAATTTGGATTCTCAACACTCAACATATAAGTTGGAAGCACCTGCATGGTGCCTCCCAAGAGTATTTCTGGAACTTGCTGGCTACTTAACCTAGCCAAATTGGTGAGCTCCAGGTTCAGTGAGAGGTAACAATATTGAAAATTAAGGTTAAGAATGATAGAGACACTTGATGTCAACCTTTGACATTCACAAAGTTAGTAGCTATGATGATTTACACTAGAGGATTTATTTTTAGCACTATATAGTAATCCCTTATCAAGATGTGCCTCAGTTTGCCCAGTCAGCTACCAGTGGATGTCTGGGTTACTTTAAAATCCTAACAACTATGATGAAAGCTGCTATAAATATCCCAGTGCAGGCAGTTGTGTCGAGAAAAGTTTACAATGCCTGTGTACGCAAGCACATTTTAATGAATGAACTCGACTTGAAACTCAAGTGTTTGTGTTGTGCAGGATTTAAAAATTGAAGAAATCTATCATTTAAACTATAATTTTTATCTAATTCTATAATCACAGCTCCAATTTGATACCCAAAGTGGACTTGTACATTTTTGCCACCATCCCAGTATACACTGAATGGAAAAATTAGGGACCTTGACTTCCAATTAAATTGCCTATCTTGATAATTTTATTCCATTTTTTTTAGAATTTTTATCTTCTGGTTCAGAAATCATACTAAACACACACTGAGAAATCTTACAGGATTGCAGATATTAAGATTGAGGCATAAGAAATGAAATTCAAAGGAAATAAATTTTATTTTTGAAACTGATATGATATGTAATCTTTGCAAAATAGCACGGACTACCTCAATCTGCTACCATCATCATAATTACAAGGTGCAACAGATGATCATTTCACTTTTAATTTCCTCAGTAATTTAAATATATTTTTGAAAATGTCCATCTTTGTGGAGTTATTAGTTTGCAAATTAGGCAATAATTTCTAACTCAATTATTTGATAATGTCCCATTTGGCCAAACATGGAAACACTTCATATCTATTCAAAGAGAGAGAGAAGACATTTTGAGATGTTAGCTCTTCGTGCCATGTATTTTAGGTGAAACCTATGCTACAATTCAACTTTTGGTATGACAGCTTTTGTTGTGTTAACTTCAATTTATTCTGCCATCCAACAAGCAAAATGATGATTATTAATTTGAAATGAAGTACTAGGACATTGAAATTGTGTCTGAAACACCACTCACAACTTTCTTCGTCTACTTTTGTAATAGCTGTATTATCCAAAAGGGCACGCTCTGTAAAATACAGGTATATCACAGCTGGTGATTTGGAAACTGCTGATATCCAAAGGCAGAAAATCAACTCTATTTATTTTCCTAATGACATCTCTTCTTCTGCCTTGGCTCTTGCACCTCAAAGGAAGCAATTTGTCTGGTTTGCTTTCAACATACCTACGAATTCAGGATAAGTTAACTCCAAGAGGTATAATATTGTGTGTTTAAATTAATTTCACTAATTTTCACAATTTAAGTTATAAGTAAATAATTTTCATCATTCAAAATGCTTTATCAGATAATATATGTTTGAAAACTAGAACCCCCAAACTTCACCATATGCAGACATGACATGATACATTTATGATCCTTAATTCTACAAATGATAATATAAAAAATTGGATTTTACAAAATGCTTGTGTAACTTGTAGGCTTCTAGTGTCTAATGACAAAATAAGGAAGATCATGACAATTTTAGCTAAAAGAATAAATTACAAATACAGACAATCAAGTGCTTTTTAAAAGCCCAGACAGAGTTCTATTCTTGAAGTAAGGTGTGCTTTAGTTTGTAACCAACTGACTTGGCACCACAGTCACAAAACACTGCTAAAAGTATTTTAAAATAAAAAAAAATGTGGTCTGCATTTTCCATATATTTGTATCGAGTGATTGGAAAATTAATCAATCCAAAATGGATGAAATACATGAGAAAAGTCTAATTCTTCAAGTATAGAATCTACTCACCACCACTGTCACTGTTATTACCATATGTGAAATACACACACACACACACACACACACACACACACACGGTGAGAGTGAGAGAGAGAGAGAGGGTGAGAGAGAGAAAATGAGCGTGCAAGAGAGAGAAACTCCCCCCCCCCACTCTATACATAGCAAGAGGGTCTTCTAACAAGACTGCCTTACTCTTTATCATTGGGTACTCAGGTGGCCCTTCTGAGGCAACAATGATGCATGCCTTCCAACCTCACAAGCAGTGAAAATCAGCAAAAGACTCCCATTGCACCTGTTACCATTTCTTAAGGAACTTTTCCCATAATCTCTACATCCTGGATCAAAAAGAAAGAGACTATCTCTGGAGCCAGATATGTTAGAGATGAGCTGGGAGGAAATGAGGCAGAACCCTACAAAGCTTTAAAGCACTTTAGAGCAACAATGCTAAACTCTACAGAAAGAGCAGTATGCTCCCCAGAATATATCAAATTACTAGTATTTAATGCTCTTACATGCACACAGTGCCCTTGTAATTATTCCCACATTATCTTCACCAAGTATCAGTACAGTTATCTTGTATTCAGTGCATTATTTTCTAAAATTAATCAGCACTAAGACAGTAACCAATCTTTGAAGTTCGGATTACTCTTGTTACTATTGTGCAGAAGATAGATAACAGTGTGTGATCACAACAACTACCAAGTGTTGGTTCTCGAATTTGAACTCCATGAGACTGAATAACCCGTAGACACCACAACTCTCTGCACTTCCACTACAAACTAGATTGCGTAGCACATGCCCCTGGAGAGGTGCAGATATTAGTGATGTTGAACAAGAGACTACTTACTTAGGAGATAGTTTCTTTTTTTTTTTTTCGAGACAGGGTTTCTCTGAATATCTCTGGCTGTCCTGGACTCGCTTTGTAGACCAGGCTGGCCTCGAACTCACAAAGATCCGCCTGCCTCTGTCTCCCAAGTGCTGGGATTAAAGGCGTGCGCCACCACCGCCCGGCAGGAGATAGTTTCTAAGATAAATCTTCTCTGCACACGGAGTTTATTTTACTTAATCTCCAGCTCAGTATTATTTTTTATTAATTTCTTCCCTCGTATATTACATCCTGACCAAAATTTCCCCTCCTTCCCTTCACTCCCCACCACCTCCATTCCCTCAACTTCTCCCTCCCTGTCCTCTCCTCCTCCTTCTCCTCTCAGAAAAAGGAATATAAGGTTTATATCTTCCCAGGGATATAGAACCAAACATGGCATATCAAGTTGCAATAAGATTAGGCAATCCTCTCATATTAAGGCTGGATGAGGAAACTCAGTAGGAGGACCAGGGATCCAAAAGCAGTCAAAAGTATCAGAAACATCCCCCCTACCCCCTGCAGCCTCTGTTAGGAGTCACACAAAAACACCAAGCTACACAACAATAACAAACACATGGAGTGCCTAGGTTGCAACCATGCAGGCTGCCTGATTGTTACTTCAGTCTCTGTGAGATCCTATGTGTCCAGATTTGTTGATTCTGTGGGTTTTCTTGTCCTTTACCTCTCTGGCTTCTACAATGCTTCCTTCCTTCCCCCTCTTCAACAGGATTCCTCAGACTCTGCCTAGTATTTGCTGTGGGTCTCTGAATCTGCTTCCACCAGGTGCTGGGTGAAGCCTCTCTGTTAACAGTGGAGTCAGGCACCAATCTATATGTGCAATAGAATATCATTAGGCCTCATTTCATCGACATTTTCTTTGTCAGTCATGTTAGTTCTATCCTAGGTCTCTGGGCCATCCGGTCTATGGTTTCTGGTCCTCCCGGCAGTGTGAGGGGTGGGCTTCCTCTAGTAACATGGGTCTCAAGCTGCAAGAGTCACTGGGTAGACACTCCCACAATTTCTGTGCCACTTTTAGCCCAGTACATCATGGTGGTAGGACAAATTGTATTTCAAAGGTTTTGTGACTGGGTTGGTGTCCCAAACCTTCCACTAGAAGTCTTGCCTGAATCTAGAAGATGGCCAGTTCAGGCTGTGTATACCCCATTATTAGAAGTCTTATCTAGGGTCACCCTAATAGATTCCTGGGAGTATCCATTACACTAAGTTTCTAACTTACCTCCAAATTGCCCCGAATTTCAGTTGTCTCTTCCCAGTTCTCTCAGCCTCCATCCTCTCCCCATCTGATCCCTCCTGTTACTGTCCCCTAGTCAACCTAAAATATCTATTGTATTTCTCCTTCCCAGGGAAATCAATGTATCTCCTGCACTTGCAGTTCAGTATTAAGTGTGAAATAGATACAAACATCACTAAGTGAAGGAAAATAAATACTACAATATTAATTTACATCACTTGAAAAAATTTAAAAGACCTGACAGCCTACTCCAAATTCATAAAGAACAAAGGAGACAAAAACAAAACAAAACAACAAGAAACAAAAACCCCACACCAACAGGATGGGGGAAGAAACAAAATAACACACTTGCTGCAATTTACCCTAGCTCCTTAAACTGATGCTGAGTAATCCCCTTTGAGTAATAGCCATGGAGGGTATGTTTTGTTTGGGCTAGCTTTCTTATCCCTCATGTAGCTGATTAACTTGCTAGTTCCCTGAAAACTATATGAGGTAGTGAATGAACTAAAAACAGATTTCTTTTTATCCACTGAGAATAGTGAGAATGGGTTTTCAAACCACAACACCAGCCAATATAGACATATTTATTAGTAACAAAGGTACAGGTTATGAACCCCCAAATTCACACATTACTGCTCTAATCTCTAATGTGTTAGACAGACTATATCACTTTTGGAGATAAGATAAATGATGTTGGGCTTTGACTCTGAAATGTACCCAAACACTCACATTTTGAACTTTGAGCCCAAGCTTATTTTGATGTTTTCAAAGCTGTAGTGTACTTATGGGTTAGTCTTGTATACAGGAACTAGATTAATAAGAAAAGCTTGTCAAAGCCTTCTCCCTAGATGCAGTCTGTGCTGCTGTTTTTTGTCACTATGTGAACACCTGCTGCCTGGTGTTCCTTCCAAACACACAGAGTCACTTCAATGTGACTTCACTGATATATGGAATGAGACACCCCAAAACTATGAGCCAAAATTACTATTTCCTCCTTTAAGTCACATCTGTTGGGGATTTATCACAGCAACATGAAAAGTAACAGGCTCAAATCTAACATGACTGTTGTTAGAAAAGTGGAAAATTTATAGATAGATATGCACAAAAGGATGATACTATCTGGCCATAAAAGCAAGGTAAAGGTGAACTTTTACAAACCAAAGAACAGAAATTGCCATAAAATGCCAGAATCTGAGGAAAGGTCTGGAGCAGATTTTCTCATTTCATACATCTAGCTTCCAGAATTATAAATCAATATATTCTGTTTTATAAGACATTCCATTTAAGATACTTTGCTATGGAATCCAAGAAGTAATATAAATGCCAGGCGCAAAGGTTTGGAGCACAATGGATTTTGCTTAAAGATCAGGGATGATTATCCTTTTTGTAGGTGTGAGAAATTCAGATGAACAACATCTCATCTATTGCTAAATAAATGGAAATCTGCTTCAGATACCTCAATTATCACTAAATATATTTAATTGGTTAGTACCAATGAGGGAGCAGAAATAAGGCAAGCCCAATCCTACCCATTTACAACATTATTTATTATTACTGTTATTATTATTATTGATTATTATTATTCAGTCAAGGAATGGGATTAACGTCAAATGGGCTAAAATACTACATACTGGCTTTAATGTTTTTAAACCTCTAAGACTATCCATTCAGAAGCTGCAGAGTCGGCTTAACAGTAAAGAATACTGACTATTCTTCCAGAAGACCGAGGTTCTGTTTCCAGCACCCGTGTGGTGGTTCAGAATAGGCTGTAACTTAATTCCAGGGGATCCAACACATTCTTCTGGCCTCCACAGGCACTGTATGTATATGGTGCAGAAGACATTCATGCAACCAAACACTCATCCCATAAAATAAAAGGAAAAGATAAATAAATAAGCCCTATGTATCCACTACCAGATGCTTTGTGTCCTCATGCCCTTCACTTCTCCTTTAATTCTATTTTCAAAGATTATTGTCACTCACCCTAGGAAGTAGAACATGCAGAGTAATTACAAGTTATCCACAAGGGAGTGGGGTGGAAGCAAGGGAAGGAAGTTTTAAGAGAAACTCACATTCTGAAGTGTTAGTGGCATCATATTGTTGCCTAGTTTTCTGTTTAAAGCTTTTTGTTGTATTGTTTCCTTCTGTTTTTATTTTGGTGAGGTTTTGTAAATGTTTTATGGTGCGTGGATTTCAGATGGATTCTTGTATTGTACTACAGTTTAATCTTAAATTCATGGTCTTCCTCACTCCAGTTCTTGCATCCTGAGATTCAGGTGTGCACCACCACACTCCATAGCTTCATGGTTTTGTAGTGTATTTAGTGTAGTGTGTGCAAGCTACACTCTCACATAAAAACTTGGTTATGGGCTCTTCCTGATCCCCAGGACAGTAAAGCATCATTTTTCAGGGATCATTAATAAAGCAATGGTCAATAAGCCAAGATAATATTCCAGAGATATCGGCAGTTCACACACATGAGCAGCAAACATGCAACAGATGAGAATGGAGGCTTTACCTGGTCAAGACAATCTCCTTTGGACATCAACCACCTCAAACACAATCATCATCATCCAAATAACTATTATGTTAGTATATAACCTAAAAAAGTAGTACTCAGAACTTCAATCATATTGACAAAAAAATGTGTACATAAAAATAAACAACGAGCTCAGTAGTTAAGAGCACTGGCTACTATTTCAAAGGACATAGGTCCAGTTCCCAGCATTCACATGGTAAACAAAACTGCCTATAACTCTAATTCTCAAAGATCTATATCCTTCTCTAGCCTCCCTGAGCAGTATGCATGTGAGACACATGCATGAAGGCCAGCAAAGCACTCATAAATAAAATAAAATAAAATAAATGAATTAAACTGAGTAATGAATTAATATAGATGTCTATTTTATAATGTCCTATTACATTAACACAGATTTTTAAAATGTTTATTACTTCAAGTTACATCTCCATCACAGTCCCCTCTCTCTACCCCTCCCAGCCTCACCCCCCCACACTTTTCCCCTCTCCCACCTATCCTACTCCTCTGGAGTGGGTTGCCCCTACATAACAGCCTCCCTCAGTTCAACAGTCATATGAGGGCTAAGACCTTCCTCTTGGACTTGGGGTCAATATGGCAACTTCATTATGGCAAAGTGTCCCACTAACAGGTAACAAGGTCTATGTTCCTGTTCCTTTTGGTGTGTTGGTTGTAGGATAATTATCCTGTACTACATGACTAAAATTCAATTACAAGTGAATAGATGCCATGTGCATCTTTCTGAGTCTGGGTTAGCTCACTCAGGATGAGCTTTTCTATCTAGTTCCATCCATTTGGCCTCAAATTGCATGATTTCCTGGTTTCTGATAGCTGAGTAGTATTCCATTGTGTAAATGTACCACAGTTTTGTTTTGTTTGTTTGTTTGTTTTTTAATCATTCTTCGGTTGGGGAACATCTGGGTTGTTTCCAGTTTCTAGGTATTACAAATAAAGCTGCTATGAACATAGACAAGGAGATGTCCTTGTGGTTTGGTGAGGAATCATTTGGATGTATACCCAGAAGTGATATGCTGAGTCTTGAGGAAGAGCTATTCCAAGTTTTCTAAAATATAGCCAGACTGATTTCCATAGTGGTTGTACAAGTTTACACTCCCACCAGCAATGAAGGAGTGTTCCCTTGCTCCACAACCTCGCCAGCATGGGCTGTCATTTGAGTTTTTGATTTTAGCCACTCTAACAGGTGTTAATGGAATCTCAGAGTCATCTTGAGGCGCATTTCTCTGATGATTAAGGATGTTGAGTATTTCTCTCAGCCATTAGAGATTCCTCTTTTGTGAATTCTCGGTTTTGCTCTGTTCCCCATTTTTTGATTGGATTATTTGGTTTCTTGAGTTCTTAGTAAATTATGGATAGTACCTTTCTGTCAGATGTGGGATAGTGAAGATCTTTTCCCAATCTGTACGTTGCCATTTTGTTCAAATGACAGTCTCCTTTTCCTTACAGAATCTTTTCAGTTTCATGAGGTCTCATTTATTTATTGTTTTTCTTAGAGCCTGAGCTATTGGTTTTCTATTCAGGAAGTTGTCTCTTATGCCAAAGAGTTCGAGGCTTTTTCCCACTTTCTCTTCTATTAGATTTAGTGTGTTGGGCTTTATGTTAAGGTCTTTGATCCACTTGGACTTAAGTTTTATGCAAGGTGAAAAGTAATGGGTCTATTTGCATTCTTTTACATGTCAACACCCAGTTAGACCAGCACCATTTGTTGAAGATGCTGTCCTTTTTCCATTGTACAAAATAAATTTTAATGACATCTTTTATTTTTAACTCAGATGGGTTTAATGTCACATATAAAGACACAGAAATGTTTAATGATTGTTTTCCTCAAATGAAAAGGAAAAGAAAGTGTTAATTCAATCTATGGAAAAACACTCAAATAAGCTTAAATTCTGAAGATTTAAAATTACCTTGTGTTTACATATAAATAATTTGTACAAATACTTATTGTGTACCTATGCATACATGCATGCATATTCCTTCCACATACCATATATGGGGAGGTCTGAGTAGAAGTTGTGGGTGAAGCCTCTGTTAATATGTAGGTGACAGGGATGAAACTCAGAGAGTTAGGCCTCACAACAACCTCTCATCCCCTAAGCCATCTCACAAGCCCTAAATATTTCTTTTAAAAAGGTTAATTTTACTCAAATATACCAAATATTAGATGGGTTGTAGAGTATTTTATTTAAGCTAGAGTTTTACTTCATTTCCCAATATTCCTTTCTACCATCTTGCACTACAGTACCTCATGTCCTATTATTAACCTATGTAATAAGAATACACATATAAAATGCTTACCTCCTGTGGTATACACATGTGCATATATACTCTAGACATTTGCATAAAACTCTGTTACAGGACAGCATTTTGAGATCAAATATATTTGAGTTACTTGGCTTATGTCATAAACATCTGTAAAATTTTCAAGCACAATTTTTTCATTTTTTGTATTTTTCATAAATGCAAAATAAATCAGGACTTTATGATAATCCTCCATGGAGAGATATGTGCTAAAAGACGAATTTCCTACTGCCCTAATCTTTCTCATGAGGACAGCTCCACATGACTACTCAGACTGTTAGATGCAAAAGTAATAATGATGACAGTCTGTTGTCATGAGTTTTCCTTTCCAAAGAGTGGAAGTCACTTGGAGACTGTAAGGTGAGGAACACTCTGTGATGAACTAACTGTCCAAGCACCTCCTGTCCTGACATATAGTACTTCGCTAAAAGGGAACAAATAACAGTAAAGGATTTTGATCTACATCACACACCCTCAAGTAGATTAATGTGAATTAGGAACTTTCAAGGGAAAAGGGATTTTTGTTTTTGTTTTCGTTTTTGTTTTGTTTTTTGTTTTTCTGGGAAAATCAACAATGAGTTCTATGCATTTCGATGATGTCACCCACAGCTATCTTTTCAGGGTGAGTGCTCCACCCCAGACACCAGATGCCTTCTATATTTATGGTACTCACAGGATACAGTCAGCTTGTCCTAACTGCTTGATACTGAGGCAAGCCAGAAATGGAAAATGTGATGACTCAAGGGCAATTGAAATGTTTTACATTGTGTGCCTGTGGACATGTAAGCCACTATTTTGTTTTGTTTTTTGGCATTCATCACTTCAGACCTCAAAAATAAGCCTAAGGTACCAAATAAAAATCCAAGAATACAAACTTCATTGGTGAGAAGAACATGAAATTGCTGCCATTATAAAGGAATGCTTTAGAATTACCATTTTATTATTATTTAAAAAATGTCTGTAGAACTTGAAACAACATCCTTATTTGAAAAAAAAAAAAAAACCTGGTACATCTATCTACACAATGGGATACTAATCAGCCATCAGAAACAATGAAATCATGCAATTTGCAGCCAAGTGGATGGAACTAGAGAAGCTCATCCTGAGTGAGCTAACCTAGACTCAGAAGGATGCACATGGCATCTATTCACTTATAATCGGATTTTAGCCATATAGTACAGGATAACTATACTACAATGAATGCACCAAAGGGAACAGAAACATAGACTTTGTTTCCTGTCAGTGAGATACTTTGCCCTAGTGGGGCTGCCTTGTAGGACCCCAGTGTATGAGGAGGCTCTTGGCCCTCATATGACTGCTGAACTGTGGTGGGGGACTGATATGTAGGGACACTCCATTCTGGAGGAGTGTGATGGAAGAGATATGGGGTAGAGGTTGGGAGGGCCAAACTGGGAGGGGTGGAAAGAGGGCACTATGATGGAGATGTAACCAGAAGTAATAAATAAATATAAACATATTAAAAAAAGAAAAGAAAAAACTGATATGGCCTTTCTTCCTAATTAAAAAAAAATCAAACTCACAACTCACAGCAGGTAGAATCAGAACCCACTTGGCGATAGTTCACTAGCCTATTGGACTCCCCACACCTCAGGTAGAACTTATACCCACTTAAAAATTTTTGCGAGATAGTGGAAGTCTTAGCAAGGAACAAACAGGGGGCTCAGAGGGTGGTCCGCAGCCGCTTGTGAAGCAGAGGGCCAGAGGTTCCGACAGAGCGCGGGAAGCCGGGAACACAAAGGCGGGCGGGAGGGGCCGAATCCCACGCACTGACGGCAGCGCAGCTGGGAAGGGAGCCCGGGTGGCAGGGCCAAATCCCCGCGAACCCACGGCAGGACAACTGGGGAGAGAGTCAGGCGTGGGCTGGGCCAGGGATCCACGCACCCACGGCTGAGCTGCTGGGGCGAGAGGTCCACTCAGGCGACCGGGGGATCCGGGGCTCTGTGCACCCATGGCAGAGCAGCCAGGGAGGGAGAGCCGCAGCTACGCAGACAGGGAGGGAATCAAGCTCAGAGGCCAGGCCTGTGGCGAGAAGCCTAGTGAGAAACCAGAAATCGGGACCATAGCTGTACTCTGGAAAATCCACACATATTAGGTGTGGAGCCAGACCCTGTCAGCCTCCGTGACAACAAACAAAGCCCACAGAATCTGTGCCTGGGCAAACAGGTCCATACCATCAGAACAATTACAGGCTGATAACTCAGAGTGCAACATAGAGAAGTCTGAATTGGGAGCAGTGAAACAATTCTGTTCCATTACTCACAACCTGGGAATAGGCTGCACCAGCTCACAGTGCCTCAGACGATTAAAACCACAATGACCCTGAAATCCCCCTGTAAGTAACGACAGATAGCCAAGTAACTCGTCCCCTGCACCAAAGCATCCACTGTGGATCCAAGCACAGAAAACAACAAGAACAGACAGCTAAACGCACCCAATGGCCAAAGGTAAAAAAAAAAAAAAAAAAAAAAATAGAAATCAAGGAAATATGACTCCAACAAAGCAGAATTATCCTAGCTCATCCAATTCGGATGACCTCACACCAACAGAAACACATGAAAACGTTGACAATTCTGCATTATGGAAAGTGATAGAGTCCCTGCAAGAAGAACTTAAATCTATGAAGGAATTCAAAGAAGCCACAATTCTACAACTCAAAACAAGGAACAACACCATTAAAGAGCTCCAAGCCAAGGTGACAGAGCTTGAACAGGAAAAGGACAAAGCTATGAAAGATTTTCATACAAAAACAAGCAAGCTGGAGAAGGAAATGTACAAAACGAACAAAACCATACAAGACATGAAAATAGAAATAGAAACAATAAAGAAAACACAGTCCTTTAGAGCTTGTTTGGAGGTTCTAGCAGGGGAGCACAGCTACTCGTATACCCTTGACCGAAGACCGGTCCTCCTCTATTCGGGGAAGGTCGTCCTCTTCGACCGAGCGCGCAGCTTCGGGAGGGACGCACATGGAGCAGCGAGGGAGGAAGGGGACACCCGCCTAGCCAGCCAGATCAGCTGAATCAACCCTGGCGATCAATGGAGTGACAGATGTCGCAGCCAGATCGCCCTCACATCCTAAGATTGGGTATTAAAAAAAAAAAAGTAAAAAAAAAAAAAAAAAAGAAAACACAGTCAGAGTTAAAAGAGGAAGTAGAGAACCAAGGGAAGAGAACAGGAACTATGGATGTGAGTATCAACAATAGGATGCAAGAGATGAAAGACAGGATCTCAGGCATGGAAGATTCAGTGGAAGAAATCAGTACAACATCCAAAGAAAATGAGAAGGCTAAAAATTCTCTCACCCACGACATCCAAGAAATCAAGGACTCAATGAAAAGATGGAACCTAAGAATTATAGGTATAGAGGAAAGAGAGGACTCCTGACTCCAAGGTCCAGGAAATATCTTCAACAAAATCATAGAGGAAAACTTCCCAAACCTGAAAAAAGAGATGCCAATAAAAATCCAAGAGGCTTACAGAACACCAAACAGATTAGACCAGAAAAGAAACTCCTCTCGCCACATAATAATTGAAACCCCAAATGTACAGAAAAAAAAAGAATATTAAAAGCTGTAAGAGAAAAAGGTCAAGTCACATACAATGGCAGACCCATCAGAATTACACCTGATTTCTCCTCAGAAACTTTAAAAGCTAGAAGGGCCTGGTCAGATATACTACAAGTCCTGAGAGATCATAGGTGCCCAGCCAGACTAATTTATCCAGCAAAACTCTCTATCAACATAGATGGAGAAAACAAGATATTCCATGACAAAATCAAATTTAAACAATATCTACCCACAAACCCAGCCCTACAGAAAATCCTAGAAGGAAAATCCCAACCCAGAGAAGAAAACTCCACCCAAGAAAACAAAGGGAATAGAAAACCCCTCAGCAACTAAACCAAAAGAGACACAGGACCACCACCTATACCAAACTAATGGGAAAAAACAACCCCAGGTCACTAATATCCATCAACATCAATGGACTCAACTCCCCAATAAAAAGACATAGGTTTACAGAGTGGATCCGCAAGCAAGACCCTTCCTTATGCTGTATACAAGAGACACATCTAACTACGAAAGATAGACACTGCCTCAGAGTAAAGGGCTGGGAAAAGGTTTTCCAAGCAAATGGACCCAGGAAGCAAGCTGGAGTAGCCATCCTAATATCAAACAAAACAGACTTCCAACTGAAGTTAATGAAGAAAGACAAAGAAGGGCACTATATACTCATTAAAGGGAATATTCATCAAAGGAAATCTCAATACTGAACATCTACGCCCCAAATTCAAAGGCACCTACTTTCGTAAAAGAAACACTTCTAAAACTTAAAGTGCACGTCGATCACAACACATTAGTAGTGGGAGACTTCAACACCCCACTCACAACAATGGACAGATCATCAAGACAGAAGACAAACAGAGAAATATTGAGTCTAACAGAGATCATGAAACAAATGACCCAACAGATATCTACAGAACATTTCACCCAAACACAAAGGAATACACCTTTTTCTTAGCACCCCACGGAACCTTCTCCAAAATCGACCACATAGTTGGTCACAAGGATAGTCTCAATAGATACAAGAAAATTGAAATAACACCTTGTATCTTATCAGACCACCACGGAATAAAGCTGGTCTTCAACAGCAAAAGAATCAACAGAAAGCCTACACACACATGGAAATTGAACAGCTCCTTACTGGATGACCACTGGGTCAGGGAAGAAATAAAGAAGGAAATCAAAGACTTCTTAAAATCCAACGACAATGAAGACACAACATACCCAAACCTATGGGATACATTGAAAGCTGTGCTACGAGGAAAGTTCATAGCACTAAGTGCTTTCAAAAAGAAAATTGTGACAGCTCATATTAGTGAACTAACAGCTAAACTGGGTGAATTGGAAAAAAAAGAAACAAACACTCCCAAGAAGAGCAGAAGGCAGGAAATCACCAAACTTAGGGCTGAAATCAACAACTTAGAATCAAAAAGAACTATACAAAGAGTCAATGAAACCAAGAGGTGGTTCTTTGAGAAAATCAACAAAATAGACAGACTCCTAGCCAAATTAACTAAAAGGCAAAGGGAAAGAACCCAAATCAACAAAATCAGAAATGAAAAGGGAGAAATAACAACAGACATTGAGGAGATCCAGAAAATATTCGGGCATTACTTTAAAAATCTATATTCCACTAAATTTGAAAACCTAAGCGAAATGGACAATTTCCTCGATAAATTCCACCTACCAAAACTAAATCAAAATCAGATTAACAGCTTAAACAGCCCAATAACACCCAAGGAAATAGAAACAGTCATTAATAATCTCCCAACCAAAAAAAGCCCAGGGCCAGATGGCTTTAGCACGGAATTCTACAGGACCTTCAAAGAGGAACTAACACCATTACTTTTCAAACTCTTCCACCACATAGAAACAGAAAGAACACTGCCAAACTCATTCTATGAGGCCACAGTCACCCTAATTCCTAAACCACACAAAGACCCAACAAAGAAAGAGAACTTCAGACCAATCTCCCTCATGAACATAGATGCAAAAATACTTAATAAAATACTAGCAAACCGAATTCAAGAACACATCAAAAGTATCATACACCATGATCAATTAGGCTTCATCCCTGGAATGCTGGGATGGTTCAATATACAAAAGTCTATCAATGTAATTCACCACATAAACAAGATGAAAGAAAAAAACCACATGATAATCTCGCTAGATGCAGAAAAAGCATTTGAGAAAATCCAACACCCCTTCATGCTAAAAGTTCTGGAGAGAATGGGCATACAAGGTCCATACCTAGAAATAATAAAGGCAATATACAGCAAGCCAGTAGCCAACATCAAATTAATGGAGAGAAGCTTGAAGCATTTCCTCTAAACTCAGGGACAAGACAAGGATGTCCACTTTCACCATATCTCTTCAATATAGTACTTGAAGTCCTTGCTAGAGCAATAAGACAACTAAAGGAGATCAAAGGGATAAAAATTGGAAATGAAGAAGTCAAATTATCCCTATTCGCAGATGATATGTTAGTATACATAAGCGACCCCAAAAACTCAACCAAAGAACTCTTACAGCTGATAAACAACTTCAGCAAGGTGGCTGGATACAAAATTAACTCAAAAAAATCAGAAGCCCTTCTTTATACAACAAACAAATATACCGAGAAAGAAATAAGGGAAACAACCCCCTTCACAATAGCCACAAACAACATAAAATACCTGGGGGTAACTCTAACCAAGCATGTAAAGGACCTATATAACAAGAACTTCAAGCCCCTGAAGAAAGAAATGGAAGAGGCCTTTAGAAGATGGAAAGATCTCCCATGCTCATGGATAGGTAAGATCAACATAATAAAAATGGCTATCCTACCAAAAGCAATATATAGATTTAATGCAATTCCTATCAAAATACCAACACAATTCTTTATAGACATGGAAAAAGCTATTCTCAACTTCATATGGAACAATAAAGAGCCCAGAATAGCTAAATCAATCCTGTACAATGAAAAAACATCTGGAGGTATCACCATCCCAGATTTCAAGCTGTACTACAGAGCAACAGTAATAAAAACAGGATGGTACTGGTATAGAAACAGACCAGTGGATCAAAGGAATCGAATTCAAGACCCAAACATGGACCCATACACATATGGCCAACTAATCTTTGACAAAGAAGCCAAAACCACACAATGGAAGAAGGACAGCATCTTCAACAAATGGTGCTGGTACAACTGGATGTCCACTTGCAAAAGAATGAAATTAGACCCATACCTATCACCTTGTACAAAACTTAATTCCAAGTGGATCAAAGACCTTAACATAAGGCCAGCCACACTAAAGACACTAGAAGAAAAAGTAGGAGAAACCCTCGAACTCATTGGCACAGGTGACAACTTCCTGAACAGAACACCAACAGCTCAGGACCTGAGATCAACAATCAATAAATGGGACCTCATGAAACTGAAAAGCTTCTGTAAGGCAAAGGACACTCTCACTCGAACAAAACTGCAACCAACAGACTGGGAGAAAATCTTCACCAACCCCACATCTGATAGAGGGCTATTATCTAAAATCTACAAAGAACTCAAGAAACTAAATGCCAAGAAACCAAATAATCCAATCAAAAAATGGGAGATGGAGCTAAATAGAGAATTCACAAAGGAGGAATCCCTAAGGGCTGAGAGACACCTGAAGAAATGTTCAACATCCTTAATCATCAGAGAAATGCAACTCAAGATGACTCTGAGATTCCACCTAACACCTGTTAGAATGGCTAAGATAAGAGCTCAAATGATAGCGCATGCTGGCGAGGGTGTGGAGAAAGGGG
Organism: Lophiomys imhausi; assembly: GCA_907164525.1. Taxonomy (NCBI): domain Eukaryota; kingdom Metazoa; phylum Chordata; class Mammalia; order Rodentia; family Muridae; genus Lophiomys; species Lophiomys imhausi. The sequence goes on from CAJQZJ010032268.1 coordinate 755,419, forward strand.
AACCCTACTCCATTGCTGGTGGGAGTGCAGGCTTGTGCAACCACTATGGAGGTCTGTCTGGCGATATCTTAGAAATCTAGGAATAACCTTGCCTCAGGACCCAGCCATACCACTTCTGGTTATACACCCAAAGGACCTCTCACAGAGACATAGGGAAGTCTCCTCATCTATGTTCATAGCAGCCTTATTTGTAATAGCTAGAAATTTGAAACAACCCAGATGTCCCTCAACTGAAGAATGGATTAAAAAATTGTGGTACATCTATACAATGGAATATTACTCAGCTATAAGAAACAATGAAATCATGCAATTTGCAACCAAATGGATGGATCTAGAGGAGCTCATCCTGAGTGAGCTAACCCAGTCTCAGAAGGATGCACATGGCAGCTATTCACTTATAGTAGGATTTTAACTATATCGTACAGGATATCTGTACTACAACCAACACACTAAAAGGAACATGGACATAAATTTTTTTTTATCTTTTTCTTTTTCCTTCTTTTTTTCTTTTTTCTTTTTCCTTTTCCCTTTTCTTTTTCCTCTCTTTTTTTGTGGATATTCTTTGTTTTTGTGGGTTTGTGTGTTTGTTGGTCTTTTTTTTAGTATTCCCCCAGTAGCAAGGAGACACCTTTCACTGGCAGTACTGCCTCGTAGGCCCCCGGAGAATGAAGAGGCTCTTCGCCCTCCTATACTCCTGATCTGTGGTGAGAGACTGTTAGGCAGGGACACTCCACCCCAGAGGAACAAGACGGAAGGGTTAGGGGGTAGAGCATGGGAGGGTGGGCCTGGGAAGCGGGAAAAGAGCACAATATGATAAGGATGTAACCTGAAGCAACAAACAAATAAATTTATTAACTAAAAAAAAAAAAAAAAAGGCAGGTGGCAGGGCTGAAACACTGTGAATGGAATAGAGGATACAGCCATTCGGCCTGGTTTTGCAGACCTCCAGGAGTCGAGAAGACGTGGAGCTAAGGTAAAATACAAGAGAATTGTGATATTGTCCCATGCCTTTGACTTCAGCGGAGACGGGGTGGGGGGGGCACCTTAGAGTTGGTGGTATTATGTATTCTGGAGTCATACAGAGTGGGGTGGTGAGGGTGCATACTCTTGGTCCCACCATTCAAGAAGAGTACACCCTTGGTCCCAGCTCCCAGCTCACTGGAGACAGAAACGGGCAGATCCCGGAGCTCAGGGTCAGCCTGATGCTGGGCAAACTCTAAATAGAGAAAGACTTTGATCCAGGAGTGGTGGAACACATCTTTGATCCCTTCAGATGGGAAACACAGGTCTCTGATCCCAATAATTAGAGTTCAGAGACACACACATGGGATTTGGAGGGACCTAGGTTTGGAGGTTACTTACAAAAGGCCTTCTCGATGCAGGCAGATTGTCCTTTGGGATCTCAAAATATATACACTAGAGCTGGTTTAGCTCCAAGGTGACAGAATGATTTCTTCTTTAACCCCGATTGAAAGATAATGCTTTGTATGTTGTCGGAAGGCCAAATTTGCTTCAGGAGAAGTACTACCTAGCCCCCCCCCCAAAAAAAAGAGGGCAATTGTCCCAGGGTTGGGATTGGGGCAGGGCTCTGTTCTTATCTTTCCAGGAGAATCGAAGCGTCCATTAGGGGAGCCCGGGGACGGCTCGACAGTGGAAACCTCAGCAGAGACCAGAATCAGGCACCAAGGAGGACGAGTGACCCAGTTGATTCTGCCTGGCAGACTTCTTCAATAGCTGTCTCCATCGGGGCCTGCAACCACCACGGCAATCCAATGTCACTGGGACAGTTCAGCTCTACACAATGCCCTGGCAGGAACCTCAGTGAAGCCTGCAAGATCAGCTTCTCCCTACAAACCCCTTAGGTCATCTAAACAGCTGAGAACAGAAGGACTGAACATAAAAGGAGTGTACTAACATTTTTAACCTTTTTTTCCATTTGGGTTCGGGCCCCAAACAGGTCTACTAGGACCCAAATCAGCAGGAAGTCACTTTAAGAGAGCGACGTCCCACGCCCAGAGGGTGGGGAAGGTGTTTCTCCACCCTTCTTTTTGGTTATTTGAAGGATAACTGAGATCTCCGATATTTAGGGCTAGAGATTACAAGCTGATAAATGGTCCTGTTTAATGGGTTTTGGAGGTTAGCCCCAGGGACTTCCTACTTTTCCTTTTCTGTATCCTTCTTCCTCTCCTATGTAGGAGTGCATAGGCTTGAGAAAAACGAGATATAGACATAGCACAGGAAGGTCCAAGAAGAAGGGGCAGACTATTGAATATGCCCTTATACGTTTGTATAGTGATATAAAATTAGTAGTTTATTTGGCTAAAGTGGTATTGACCATTGTTTATTGTGCAAAAATAAGATTGTATTGGATTACATCAGTATTGATCTTTGTATATTGATACAAAATTAAGATTATAGTTGGCCACAATGGTATTGACCCTTGTATATGGACGTAATATTAAGATTGTATTGGGCTACATAGGCATTGATCTTTGTATATTGATACATAATTAAGAGTATATTTAACCACAATTGAATAGATCTTTGTATATTGATACAAAATTAAAGGTAACGCTTCCTAATGGTATCATACCTAGAGATACTTAAAAATAAAATATGAAGCTCTGGCCTGTTGATACCAACTCTCTAAAACGGTCTAGGATAGTTAAGTAAAACAAACTCCTAGTCATGCAAACATGTCACTTTGTTAGCTACTATGACAGTCTATCACAGATATTCTCTAAATTACCCAGTAATCAAGTTGCTAAGAGACAAGCAACATTTGCTCATCTAAATACAAGAGATGGATAGGGCATCTTCAAAAACCCCAAGAGATCTGCAGAATATGGCATTCAAAGATGTTATCTTAAATTAAGATTTTCTTTTTTTTTGATATCAAGACATATCAGCACCTGACAGCACCCCCTATTCTACTCCAAGTAGAAGATAAGCATTGAAGAACCTCCACTGTAAGATGGTTGAATTAGTGGCAAGCCTATCTCTTGGCATGAAAAAACCCCTTGCACCAACTGCAGACAGACTATTGTCCAAAAAGGACAAAACTTGGTAGCAGGGAAGTCGACAGCCTAACTCTGCCAAGACAGGGTAGGTAAGTCCTTCATAATCCCTGCTCTACAACAAATGTCTGTCAGAGAAACAGGACCCAAAGGCTGAAGACTGATGCAGGAGTGTATGGAGAGAAATTGGGATCTGTCCAGGCAGTTATTGGTATGTCCTTTCTTAGTTTTGGAAGCTGCAGGCCCTGCACTTCCTATATAAGCAGATATATTTATCCCTCTCAGGTCTCTGAGGTGGTTGAAGAATAGACAGCTAGAGTCTCATAGTTAAATTTTGAGTTGTTTAGGAATCAAGAGGGTGTTATAGATCTAAGAAGATACTCTTAAAAGTGTGTTGCAAGTTAGTATGAATGTTGAGTCAGATATAGACCTTTAAACTCATGGAGATGGTTAGATAGTAGAATGTTAAAGTCAGGGGCCAAATATGTATAAACTGGACATTGGGAAGGTATATTGGGCCATTTAACTCTCATAAATGTGGCATACTTATATCTGTTGTTTTGTATAATACTTACTGTTATAAGAGAAGGAACCATCTGTTGGACTGAAAGGGGAAACTTCTGGGGGGAAGAGGGTGGAAGGGCGGGATAGGAAGGGGGAATAGGGAGGGGTTTGTGACTGAGATGTAACTTGAAGAAAAAAAAAATAAAGTATTTTAAAAAAAGAAAAAGAAAAAAAATAATCCATAGGAAAAAGTTAATTATTTTCACAAATGAGTCTCTAATGCCCAACACAATCTGTTAAAATTATTTTCTCTAGTGAGCTGGCTTTGTCTTTAATCACAGATCACTATTCTACAGCTAAGGGAAGTTTGTGTCTCCACTCTTTTCTGTTATTGTTATCTGAATGTTTATCAGTTTGAAATATCACGTTCCTGATTATAGCTTTCTGATATCTATTGAAATGTCATTATGTATCTATTTATTTACATAACTGGGTGGTTATTTTTATGAGAATCAAAAACCTTTTTCCAATTTGTTTTGGTTACTAAATTAACCAAGCCACTTGTTATTTATATCAATTACAGTATTAGTTTATTAATATCTTCAAAAAATCTTGCTGGGATTTCTCATTTGGATTTTTCTTGTATATATAAATAAGTTTGGAAGAATCTGACATTGTCTCAGCAATATTGAGTCTTCAATATATGAGCACAATACATTACCTCTCTAGATCTTTCAATGATATTTTATTATATGTTAGCAGGGCCTTAGGGACCTGAAACTTTAGATAGTGTTTGTAAACTTATAATTAACTGAAAAGAAGAGAGAAAACTTTAAAAAAATCAAACTAAGATATTACCATAAAGTAATGTGATCAAATTCTACACAAAAATATTTAAGTTTCAATTTTAAATTATTTGCTACTTTAAATGATCTCCCAAGTGAACCTCATGCAGTCCAATGACATGGTTCTTTCTTACTTTAAATGAAGTGTGGGAATGTTGCTTTAATCTTTTTGGTCTTTATTCTGGTGTTTTTAGAGTGTGGATTACACATTTAAAATAGACAAAAATACATTGATGTATAAGTTTATTATATAATATTAAATATCACACCTATTCAATAAATGGAAATATTGACAGGCATCAAAACTGCAGACTGCATTTTCAGTTATGTTCCCAACTACAATGTAAAATTTAGCTTGTTTTTAATAATTCTTAATTATATAAAATGTTTCAAAACATGTTTCTCTGAGTGTTATCTATGATTTGAAAAACTTAAGAAAATCCTCAAAATGTTATAAACCTTGAAAGAACTCAGGAAAACAGTTCTGTGAACACTTGCTTTATCAAGCTTGAAGCTACCTCTCTGCCTCCAGAGGGCACTGTTAGTAGCTGCCTTGTGATTTATTTACCTCTTTTATTTCATTAGTTGAGAGTCTGAGCTCTTAATCTCTGTCCTTAATGAATATGAATCAACTCTACTCCAAGGAGAACAAACTAACCTTTGTGGCTAGAGGTGGCCTTGCTTGGTTAGTGGAGGGCATATTTATAAGTAATGAAAATAAAATGCCAAGATACCAATAGACTTTGTAAGTATTATGGATGGATGGCGCTCTCCTATTCGACATGTCTGGATATGATTTGTCATCAGTAATATAGAAGAACTGTGGTGTGCCAGTCAATGGTGCTGCTGAGAATTACTTTAAAAGTAGTTATTCCCCTTGGGTAGTCAGTGCTCAAATCTAGACAAGAAAGGCAATATCTCCCCAAATACTAACAGTTTTAAAAGTAGAGCTAGATGTTTCTCAGGTTCGATATTGAGATAAAACTTTGTGTACCAAGACTAACTTTGCAAAATTCAAATAGCAAGTTAGACCTCCAGAGTAAGTTAATATGTCCTATAAATGTAGAGCAGAATTTGTATGTTGTGTATGTGAATGAGAGAGAGAGAGAGTTATAAGAGGGGTATAATGCCAGCAAGTCACTCTTAATATATATTTGGAAATAATGAGTTAAAACAATTCTCATTTTTTAATATCACACAACACTTTTTTAATGATGAATACAAAAGTTTGAAGCCAAACAGAAGTTCCTTTATCTTTATTTTCAGAAAGATACAGACATAATATTTTGTCATTATTTAAATATGTACTATGACTACACTAAATATAAATGAAAGTTAATTCTTAGAAATCTGCTTATTTGATTTCTGCATGGTTGTAAAAATTATAAAGGGAACACACTGATCATTTTACTCACTTGTGTTTAATTGTATATTTAATAATGTGTCCTTGAAAAAATATAGGTAACTGATTCCCAAACCACACAAAGACCTAAAACGAAAGAGAACTTCAGACCTATTTCCCTCATAAACATAGATGCAAAAATACTTAATAAAATACTTTCAAACCGAATCTAAGAACACATCAAAAGTATCATGCACCATGATCAAGTAGGCTTCATCCCAGGAATTCAGGGATGGTTCACCATGTGAAAATCCATCAACGTAATTCATCATATAAACAAGCTGAAAGATAAAAACCACATGATCTTATCACTAGATTCAGAAAAAGCATTTTACAAAATCCAATACCCCTTCATGCTAAAAGTCCTGGAGAAAGTTGGCATGCAGGGACCATACCTTGAAATAAAGAAGGTGACCTACAGCAAGCCAGTAGCCAACATCAAATTAAATGGATAGAAATTTAAAGCATTTCCTCTAAAATCAGGGACAAGGCAAGGATGCCCACTCTCCCCATATCTCTTTAACATAGTACTTGAAGTTCTAGCCAGAGCACTAAGACAACTAAAGGAGATCAAGGAGACACAGATTGGAAACAAAGAAGTCAAATTATCACTATTTGCAGACAATATGATAGCATATATAAGTGATCCCAAAAAATTCCACCAGAGAACTAATACAACTGCTAAACACCTTCAGCAAGGGGACTGGATACAAAATTAACTCAAAAAAATCAGTACACCTTCTTTACACAAAAGATAAATGGGCTGAAAAAGAAATTAGAGAAACAAAACTCTTTACAGTAGCCACAAACAATATAAATACTTGGGGGTAATTCTAACCAAGCAAGTGAAAGACCAGTATGACAAGAACTTCGAGTCCTTGAAGAAAGAAATTGAAAAGGACATCAGAAGATAGAAAGATATCCTATGCTCATGGATAGGTAGGATCAACATAATAAAAATGGCCATCCTACCAAAAGCAATACACAGATTCAATGAAATTCCTATAAAAATACCAACACATTTGTTTACAGACCTGGAAAAAAAATTCAACTTCACATGGAATAACAAAAAGCCCAGAGTAGCTAAATCAATCCTGTATAATTAAAAAACAACTGGAGGTATAACCATCCCATATTTAAAGCTATACTAGAGAGCAATAGTAATAAAAACAGCATGGTACTGGTATAGAAAGGACCAGTTGATCAATACAATTGAATTGAAGACCCAGAAATGAACCCACAAACCCATGGTCACTTAATTTTTGACAAAGAAGCCAAAACTGTACAATAGAAAAAGGACAGCATCTTCAACAAATGGTGCTGGTCTAACCGGAAGTCAATATGAAAAAGAATGAAAATATACCAATATTTATCACCTTGCACAAAACTTAAGTCCAAGTGGATCAATGACCTTAATCTAAAGCCCGACACATTAAATCTAATACAAGACAAAATGGAGAAAAGCCTTGAACTCATTGGCACAGGTGACAACTTCCTGAACAAAACACCAATAGCTCAGGCTCTAAGAACAACAATCAATAAACATGACCTCATGAAACTGAAAAGCTTCTGTAAGGAAAAGAACACTGTCATTTGAACAAAATGGCAACCTATAGATTGGGAAAAGATCTTTACCAATCCCACATCTGACAGAGGTCTAATATCCATAATTTACAAACAACTCAAGAAATTAAACACTAAAAAAACAAATAATCTAATCAAAAAATGGGAAATAGAGCTTCACTGAGAATTTACAAAGGAGGAATGTCTAATGGCCAAGAGACACTTGAAGAAATGCTCAACATTCTTAATCATCAGAGACATGCAACTCAAGACAACTCTGAGATTCCATCTCACACCTGTCAGAATGACCAAGATCAATAACTCAAATGACATCACATGCTGGCTAGGTTGTGGAGAAAGGCATTCCTCCATTGCTGGTGGGAGTGCAAATTTGTACAAACACTATGGAAATCAGTCTAGAGAAATGCCCTAGAGCACTGGCTGTTCTTCCAGAGAACCAGTGTTTGATTCCCCAGAACCTACATGGTGGCTCACATCCAACTGTAAATTAATTTCCAGGAGATCTAATATCTTTTCTGGCTTCCATCAACAACTGCACATACATGGTACACATGTATACAATCAGGTACACACATATATCCATATAAAAAATAAATAAAATCTTTCAAAGTAATGAAACTGGTCAATGTTTCAAGAGTTTGAAAGCCATAATACATCTGATCAGTACAAGTCCTTACTTGAAGAAATAGTATATGACAGTATGCTTTATACTTAGATTATAAATTTGTGATAAAGTTATGAGTATTTTGTCATTAAAGTAATAAAAACATATACATAGTTTGCTATAAACGAAGTAGAAAATGAAAATAAAAGGTATAACTTATAAGAGGAAAAAACTTTATGTACTGTAACCTCAAGCTATGTTTTTAGGTTAAATATTATAAATCTTTGCAACAATTAATTTGGAAAACAGCCCAGATTAAATCATTTAATCTGGACATTTGTAGTGTTTCTGGAAGAGGAGATACCCAGTTAACATAATTTGCTGCTTCCTTTCTTCTTCTGGATGTAGAATATACAGTAGTTAGAACAAAGATTCTGATGATTCTGTATTTTGATTTGGCTATCCCTTTACTCTTTGGTTATTCATTACTGTCTATAATGTTGATTAACTCTATACCTAATTATTTCATTATTGAAATGGGGGATATAGGCACTATTTTAGTGATATTATAAGGATAAAATTTATTCATATGTATAAAACATTTGAATGACTCACACAGAGCAAACACAAAGTAAGTCCTCATTTGTATACAAAAAGTTGAAAAGCAAAGCCTTAATTGATTACAGCATTATAATGAAACAATATTATAGCATTGAAAATATATCTTGTTGGTATTTAATCCATGTATATTTCTCATATTTAAGAAAGTTGCCTTTTAACACACTAATAGTAACTATACTTGTGTCTAATTCTTAAGATTAATTTCTAATTCTCCAAAAATGTCCTTTGTTCTATCCCTATGAATATGGTATTTTTCTTTATTGTACTGAGGAACTTGGCACTTACAACCACTTCAAACAAAGACATTTACTCCTCTAGCTAAAAATAAACCAAAAATAATTACTTATAGTTTAATAAGGAAGATATATTATCTGTATATCACTAGAAACATGTACAAAACAGTATATAAAATGGCATTTATAAGAAGAGATTTGGTTTTTAAGAGAAAGTAAGTTCTTTACTCAGTAATTAGATATGCAGGTAGGTCTGGGAAAGATGCTGGGAAGATAAGTAATTCTGCACCACTATCACCTGCAAAACATTTCCATTAATTCTGAGCCTTCAGCCCTATGTTGAACTATATAATTGATTTATGTTTGATTCCCACAAACATAGACATTTTCAAGGTTTACAGGTTTAATCTCTCTTATTTACTACTGGATGCCTAGGATATAGAATAATGTCTGGTGAAAACAGGAATCACTATTTATTGAATGCATATTTGGAGAGATGGTTGGCTGAGTGGAGGTATAGATTTTTGTGATCCCGAAAGTCCTATTATATACTTCCTTCTACTTTTGTTATGTGTAATAAAACAATAGAAATTTATATTATCATAAATATATACCAATATAAGTACAGTAGGAAATCTTAGAGTTTCTAAGGAAATACTTATCCTTATGTTTCCATAGTGACATTTAGTGATAACTGTTATTTATTCAAATAATTTTATTTCCATTCTGACTTGATCTAACTCTGAGATGCAGAGATTATCCTATATATTCTGAAGCAAGAGATAAAAGTCAGGAAAAGTATATAAATACATGAATTTGGACACATTATAGCTAATATAAATTACATAGGAATTAATTAACTATTAAATATAAAAGTGCTTTCTTTTGTGTTCTTATTAAGCATATTTGATCAATTAGCCAAAAAAACCCCTTCTTTATTTACAGTGAACTTGTTGCTGAAATTGTGGCTTTCAAGTAAACCTTGACCATACATTTCCAAGCCAATCAAATGAAAGGGTTTAGACTTACAAAATGAAAATATTTATAGGCGATTTGTCAAGAATTGACTATGACCAATGAATGAAAACAAAGATTTTACTACAACATAAAGGATACTTTGGTATCTTCAGGTAAGATATAAGTATTTAACTCAAAATTAATGAAAAATGTCTAAGTTGAGTAGGTCACAAATTCATTAAAAGGCTTTTGGATTATTCAAACTGAAACGTAGAAATTATCATGAGGACATGGAACAAGATGGCACGCAGTTCTTCCAGGGATCATATATTCACAGTCACACCAAACTGGACATCACACACCAAGCTAACTTTTCAAGAGTTAAGAAGGATAGGTGGGAGATACTACAAATAAATAAAATACTGTTTATTATAACAGTAAAAACTAGAAGAACAGGCTACTTGTGTGGCCAAGCAGCATAGTCAATTCTTGCCTGGGAATTAGAACAAGAATACAGCCGAGACCTTACACTTGAAATCCACAGCAATCCTACTGCAGTGAAATCTAATGGTACCAATGTCCCATAACCTCTGCTCCGGGACATTTCTCAAGAGCTAAGCCATTCTGCCTGCACTTGTCAAGTGACCAAGATACTTTTGCCTGTACTCTTGCAACTCAGGCAAGAGAAGGGGAAGCCGAATTTCAAGCACTGGTGGGCGAAGTTCAAAGCACAGAACGGGACTTTGCTTTAGGTTCAGTGCCAAGCTGAGACCTAACACCAGGCAAAGCCCAGGAGTCTCTGAACCCAGCCCTCAGACAGACCCTCTTGACAAGCAAGCAGAGACCTGAATAAAAATGTACAGACTTAAGTTTGGGTTACATCACTGTCAGCCTTGTAATGTTCCCATGTCTCCCTTTTTCTAGGACTACAGCTGTGAAGTAGATATGCCTTAGTTTGGTTATTAGCATTGGTATAGCAGCCAAAGGACTGTCTCTAAGAGCTGTTTCCAACTTTAGACAGCATAGATATCTCCAAGCCAGTGCTCACAGATGGAGCCTCTAGACCTGTTCTTACTCTAGGATGCCAGTGTACCAGTAGGGAATCCTAGATTTTTTTTTGCCTGTAACTCTTTGGATCACACTATGAATATAAACAGATGCATCACACTGGGGTAGTCTCTTGAGGTTTTAACAATCACATGAAATACATCCTGGAAACAGCCTTGGTGGCCCAAGAAATGTTTTATTAACAATGTTTCAATCTCAGGAAGCATCAATGCAGACCAAGACTGGATAGGGGAGACAGTTTGGCCATAGGACTGTGGGAGCTGACCTAGAACTGGGAAGGTACAGTATTGCAATGTTGGTGGCCAAAACAAAAGTGTGAAACTGAACTCAATAGTGATTCCTACTAGTCCTTTAGAGCCCATCAGTGTATAAGCATAGACTCACAAGGGAATAAGCCAGCTAGGGCCAATTTTCATCTTAGGGAGAGGCAGAGAGCAACAGCACTTTTTTGGTGTAATCCCTCGTTCACCAAGTATCCACCAGCTATTGTAGTTTGAATGTGGAATGGAATGCCCTCACAAACTGAGCTCACATGTTTGAATGATTAGTAAACAGTTAGAGAAAAATGTTGTCAGAAGATTTGGAAGATTTGTGCTTGAGGCCTATATAGAAAATATAGGAGTGAAGAGGCAGGACTAGGGAGTTATATATAGTCCCACTTCCACACTGAAGTCACACTGCCTTAAACAAAATGTCACCAGTCACTGCAAAAACTTCCACAATCACCCATTGAACTTCTACCTACTATTACTCTCCCAATATGAACCTAAGATATAAAATAAACTCTTCTTCCTCTAGGCTGCTTCAGTAAGGTGCTTTACCCACTGATGGGTAAACTAATCACCAATTGTTTTTTTTAGGACAAACAGCAGCAAGAGTTTTAGTCTAGAGGTGGTAGAGTGACAACATTCCAACAAAAACATCAACAAGCCTGGATTTACCATCAATGAATGATAAAAATAGTAGATCTGACAATGATTTACAGAAATAAGCACTGTAGTGCTTAATATTATAAACTCAACTTGGTCTAGAATCACTTTGCTCCATTCATGCAATCCCTGCCATGTTTGACTATATCCCCCTCAAACTGTAAGCTAAAATAAATACTTGTGTACATACACTATTTTGTCAGGTATTTGTCACAGTGATGTGTGGGGTCAGGAAACCCGTGTTGACCAGGGGAACTGGCCTGGAGCAAGAGTGAGGTCAAGACATGTCCAAACCTCCAAAATTTCATCCTGAGACCCACAGGAATAGGACTGCTTCCTCCCTGTTCTGGACCAGCACACTCCAATGCACATAGACTTACAACCTCCACCTCTGCCAGCCTTGAGGTGGTCAGTAGCCTGGCGACCAGGTTACAAGTGAAACATCCTCTCTCTTTATAAGGACATGTTCAGCAAGAACCTGAAATCCCTCTTCATGTAAATAAGCATTCCCAGAATCTCTGCCCCAACCCATTTTGCACATTCTCCCAGAAAACTCCTACCCTCTCCCCAAGGCCTTAAGGTTTACATAGCCCTTATCCCCCCCTCCCCAATAAATAGAGTGGTTTCACTAAAATTGTCTCTGGAGAAGGCTTTTTCTCCTGTACTTATGCATACCGAGATCCTGCCTAACCCACCATTCCCAGTTAAGCTTCATTACCTCCAGTACAGCCCACTGCACAACAATGCCTGGCTGCCCTGAAGGGAAAAGCACACCTGGAACTGTAATGATGGCAACCAGATATGGGGCTATTTTTACAACAAATCTGACCATGTCTCCCTATCTTCCTCTTTTTCTTTCTCCCCATGTATTAACAGTGTGTATCTACATATATACATTTATTATACATCTATATACCCTTCATGAGTGCATTTCAAGTAATTATACTAAACAGCACTTTGTTCTAAAGTTATTAAAAATTATTTATAAATTCAGTTTCATTACTGTCAGATTAATATTATAAGAGAATGTAAAATTACTTCCTGTATAACGCATAAACATAATTTTCAATGTATTGTGCAAAAGAAAATTCCAATTACAATGAGGAAAAAGGTAAAAACAAAATATAAGGTGTCTAAGAGTAACTGAACATGAAATATACAAAGGGTTATATGAAGAACAGTTTAAGTACATGCAAAAGAAATAAGAAAATTAAGCAAATAAAAAGTAGGCTATTATTTTTAATTGCAAATACATCACAAAAAGGATCTGCAAGTATACTCTCCCCCACGAATACATGCAAACTGCAAACACACACATTTTTTCACTGTACAAAATCTTTTGCTTATGATATTTTTATTATTTTTGTACTTTCTTCATTATTTCCTTCCCATCACCAAAATGTCAGTTCCATAAAGTCAATTAATACTCATCAAGTAAGAAGGGTCTGGCACATACCCAGTGCTAAATAAATAGGCTCCAAATAACCAAAAAAGGATTATTCAAATGGAGAAAACAGACTACTATCTACATTCAACATTAGGTAGATAAAGAATATAGAAAGATAACCAAATCAGTAGACACATAAACACTAAATCAGTTGATTGATAGGTGTTTTGATAGACAGCTATTTATTAATGATAGACAGACAGATAGAGAGATTAAGTATATAGAGAGTTAGCTCAGTGAAAACCCATTGCATTCACACTGTTCTTCTGTACTCCCATTTTCCCCACGTTGAGTCTGTTTATAGCATTGGATAACTCTTAAACTATTCTACTTACCCGCTGCACTGTTCTCCTTGCCTATGTCCCAACACCAACAAGTAAGCTCCTTGGGAGACTGAATGGTTTTGTTTGTTTCATTTTGTTTTGTTTTGTACCACTGAAGCAATGCCTGGTAATATTAAGCATTAAACACATTTTTCTTTACAAAAGTTATGTATATATTTAAAATAAAGCAATTACCTAACAGTAAGCCTTTTAGATTTATATAAACATTAAACTATTATGAGAAATCAGAATTACATTTTCAAGGAATGTTCAATGAAGAAAGTCTAAACCTCCCTAGTTAGCTTATTGAAATGATAAGTTAAATTTATTCAAAAATACTCAAAGTTACATACGAATTTAATAAATATTCAAAATGTAGTACACTCTATTGGCAAATTTATAAGTAAATAGTTCATCAGTTACACAGTTACTAACTCTTCAGAGAGCCATTGGGAAATATTTGCCAAAACTCAAATGAATATGAGTCTTGATCAACAACTTCATTTATAGGATCTTCCTACCTAATATTTCACATGCACATAACACTTGAGACATGAAACTGTTATTAATTATATATGTGTGTAGATATGTATATATATAATGTAAGATATACCTTATATATCCTATATCTTATCTTTACTATATACATATGAATATATACTATGTGGATATATAGGTATATATCCATAAAAAACTATCAATAGTAGAACAACAGAATAAACTTTTGTTTGATTTCATTAAAAGAATGCTGAACTTGAGGGGAGGGCTGATAGGTAGGGACACCCCACTGTGGGAAAGAAGTAGGTAGGATAGGTGGGAAAAGGAGGAGAGGGTGGGAGGGTGGAGGGAGGGTGGGGCTGGGAGGGGTGGAAAGGGGGCACTGTGATGGAAATGTAACTTGAGGTAATAAATAAACATAAAAAATTAAAATAAAATAACACCTTCTATGTCATTTAATGATACAGAAAGCTTGCATACCATATGATATGTTTCAAAGTAACATCTGGAAAGCATGAGCTCCTTTAAAAGAAAATAATGAGAATTCTATCTCTCTGTATGGGTTAGGAAGCTGAGTGTGACCACAAACTGATAGAATAGTTACCTGCTTGAGAAAGACACATGGACTAAATATTAAAGGTATTTACACTGCTTAATAGATTGCCTTTAAATAAATAAATAAATAGCTCCTTTTTAGAAAAGGGACAGAATGTCAAATGTATTCACCCTCTAAGTAGATTGCTTTTACAATAAACAAACAAACACATAAATAAGCTACTTCTTCTTAGTGAGCTTCAGGACAATGATAAGTACATGGACTGATACTTTCATTGGAAGACACTTGGATAACATTTCTTTGTAGCAAAGTTTCTCATGAGTATGGATTTTTAGAAACATTATTGTATCCACCAGACACTGCAGCAGCGAAGACAGTAGTTGTCTTTGATATAACACCCCTTACCATAGATGGTGCAGGTCCATATTCTACTAAATTTACTTCTTTTTCTTCTTTCAGTTTTTATGACAGGGTCTTGCTATGTAGCTGTGGTTAGCCTAAGTATTATAGACATCTTCATGTGTCTACCTTCTGAGTGCTGGAATTAAAGTTGTGGGACATCATGGCTAAAAGTTAATGATTCTGGCCAAATTTACTTATTTTTGTTGCTTTTCAAAAAATACACAGACACAATTTTCCTTTACTATTATCACAACTTGTTAAAAAATCTTAGCTTGGTGTTTGCACGACAAATGTTAAGAAATGAGGTACAAAGTAGTTTGGGGCCCCCTTTTAAGTTTTCATATTGAATTACTTATCCTTCTGTTGTGAGAAAACACGATGACAAAGGTGACTTATAGAAGGAAGAGTTTATCTGGATTTATAGAGTTCTAGAGGGAGAATCCGTAACAGACCAGGAGGCATGGCAGCAGGAGGCCAAAGCATACATCTGAAAGATCACATTTTCAAACACAAAACACTAACGTGAGAGGGAAGTGGAGATAAGGAGAGATCAAACCCACTCAAAGCCCATTTCTAGTGATGTATCTCCAAACATGACATCCCCAGACAGCACCACCAGCTGGGGACCGAATCTTTAACTGTCTGCACCAGCGGTGTTTATTTCTATTGAAACTACCACCTACATATGCACACAGCATTTTTGTGTACTTGAAAGATATCTCTATTTTTTCTATATGTTCTCTTTTATTTGTTAATTTATTTTACCACTTCTCTCTTCTGCTTTTCCTCTTTGTGTTTTCCTTTTCCTACAATCTTTTCTTATTTCTCTGTTGTCAAACACTAAGACATCTCCATTGTTGGGACATGACAAATTTGAGTATTCTTGCAGGCTTTGCTGGAAAATCAGTGTCTTGGGCTTGGTCATTTCTGACTTTTGAGATATTTCTCTTGTTTGGGTTCTGCTGAAGTGGTCAGTTGATGTCACATCAGTATTGGATGCAGGAAGTAATGACCATTTATTCTTGCACTTCATAATGAGTAAAGTACCAGAAATAGGGAGCTAGAAAGCGAAGTTATTTCTTTAGTCAATTGATTTGAATTTCCAGTAACTATAAGATAATTCTTCTCTTGTGGAACAAGAATCCAAAAAGACCCCTCAAAAGATTATTTCCCAGTAAAATACCATAATTGCATATTTGTGTACTCTGAGACATACATCTAGATACTGGATTGCATGATCTCTTCACAATAAATGTATCTATATTCCCTTGTCATGTTTCAGCTAACCGAGAAGTGCAAATGATGCTAGAAAACAAAGTAAATGTTTTTCTTGATCAATGTACATTAATTATGAAATATTGGTATAATCATAGAGAACCAAATGCAATGTAAATTTCCTCTCCTAACATAAAGATAATGAATTTCTTTGCACATGATGAAATGCACTGTTGCAATAAGGGCTTGTTTTATGATGCGAAGCTCCTTCTATGCAAAACTGTGGTCAGGAATGCTCAGCCAATTGAGCGACTGGGTTGGCTGAACATCCTCGAATACTATATAATTTAGGTCATGCAGGTTAATTAGCATATTATTGTTTGGCCAAACGAACACTGTGAAGTTGCCAAACTTAAGTCCTTTAAATAGTAACACATAAATCTTAGAACTTCTACAGATGGCGGCTCACTATCAGATAGACGGAAAGGGCTGCTTGAGTACAACACTGAGATTCCAAATGGCAAGAGAACTCCACACTGAACACATTTCACAGGGAGGCAGAAATTTATCACATTTGTCTTGTCATTGTAACTCACATCTTGACAACTCAACTCAAAGCAATAAGGGTCATACAAGAAGGTAGCAAAAGTGTAAGTTAATAAAAAGCAATTTATGTAAAAGTTGTGAGTAATAAACTGCATTCTCAGGAAGAAGTGATGAAAAGTGTATCACTGTTTTTCTTCTCATGAATACTGCCAACTCCTACGTCACTTTCATTTCTTTTTTATCTCACTTTGTAGAGTTATCACACAATGTACTTTCAGAAGTATTTGGTTAAGTGCTGTTTCTCCATCATATTGCTTTCTGCCTTATATCCAATTGGCATTATATTTATCCTTAAGTAAAAACATAATCTCGTATAACACATTATGATAGCAGTTTCTGGAAACATCTTTGATAACTATAGAACATAGTTTAACCCTGTGACATGGGATTTTATAAAAACACGTTAATGTGTGTCTGAGGATCCTCAAGATCAGCATCAGGCTTGATGAATCACTACAAAGACTCCAAAGATAAACTTTACAATCACAAGTATTGTTTATCACAGTGGTGCTACATAGATTAAAATTGGCACAGGGAAAGGGGATGTAGGGAGGAGTCAAACGGGAACCAGACATGACCTTCAGTTGTCATGTCCCAGCTTGGCAGAGTCGGTATACAGCTCATTCACTGACAGCATGTCACAGCATAGGTAAAATTTGCCCGAGCCTTGAACTCAGGAATTTTTTTAAATTCTATTTCCTTGACAGATTGACTCTCTGTGACTGACTTTAACTCATATTTGCTTCCTTTAGAGCTAAAACAGGTACAGTATTACAAGTCTCCTAAACAGATCACTGCAAATAATTCAAAACATGCATTCAAATTTTCCTGAAATCTATATGTGGGCATATTTACAGATTGTATTGGCGCTGAGTAGAAAGCCTAAGACAGAATAGACATTAAATAGCAAATCTCTAGATGATAAATATGGGCAAACATTACAGCAGTTATGATTTAAACAACTGAAAACACAATCTTGAGGATGTGGCCATAATTTAGGCAATTATAAAGTATCTTTCAGTCATTTCACATTCTCCTATAATTCTCCCATACCCACATGCAGACAGTGCATGAGGCTTCCTGTCCTGCCCCTAGCAACTGGTTCAGAGGTGGGAACATAGCACAGGTAATTCCAGGTAGACAAGAAAAGTTATTTTCTTATGTTCATGGGAAATAATCATTCTTAACCATTGAAGTTACCAAGGAAACTCTTTCCTTTTTCTTTGGCAGTATGAGAATATTAAGTTCTTTAACAAATGTGGGGACTGAATCCCAAGAGAGCTGATCCAAGAGCTACATGTGATCGTATAGTCTCAGTTAAGAATCTTAACTTCTAAAACCTGGCAAAGAGAATCCTAAGAGCACAGAGACTCCAAAAGAAAGGAAGCAGAACTTCTTGGTGGGAAGAATTTAATTTGTTATTCTAGAAATGATATGAGGCCAGATTACAAAGCAATCTGTGGCAGTTTGCCAGAGCAGAACATGAAGAATGAAATATACTCACCCAAACAATTGGGAAGAAGAACTCAAGCAGGAACTTTTTTGAACACAAAAACTGACAGAGAACAGGTTCACTGTGACTCCTAAAAGGACAGGGAAACAATGGTAATTTATTAGTACTTTTTCCATTGCTGGGATAAGTACCAGTGCGAGAGGGAATTTATAGAAGAATTCATTTTGCATTATAATTACTGAGGAATAAGAGTCCAGTCATGACAAGGAGCCCTGACAGCAGACAACAGGCATGATGACAGAAGCAGGAAGCTCAGAGCTCACCTCTTGAATCATGGCAGGTAACAGAGAAAACTAACGTGGTAGGAGAAGTTTAGCTTTCAGGACCCATCCCCAGCAGTGAACTTTCTCCAGCAAGGCTACAGCACCTATCCTTCCCCCAACAGCATCATCTACTGGAGTCCAGATTCTCCAATACTGGAAACATGGGAAATGGTTAAAGGAGAACCTCTAAACCACCACCAGAGTACCCAGTAATGGTAATCCATGATGCGATGAGGATATGAATCAGGTAAGTGGTAGGAATGGAACCCACCCATCTAATGGACTTGATTTATTAAATGCTAATGTTTTACTGGGCAAGTTCTTCCCACTGATCCTTGATACTTTCACATAGTAGACCATCCATATATCCCAACAGATTTATTAAAGGCGGGCATATGATTTCTCTTTGTCATTTTTACTAAAGTTGATTCCATTGTATTTTTAAAATGTTCTGCTTTTATCCAATAATTCCTCCGATTGTGAAGTTCTAATTTTACTCCTCTCCTGTGTAAGAACTTTGATTTATGTTCTTTCATTAAAAGTGTCATACTTTAATACTCTTTTTTCTTATTTTTGTTACACCTTTGACAATTTTGTACAATGTGTTTAGATCATATTTACCCATCCCCCACCTCTTTACTGATATAACACCTCTATACTTTCCCAGTTTTGTGTCTTCTTTTTATAAAACCCATCAAGTTGATTTGTGCTGTCCATATATTCTTGGATCTTTGGCCTTCTGTAGATGCATGACTGACCTACCAGGGACTGTACTTGTAAAGAAAATTAACTCTCTTTGCAGCTATCAATCCCAAGTAGTTACAAAGCTGGGGTTAAGAATTCATTTTGGGATTTGGTCTAGCTTGAGTCTGTGTATGTTTTGTGTGTTCTGTCAAAACTATTATGATTTCTTACATGCTACTACCCCTGCAATTGGGTTTCCATCCTTTAAAAATTGATTCTTACACAAACAATTCTCTACTCACAACCCTCAAAATCATGTCAATTATTTACTTTAATGATGTCCTTTTGAAATCTTTCTAGACTGTTCTTCCTTTAACACACTCATTTTCATGTTTTAACTTTTCACTTTATTTAATTCCATTAATTTTAAGATATTTGTATTTCATTATCTGCTTTATGTTCATTCCTTCAGACCGACTGGGTCATAACATTTATTTTGTACTCAGAGAAGGTTGTGCCTGCTCATTGGTGGCTATTTTATGTTGAGGGACTTAAACTTCTGAGTTTGATGAACTGATTTTGCACTCAGAAAAATTCCATGTGAAATGTTCTCTGAATATCCCATTTTTAAAATCCCTTGAACACATACAGTAGATAAGTTGACATGACTTTTCTTAGAAGACTTGAAAAATGAACCATGAACAATACTTAAGAAATGACATTACCAGCATTTCCAGAAAAAAAAAATAAAAGCTAAAGGAAAGAAACAAAGATGTCAAGGACAGCTGAAAATACACAGGGCATCAGAAATGTGGCTCTCTCAATAGTGTACTGTTTACCTGCACCAGAATTAAAGGGAAAATAGACAAGGCCAAATCGTTTTTCTTTTCTAATATTTGCTAGGGGGAAATGCATGTGCTTCAATTTGTCAGTGATAATTTCTTGGGTTATGAAGTCAAGGCAACAACTAAGAGCAATATGAGGCAGTGGTAAGGAAAAAAATGCCTGGCACAGTTTTCTGCCTTAGAAAATTGTGACAAAAGATAGTATAGACAAAAGTAGCATTCAACACTTTCCTCAGACAGCACATCGTCACATTCCTGTGGGCTATATTTTTGTATGCAGTAAGGGTTACTACAGTAAAGTCTATTAGTATGAGTGTTTTACCAATATTTTTAAACAAAATATTTACTGATAAAATAGAGACTGTACTCAGGGATATAGACATTTAAGTGAGGCAGCAGAGAAAATACTGTGCCGAGCAGGAGAGACATTTAGCTCCATCTGATCTCATGTGGAGTTTCTCAGGAGTATACTAATAAGGAACTTTTTGTCAGAAAGCATTTATTCTCATAAAAGCTATTGTCAGAACAGCTGTTAACAGCATTAGTAGAACCAATAAAAATTAAGATGACTCTCCTCCTTATAGTTAAAGACTGGCAAGTCTGCCTACCCGAAATGGACTCCTAAATAGAAAAAAAATAAATGCAGCAGTACACTCTCATGCAGTAAGTGGAAATAATATGATACAAATCATTTTCAGAGGCTGTACAGCTAAGGATCCACAGTGCACTAAGGAGTGATGGTCCATGTTGTACTGGTCCATTTATACTGTATACATACTGTATCCTCAGTCTAGGTATCTGGAGTAATCCTGTAGAATGCATCTAGCTTGAACTGTCATATAAAGAAAAGGACTATTTCCAGTGGTTACGAACATTCATGAGAGTAATCCCAGGAGCCATAAATGCAGGCTTCAGATCAGAAATCAAACTACAGCATAATATTCTCCATATCCTTCATTGGCTTATACTCCTCAAACTCTAAGCAGTACAACAAGCTGTCATGAGAGAGATGAACTGCATCAGACTTCCCCAGCCACAGCTCTTCTCCTGACTGGAAGCATGGGCTCTGCTTTTTCTTGACTCTCTTTTTCTTCTTTTTACAATCTAATAATTTATTAACTCTTCTGGAATTTCATACATGCCTACAATGTATTTTGATCATTTTTCCCCCAATTCCTCTTCCTAACTTCTTCTACAACCACCACTTACTATCCACAGTTTCATGTCCTTTTGTTTTCTCTTTTGAATAACCTACAAGTAAAGTTTGTTCTGCTCATGTATTCATGATTGTGGGGACACCCTCTGGAGCATGACTGACCTACCAACTTCCATGGCCTTAATACAACTAACTTTCCCTTTCCCTGTAGCCATCTATTGTCAAAAGTTCCTCAGCTGGGTGTGAGATCTCATGAGCTCCTCCTTTATCCATGCTGGAATGCTCACTGGTTTGATCTTGTGGAAACCCTGTGTAAGTAACCATAATTGTTGAGCATTTATGAGTGCATCAGTCCTATCATATACAGAGGCCAACACCATACACTAACCCTTCCTGATGTCTGACCCTTTCCACCCCTCTTCTGTGATGATTCTTGAGGCTCAAGCAGGGGGTTTGATATAGATGTGGCTGAATATACCAAAACTATCTTTGTATTTGTCCTGCTCTCAGTGTTAACCAGTGTTCACTGTACAAAGAAAATTCTATGAAGAGAACTGAGAACTATACGAATCTATGGGTAGAGAGATGTGAACCCAGGTCTTAGTGAGTAATCGGCCCTGGAAATAAGCTCACTATTTTAATAAGTGGACATCAGACTTCCCTCAGAGTTCTTATCTCTTTCTGATTCTGACAGAAGCAAGACAGGGTAGATAAGCTACCACAATTTTAGAAGTTTATTTCAAACTCCATTTTTTAAAAAATATTGTCCTATTAGGGAAAAGGCAAAAGTTGGTGAAATAAAAGAAAAAGTTCTGACAACAGATTTTAGATAATTCTCCTATAAAGTAGATTGACATCCAAATTACATCAAGATTCACAGTTGACTCGCCTCTCTTTGTATTTGCATTTTTCTCCTGTAGGATTGGCACCTCTAGCTTGGATAATAATTTATAAAAGGGTAGTGTTCAAAGGAACCAAAGTGAGCTCTTTACAAGAATACACTATGCACTTCTAATTTTGTATCCTATAACTTAAAAAAACTACAGCAACAACAAAAATTTCTTAAAATCCAGTGTTTCATCTATTTTCTGTTATAATATTTAAATATTTAATAACATCAAGTCATGCTTAAAGTGTTATCAAGAGAATGATATGCTGGGTTTCATGTAGTCTGTTAATAATGAAACTAGACACTGGCCCCTGACTAAAGAAGGATATCACAGTCTCACTCTAGAGAAAGGAAGCTGGGAAGGACACATACAATTATTTCAGTCCAAGCCAAGGAGACTTACCTCTGTGGAATAAATTTTGTACTGAAAATAGACAAGAATATATTCTTATTTTTCTCATGCAAAATATATTGCTCTAAATATTTGATGCTTCCTACGAATAAATCCTATGGACTGGCCTGTGTGTTTAAAGATAGAGATATTTCTCCACCTTTGTATCCAAGGACACAACTGAGCACTAGACATCACCACTTTAGATAGCATTCATTGAACCCAAATGTGAAATCCTGCATTTTGTATTATAAGAAACCTTTCAAAAGTGAGGGTTTTTTCAATAGCCTAACTGATGATTTATGCATACAAATACATTTTAAATTACCCAAGAAATTAAATAAATCGTGCTTCAAAAGAAGAACAGTTACATATGTTCTTATATCAGCTACTTAGGAATATTTCATTATAATTCACAATGATTGGTTATGACTTTTAAGTAAATCAACTACAGTTCAGACTTGATTTACCTTTGGTAAAAATTCATTTTTTATGTTTATTTATTACTTCAGGTTACATCTCCATCACAGTACCCTCTTTAAACCTCTTCCAGTCCCGCCCTCCCACCCTCTACCCCCTATCCCTTCCATCCCACTCCTCCAGAGTGGAGTGTCCCTACATATCAGTCCCCCACCCCAGTTAAGCAATCATATGAGGGCTAAGAGCATCCTCATACACTGGGACCTACAAGGCAGCCCCACTAGGGCAAAGTGTTTCATTGACATGTAACAAGGTCTATGTTCCTGTTCCCTTTGGTGCATTGGCTATAGTATAGCTATCCTGTACTATATGGCTAAATTCTGATTATAAGTGAATAGATGCCATGTGCATCCTTCTGAGTCTGGGTTAGCCCACTCAGGATGAGCTTCTCTAGTTCCATCCATTTGGCTGCAAATTGCATGATTTCATTGTTTCTGATGGCTGAGTAGTATTCCATTGTGTAGATGTACCACAGTTTGTTTGTTTGTTTGTTTTTATACATTCCTCAGCATTTTTTAAGAGAAGTTAACCTAAATGCCATTCTGAAGAGGTAACTTGGACTCACTTTCTAACATAAGCTGGAAAGACTACTTTGACCATAGGGATTTCCTTAAGTGTAAAATTCCTTAGCTGGCAACAGTCTAGTTTGCTTGTGCACATGCACTTAGGAAAGTAAATTACAACAGATTCTCACAGGCAGAATTAGGTTGCATCATACAACTGTCTTGAGGTCCAGATAATCTGTAGTTCCTATCTTAAGCACAAACCCAGACCCAGTGACCACCTGCAAAACTGCCAGCATGAGATAACCTAGAAGGAAGGTTCTCAAAGGAAAACAAAGGGAAAAGGCAGGAAACTGCAGAAGGAAGAACTCAGATACAAGTAAAAGATACTGTTTGTAGGGAAATATAAAAAAGGGAATAATTCAGATGAGGGGTCAAAGATACTGTCTGATCAGGCTCTGTCTGCAAAGTCTCTGGTAGCTATGGAAACAACATATAAATCAGGAGGAGATAGATAAAAATGGGTCATTCTTTTTTTTTTTAGTCACATTTAATAATATATGTGATTTGTTAAAAATATAAACTATTGATGTATTCTATAAGTAGTCTCACTCAAATACATTAAACTGTGATAATAAGTAAAATTTGAAAAGCATTTAGAGCCACCTTCCCCCTTTGCTTACAAGAGAAAAAGCATACAACATACTGTAAGTTTATTTTTATTCAAAAAGTTACTGTCTCAAGACATAAATACAAATTAGAAAACAGTACAATTAGGACAATACAATGTGGAGGATAACAGGTTAGAGTAATATATAAAACATATTTAGCTGATTGAAAACTGCTAGAACTGCTGAGAGAACAGTATATATGATATTAAAGCTAAGTTGATTTTTTCCCTCAATCTTGAAAGGAGTACTTTTTTTGTGAAAGCAGTTCTTTTTTTTATATATAGAAGTACTTTTTTTTTCTTCAAGTTACATCTCAGTCACAAACCCTTCCCTATTCCCCCTTCCTGTCCCACCCTTCCACCCTCTTCCACCCCAACAGCTTCCCTTTTCAATCCAACAAATGGTTCCTTCTCTTATAACAGTAAATTCTATACAAAACAGCAGAATTAAATATGCCACATTTATGAGAGTTAAATGGCCCAGTATACATTCCCAATGTCCAGTTCATACATTTTGGCCCCTGACTTTAACCTTCTACCTTCTAAACATCTCCATGAGTTTGAAGTTCTATAATTGACTTAGCTTTCATACTAACTTGTATCACTATTATAACCATCTTCTTAGATCTAGAACGCCCTCTTGATCCCTAAACAACTCAAAATTTAGCTATGAGACTCAAGCTGTCTATTCTTCAACCACCTCAGAGAGCTGAGAAGGATAAATATATCTGATTATATAGGAAGTGCAGGGCCTGCAGCTTCCAATACTAAGAAATGACAAACCAGTGACTACCTGGACAGTTCCCATTTTCTCTCCATACATTCCAGCATCAGTCTTCAGCCTTTTGGTCCTGTTTCTCTGATAGACATTTATTGTAGAGCAGGGATTGTGGAGGACTAACCTACCCTGTCTTGGCAGAGCTAGGCTGTCGACTTCCCTGCTACCAAGTTTTGTCCTTTTTGGACAGCAGTCTGTCTGCAGTTGAAGCAAGGAGTTTTTACATGCCAAGAGACATAGACATAGCACAGGAAGGACCAAGACGAAGGGTCAGATTATTGAATATGCCCTTATACCTTTGTTATTGATACAAAATTAGTAGTATATTTGGCTAAAGTGGTATTGACCATTGTTTATTGTGCAAAAATAAGATCGTATTGGACTACGTCGGTATTGATATTTGTATATTGATACAAAATTAAGATTAAGTTGGCCACAATGGTATTGACCCTTGTATATGGACGCAATATTAAGATTGTATTGGGCCACATAGGCATTGATCTTTGTATACTGATGCAAAATTAAGAGTATATTTAGCCACATTTGAATAGATCTTTGTATATTGATACAAAATTAAAGGTAACACTTCCTAATGGTATCGTACCTAGAGATACTTAAAAATGAAATTTGAAGCTCTGGCCTCTTGATACCAACCGTCTTAAACTGTTTAGGATAGTTAAGAAAAACAAACTCCTAGTCATGCATGCATGTCACCTTGTTAGCTGCTATGACAGTCTATCACAGATATTCTCCAAGCTACTCAGTAATCAAGTTGTTAAGAGACAAGCAACATTTGCTTATCTAAATACAAAAGATAGATAGGGCATCTTCAAAAACCCCAAGAGATCTGCAGAAAATGGCATTCAAAGATGTGGTCTCAAATTAAGATTTTTTTTTTGATACCGTGACATATCAGCTCCTGACAGCACCCCCTATTCTACTCCAAGTAGAAGATAAGCATCGAAGAATCTCCAGTGTGAGATGGTTGAATTAGTGAAAGCAGTTCTTACAGCTTTGTTTTCAACCAGCTAAAAATTGCTCATTCTTTAAGTGAACCCAGAGTCTTGTGTCTCTGTGCGACATTATCCTCCCTTGCAGGTCCTTGTGATGCTCATGGCTGTGCTGATCAAAGCAGTCAGAATTTTATTAAAATCTGGACATTTGAAGCTAGCGTAATTACCCAATAGTTTAAGAACCTAGGTTTAATTCCCAGCACCCACACAGCAGCCTACAGTTCTCTGTAACTCTAGGTCCAGGAGAATGACACCCTTTTCTGTCTTCCACAGGCACCAGGCATATACATAGTGCACATACATGCATGCAGGCAAAACACACAAACACATAAAATTATATTACACATACAAAGTTTTGAATTTACATATTTAATGCATGTAGTAAGTACATTTGTATTGCTATAAGATAACATCATTATTGATCAAGGAAACTTACAAAGGAAAGAGTCTATTTGGGTTTATGGGTGAAGGGGTAGAAGAGTGTATGGTGGTGGAGAAGAGGCATCAGGTAGCAGGCTTGGTGACTGATGAAGGATGCTGAGAGTTCACATCTTGAAACATGAGCCACAAAACATAGAAATATAGTAAGAATGTCTTATATGTTTAACAATCAAAGCCCACACTGAGTGATAGGCTTTCTCCTACAAGACCACACTTCCTAGACTCCCCAACTAAGTGAAACCCAAAGGATGAGGGGGATATTTCTTATTCAAATTAGCTCGATGAACATGATAGAAATATGTAAAATGAAGAAAATACTTTTTGGAGACCAGATATAACTCTGAAGCTGAGGCTAGACTCAGATTTGACACGTAGCAAAAGTTCTCCTCAAAGTCATAATCTAATCAATCTCCCAAGTGTGAGGATTAAAGATATGTGCCACCAAGCCTGACAGAAAATAAATATTGTACTTAATCTCTTAAGCAAGCAACCAAATATTAGATTGTGAAAAGTTAACTCACATAGTTTACAACTAAAAAATAAATCTTCAGAGTGAAATTATCAATAAAATATAAACCTAATCATACAAAATCCCATAGACTCTTCTGAAATGTCTAGAGTCTAAGCATTTTTATCCTTTCACAGCTAGATGTTTAAGGTATGAGCTCTAGAGCTAGTTCAAAGAAATGTTAAGTACATTTGTCAAATGTAGCCTATTGTGCATGTGTATATACTTGGAAGAAGATAGCAGTGGCGCTCAATATTTTTTTCTTTTTTTTCCTTTATTTTTTATTTCTTCAAGTTACATCTCAATCGCAGTCCCCTCCCTATTCCCCCACCAGTCCCACCCTTCCACCCTCAACCCCACATCCTCTTCCTTTTTTTTTTCTTTTAAGTTTAAGGTATATCTTATTTCCCCTTTCAGTCCAACAAATGGCTCTTTCTCTTATAATAATAAATACAAAACAGTACAACAGAGGTAATTAGGCCACAGTTATGAGGGTTATTTGGCTTAACGTACATTCCCAATGACCAGTACATATGTATTTGGTACCTGACTTTAACATTCTACTATCTAACCATCTCCATGAGTTTAAAGTTCTATATCTGACTCAACGTTCATACTAATTGCAACACAATTTTAAAAGTATCTTCTTAGATGTATAACACTCTCTTGACTCCTAAACAACTCAAAATTTAATTATGAGACTCTATCTATCTGTTCTTCAATCACCTCAGAAACCTGAGAGGGACAAATATATCTGATTTTATAGGAAGTACAGGGTCTGCAGCTTCCCAAACTAAGAAATGACATACCAGTGGCTGCCTGGACAGTTCCCATTTTCTCTCCATACATTACAGCATCGCTCTTGAGTTGTTTGGCCCAGCTTCTCTGACAGACATTGATTGTGGAGCAGGGGTTATGAAGGACTTTCCTACCCTGTCTTGGCAGAGTTAGGCTGTCGACTTACCTGCTTCCAGGTTTTGTCCTTTTTGGACAGCATTCTGTCTACAGTTGGAGCAAGGGGCTTTTCCTACCAAGAGATAGGCTTGCAACTAATTCAATCATCTCCCACTGGAGATTCTTCGATGCTCATCTTCTACTTGGAGGAGAATAGGGGTGCTGCCAGGAGTCGATATGTCTTGATATAAAAAAATCTAAAGTTACGAAAACATCTTTGAATGCCATATTCTGCAGATCTCTTGAGGTTTTTGAAGAGACCCTATCTATCTCTTATATTAGGGTAAGCAGATGTTGCTTATCTCTTAGCAGGTTTATTTCTGATTAGCTTAGCAAGTAACTATAATAGGCTGTCATAGTACCTAACGGAATGACCAGCTTGCATATCCATTAGTTTGCATTTCTTAATTATCCTAAACAGTTTATGACAGTTAGTAGCAAAAGGCCGAAACATCACATTTCATCTTTTTCTTTACCTCCTAACCCTTCCATCCCATTTCTCTGGGGTGGGGTGTCCTTATATAACAGTCCCTCATCCCAGCTGAGAGGTCGTATGAGGGCCAAGAGCCTCTTCATTCATTGGGGATCTACGAAGCAGTACCATCAGTGAAAAGTGTCTCGTTGCCCGGGAGAGAGAACTACTAAACAAACAAATCAATAAGCATACAATAGATATAAAAGACTAAAAAATAGAAAAAATATAACTAATACATAAAAAATAAATAAAAATTAAAAATAAGAAGTCTATGTCCAAGTTCCCTTTGGTGTGTTAGTTGTAGTATTGATACCTTCTACTATATAGCTAAAATCCTACTATAAGTGAATAGATGTCATATGTGTCCTTCTGAGTCTGGGTTAGTTCACTCAGGATGAGCTTTTCTAGTTCCATCCATTTGGCTGCAAATTGCATAATTTCATTGTTCCTGATAGCTGAATAATATTCCATTGTGTAGATGTATCACAGTTTTTAAACCCATTCTTCGGTTGAGGGACGTCTGGGTTGTTTCCAGTTCCTAGCTATTACAAATAAGGCTGCTATAAACATAGATGAGGAAACTTCCTTATGATTCTGTGAAGAGGCATTTGGGTGTATACCCAGAAGTGGTATGGCTGGGTCCTGAGGCAGAGCTATTCCAAGTTTTCTAAGATATCGCCACACTGACCTCCATAGTGGTTGCACAAGCCTGCATTCCCACCAGCAATGGACTAGGGTACCCCTTTCTCCACACCCTCGCCAGCATGTGCTGTCATTTGAGTTTTTGATCCTAGCCATTCTGACAGGTGTGAGATGGAATCTCAGAGTCATCTTGAGTTGCATTTCTCTGATGATTAAGGATGTTGAGCATTTCTTCAAGTGTCTCTCAGCCATTAGGGATTCCTCCTTTGTGAATTCTCTATTTAGCTCTCTCCCCCATTTTTTGATTGGATTATTTGGTTTCTTGGCATTTAATTTCTTGAGTTCTTTGTAGATTTTGGATATTAGCCCTCTGTCAGATGTGGGGTTGGTGAAGATTTTCTCCCAGTCTGGAGGCTGCCGTTTTGTTCAAATGACAGTGTCCTTTGCCTTACAGAAGCTTTTCAGTTTCATGAGGTCCCATTTATTGATTGTTGATCTCAAGTCCTGAGCTATTGGTGCTCTGTTCAGGAAGTTGTCACCTGTGCCAATTAGTTCAAGGGTTTCTCCCACTTTTTCTTCTAGTAGATTTAGTGTGACCGACCTTATGTTAAGGTCTTTGATCCACTTGGACTTAAGTTTTGTACAAGGTGATAAGTATGGGTCTAATTTCATTCTTTTACAAATAGACATCCAGTTGGACCAGCACCATTTGTTGAAGATGCTGTCCTTCTTCCATTGTGCCATTTTGGCTTCTTTGTCAAAAATTAGGTGGCCATAAGTGTGTGGGTCTATTTCTGGATCTTAAATTCAATTCCATTGATCTACTGGTCTGTTTCTATACCAATACCATGCTGTTTTTACAACTATTGTTCTGTAGTACAGCTTGAAATCTGGGATGGTAATACCTCCAGATGTTTTTTTTTATTGTACAGGATTGATTTAGCTATTCTGGGCTTTTTGTTGTTACATATGAAATTGAGGCTAGCTCTTTCTAAGTCTATAAAAAATTGTGTTGGTATTTTGATAGGAATTGCATTGAATCTATATATTGCTTTTGGTAGGATGGCCATTTTTATTATGTTGATCCTACCTATCCATGAGCATGGGAGATCTTTCCATCTTCTAAAGGCCTCTTCCATTTCTTTCTTCAAGGGCTTGAAGTTCTTGTTGTACAGGTCCTTTACTTGCTTGGTTAGAGTTACCCCCAGGTACTTTATGTTGTTTGTGGCTATTGTGAAGGGGGTTGTTTCCCTTATTTCTTTCTCAGCCCATTTGTTTGTTGCATAAAGAAGGGCTTCTGATTTTTTGAATTAATTTTGTATCCAGCCACCTTGCTGAAGGTGTTTAGCAGCTCTTAGAGTTCTCTGGTGGAATTTTTGGGATCGCTTATGTATACTATCATATCATCTGCAAATAGGGATAATTTGACTTCTTCGTTTCCGATGTTTATCCCCTTGATGTCCTTTAGTTTTCTTATTGCTCTAGCAAGAACTTCAAGTACTATATTGAAGAGATATGGTGAAAGTGGACATCCTTGTCTTGTCCCTCAGTTTAGAGGAAATGCTTCAAGTTTCTCTCCATTTATTTTGATGTTGGCCACTGGCCTGCTGTATATTGCCTTTAGTATTTCTAGGTACGGTCCTTGTATGCCCGTTCTCTCCAGAACTTTTAGCAGGAAGGGGTGTTGGATTTTGTCAAATGCTTTTTCTGCATCTAGTGAGATTATCATGTGGTTTTTTTTCTTTCATCTTGTTTATATGGTGAATGACGTTGATAGATTTTCATATGTTGAACCATCCCTGCATCCCTGGGATGAAGCCTACTTGGTCATGGTGTATGATACTTTTGATGTGTTCTTGAATTCGGTTTGCTAGTATTTTATTAAGTATTTTTGCATCTATGTTCATGAGGGAGATTGGTCTGAAGTTATCTTTCTTTGTTGTGTCTTTGTGTGTTTTTGGAATCAGGGTGATTGTGGCCTCGTAGAATGAGTTTGGCAATGTTCTTTCAGATTCTATTTTGTGAAAGAGTTTGAAAAGTATTGGGCGCTCAATTTTTAACACTGGGAATGGATGGGGATTACTAAAATAAACACAATTTAACAAAGCTCGTGAAGTTTCATAAGGCCCTTGTTTGTCAGTAAAAGTGAAAATACAGCTTTATC
This sequence comes from Lophiomys imhausi, assembly GCA_907164525.1. Classification (NCBI taxonomy): domain Eukaryota; kingdom Metazoa; phylum Chordata; class Mammalia; order Rodentia; family Muridae; genus Lophiomys; species Lophiomys imhausi. Next base: position 786,599 of record CAJQZJ010032268.1, read on the forward strand.
CAAGAGGAGGAAAGAAAGTCCCAAACTTTAAGAAAACTGTGTGCTATGTTTTTATCTGCAATCAGCATGATTTTTCTTTCTTGTCTGCAGCAGCGGGCATTAATCTTTGCCAGTGGCCAAGTAGAAATCTGAATTTTCAGTTATTCATAGCATCATGTTCATGGGCATCTAGGAGCATATTTTAAACTTCAGCTTACTGAATCACTGAGAAAATCCTTTTCTCTGACAGAAACTCCGTTTGATCTAAACTTGTCAGACTGACAGCAACTGAGAGATCGTTAGTGATTCAAGTTTAGCAGCATCATCAGTTTTTGAGGCAAGGAAACATATTTTGATTGCAGTTGAAAATGCTTTGAGGGACATCAACGTGCCGAGGAATGGCATCCTGGATGTGATCAGCATTTCAGTAAGGGAGAAGGCAACTTCAGTTGAAGATACTTTAATTTTTTTTTATTGTCTTAATTTTTCAATTAACATATGCAATATTGGATTTTGCTACAATGTGTTGAACAAAGTGTATTTTAGTGAAGTTTCCTGTGTCCTCATTTCCTTCACCTTGTTACTCATCCTCCCCTTATAATCTCCCTCTCCCAATCTCTTTTTCTCTTTCACATCCTATGAATTTTTTTGCCCATCCCCATACTTCCTCATTATCCATTTTACCTTCTCTTGGACTCTTCTCTACCTCTGTGCTCTCAACACTTACACCTATTTGTGTTTATTTATATACTACTGACTAGGAACCACATATGACTTATTCTTATTTTTCTGAGTTTGGGTTGCTTTTACTTAGTAGTATACTTTCCATACCCATATATATTCTCACAAATTTCATATTTCTTTGTGGCTGAATAAAATTTGACTGTGTATCTGAACTAGAGTTTCATTATTACTTCATCAGTTGATGGACAACTAGGTGATTTCTTTTTCCTGCTCTCATGAATACAGCACCAATATTTGTGGGTATGTAAGTATCTCTGTGGTAGGATGTGGAGTCTCTTAGGTGATGCCGGTATTCCTGTGGTGCAGTATAGTCGGCACCATAAAAGTCACAAGTAATCCTAACAGACCAGCAATGGCCTTGTATAACCAAACACATCTCATTTCACGTCAGTTGAAAAAACTATTTGTGTAAGAGTCATCTAGACACTTCTGTTTATATGTGTTTGAATTGTTATGAAAAACAAGAAGAAAAAGATAGAAACCCCAGATATAAGCAGAATTCTACAACTAGCTAGCTGTGGGACCATGGACTATGAACATGACCTCTCATTGAGCAATATTATCCATTTAAAATGTGGTGGGTTTACTGTACCCACCACACTAAATTCCTATATAGTTCAAATAAATTGTGCATGTGCATGTGACATTCAGATCTGAAAGGTTATATGAGGGAGTCTTACTATCCTTTTGCTCCATTGGCCTTCACACCCTTCCAGTGTTATCTTCTTCTAAAACCAGTTCAAAGGATGACCTTCTTCCCTCTCCTTTCTATGGCCGCTCATATGTTTCTTTCAGATTCCTAGGAGTGACTGACTGTCTTGTCTGCACTTAGCAATTGGTGTCAACCAGAAATTTTTCTACAAGCTGACATACCCCAAAAGGGGCCCACACTCCTTAGAAGGGACAGCTGTTATTTTATTCCCTTTGCATTTTGTTACTCTTATAACCCATACACCCAATATTAGGCTATTATGTTGGCAGATCAAGAAGAGGTTTCAATAATGTAAGTAAAAGTTGCAAATTGAAGTATAAGGAATGAGATTAATTCTACAAACAGAGTATGCTCAAACACATACATACACACACACACACACACACACACACAACTATAAATACACACATACAGGTGTTCACATACACACACAATTCACAATTTCCCTTCAAGGCTAAGCAGCCATAGACTTGGTAGATCATGTCCCTCTTCCTTTTCTCTAACCTGCAAATCTCAAATCCAAATTCATTTCTTATAATCTGTTAAAAGGTGGGCTCTATTTATGTCAATCATCCCCTGTCACTTGAGGCTGGGTAGTAAGGTAGACCATATCACTCTGTTCTAGTCTGCTGCCTTTAAAGGATAACTGAAGTTTTTAAAATGTTCTTTTTAAATGTGGTTCTGCAAGCAGGTTGTGGTTGGTGAGGCTCTGTGTTAAACTTCTTAAGGTTATAGATAAAAATATCAAATGGAAAAAAACCAAAACTGATTATGAGTGACAGAGAAAACATGAAGTTTGGGTGAGTAGGGAGGTAGAAGAGACCTGGGAGGAATTGGAACGAAGATAGAAAATGATCAAATGTATTGTGTGAAAAACACTTTTAATAATAATAATATATAAAATATAGAAATATATGTTTTATATATATAGACCATTCTATGCAAAAATTGGCAGTATGCTTCCTAGTGACCACTGTGCCTGATTTTAAGGCATACTACAAAGCCATAGAAATGAAAACAGCATGGTAACAGGATCAAAACTGACACAGAGACAATTACACAATACAGAGGTCCTTCAAATATGTCCACACAACTTGTGATTCTTAAAAAAAAAAAAAAAGTCAGTAAAAATTTCACTGGAGATAACAATGCCTTCACCACATGAGTATCAGGAAAATGGACCCAGACACAGAAAATTGAAACTAGACACAGTCTCCCAACTTGTTCAAAAATAAACTCAAAATTAACCAGTCCTACATGTGGGAACTGGATTTCTAAAACTATTATGAAAAAAAGAATGGAAAATACTTTGAATATATGTGTAGTTAGTAATATTTTTGTTTTCATTCAGATATATAAAACTGAAAAATAACATTACATCAAACTCAAAGAGGTCTGCATAGAAAACAATCAACAATGAGGAAAAAGCATATGAAACGGGAAAACATTTGCCAACTCTCTACCTAAAAAAAAATAATTTCCAAAATACATAAAGAATTCAAATGACTTAAAACAGAAAATGAGCTACTGAATTGAAAATGGGCAAATGTTCTAAATAGGTATGTCTCAAAAAATAAAAATAAAAATGGCCACCAAATGAAAACAATTCACTGTTTTTAGTCATGAGGGACCAGTGAGTCAAACCTTCACTGAGGTGTCATTATATCTGTTAAATGGCTTCTGTAGATAAAATGCTGATGAGAATGGAGGGAAGATTCTTATAAATTACAGGTTTGACTGTAGGTTAGACAAGGAATTAATTATGAATAATATTCTTCTGAAAACTAAGTCTATAACTATCATATTATCTCATATTTGATCATTTATCCAAGGGAAATGAAATCAGTACATTAATGTGGTACCTGAATTTCTAAATTGTTTTGTGTGGTATTATTCTCAGAAGCTAAGATATGGAAATAAACTAAGTACCTATTGATAGGTTAGTGTATATATAGAAATTGGAATTTCATTAGATTATATTGCCATATAACATATTAGCCATGTTATATTTTATATTAAATAAGGAAGGACTCTGCCTGCCACATTTTGAAAAATTAATTGAATTACAGGCATTTATATTAAGTAAAATAAACTAGACAGAGAAAGATGAATACACTGGTATGTATCATTTATAGAAGCCAACATGATTGTTAGAATAGTGAGTATTAGAGACTATGAATAAAAAGAGATTAGAGTTGATCATCCACTGCATGCTTTATACATATTTTAAAATACCACGTTGGACTGATAAATACACCATTAAAACAAGTCAAGAAAAACAACAGATTTTCTTAAAAATCAGAATCATGTAAAATGGATGAAATCAAGAACATGTCAAATTTACTCTAATATATTAAATATGTCTGAAATACTAAATATATAAATGCCACACACCTTACAATTAGAGATAAAGGATGTATTAATTTAATGGATTCTAGAAATGTATTTGAGAAAATTCTCACATGAGTAAATCCAGAATATGTAAAAATTATTCAATTTAAAATTAAATATATACTGTCATTTAATATATAAACATATTGGGTATATCACACATGGGCATATATAAAAATACTTGACGAACAGGGTATGCTATGTACCCCACACAGAAAAATCCAAACAAAAAATTTTTGTTGTATTAAAAATAAAGACCTACTGTTGGTTGTGTATGAAAACATTCTTTTGATTCAAAGATACAAAATCAATGATAGTTCAAAAAGTGGTGTCTGTTTATGTATGTAAAGGAATAGCTGGGACAGGGAAGATGATTCAGTAAATAAAGTATTTGAGTGATGGATACAGTGTGTATCCCCAGCACCTACATAAAAAGGGTGATGTGGTTGTGCACACCAGTAATCCCAGCACTGAGGAAAGAAACATGGATTGTGACTACTCTCTCATTATTTATCCTAGCCAAAATGGTTATTCTGTGGTTCAGTGAGAGCTTCTGTCTCCAAAAACACGGTGGAGAAAAAATGATGAAATATTCTGATATATTCGGATAACCTCTGGGTACCACATACACTCACACAGACAAACACACTTACATGCATAAGCAAAACTACATACCCTTACACACACACCTCACCAGCAGCAGCAGCAGCAGCAGCAGAAAAAACAACAAAAATATAGCAGAGATTACATAAGTATCAAACAGAATAGAATTCAAAAAATATGCTTACTGTGGATGAAAGAATATTTTCTAATGAGAAAGGGATTAAGTTTAAGTAAAACCGTTTGGACATAAAACATAATTGTGCCTATAAACAGAGCACCAACACAGATGAAGCAAACAAAAACCTAGGGAAATGGAGCAGAAATAAATATTTCAGTAGAATAATTTTAGACTTCATTTCCCCCACTTTGATCGCAGACAGAACAAATTACATTTCTAATAACTTCTGTAAGTGTCTATATGCATGTGCATACACACATACACACACACACACACACACACACAAAAGCACATATATGTGTATGTACTACATGCTTACATCTGCAAAAACCATAAGAGAATATTAAGTGTTGATTGCTAATACTCTCCCCTGATCGCTTTGAAACTGGTTCTCACTGAACCTAGACCTTGACTTATGTACCAGGGACAAACAGCTAAGGACAACCAGCTGGCTAAAGGCCAGTGAAAGAGCAGACATCCTCAATGATCTCTTTGTCTGTAGCCTATCCTTCTCCCCAGTGTCTGTAACTGTGTGACTGCTGAGAGATTCCAATTTTAGACATTCTGTTTTGAGTAACTTTTCTTATGGAAACAGCAGACTTGTAAGAATGCAAGCCTAATTATAATGCATGTTTGTTTAATGTTTGATTCTTTCCTTTTGTGAGAAGAGCCTCTTGTAGCCCAGGCAAGTCTTGGGCACACTAGCTTACTAAGTAGCAGAGGATGACCTTGAACTTTTGATAATCCTGTCTCCATATCCTGAGTTCTGAGATTATAGTTGAATGTCACCACATTTCATTTATGTAGTGCTAAGAATTCAACCCAGGGATTCATGCATATCAGAAAAGCACTCAACCAAATGAACTATATCCTCAGCCTTCTAACACACAGCTCATGTCCCTGCACGTGCACTATCTCTCTCTTGACATCCTACCAGTCAGAGTGCATCATGAGGTTAAACTGCAAATGAAGAAACAGTAATTTATCTTTTACCAACCTCTACAGGATGGTGAGTGGCTATATAAGGTCTGAATTGTGAGTAATATTTCTTCTTGGCCTACAACCCTGTCTTTCAAATTTCAATCATCTGGCCTCTCTGTGATTTTTCTAGATTTTTAAAATCTTACCTTTCTTCCAGTGTCAAGTTCTCACTTCTATTGTATTCATTCTATCGCCAAATATACCCAATAAATTTTAATGTGTATAATTTTTATATTTATTTTAAAAGAAAATATCCTTATTTGTTCTAAGGTAATTATACATTGTGCTGCACTGTAAAAACCATCTTGTCTGCCATATGTTTTGCTGCCATATATATATTTCAAAATCACTAAAATTTCATAAACTCGTTGTGTTTTTTATTACGAATCACTAAATTTTCAATTTTTTATTGTGCAGATTCCCTGAGATCTGTGTTCAAGGGGTTACACCAAGCTGTCTACTCAAATACGGTCATGTCTTGTGATGTTTTATTACTATACTAAGTGACCTACAGGGAGAAGAAGTTCCATGGCAAGCCAGATCTTTAACTATTTTTCCTGCTTTGGTTTTGTTTTCTTCCTTGCTTTTTGTTATGTTGGCCGATGGATGAAAAAAGAATAGATTGAAGTTAAATTTACTATATAAATATAGTCTATAGATTACCTAATCCTATAGTGCTGTATGCAATGATCAGGAACTATGCTTTACCTACAGTATCTGACTGCAGGATGTTATTATGCCCAAGCTCATGAGAAACCTCATCTGCCAGTACCCCCAGTGGGAGAGCAGACTCAATGCACTTTTTTTTTACTAGAGCTGTTTTACTTAAATACTGAGCACAAAAGTTTCACTGATTTTTTTTATTTCTATCTACTCACTGGATTAAAAGATGAGTTTTTAAAAATCTAATCTTCTAGTAGTATTTATTATTTTTTAGAGGGAGGGTTGATCCAAATAACCTCAACTTTTATTACCTAAAATGAGATATCCTTAATTTGAAAATTTGTTTTTGATAAGACTATAGATAATGTTGATAGCTGTAGGCTAAGATGTTTTCAGAATATAACTAATATCTTTTTCATTATATTTTAAATATACTCTTTTCACTTGAGTGATAATAACCCCACTGAGAAGCAATCTTGGCTAGCAGCTAGATTACTTTGAAATCAGAATTCTTAATGGTATGTTCAGTATAAGATATTTTGTTCTATTTTATGATTATTTCATGATAATATTGTGAGTTTTTCTATTACATATAAGAAACTGCTACAAAACTGTTATAGAGCAAAATCACAATTTATAGGTAATTACAAAATGGCAAATAACATTTTAAATTTAATATTAATTAAAGTATTCCTTCAGAAACTAATGGGATGGACATTGCTTTCCTTCCTTTTCCTTACAATATTGTCTTTATAAAACTTTCTTTCTTTCCTCTTACATATGAAAATAATTTTAAAAGTAGAATAAGTCTTTCTAAGTTTATAAATTAGAAGCATCTTTCTTGGAACCCTGAAAGACATCATCAAGGAAAACAGAATCCTTAGCTCCCAATTCCACGCAAGGTCAGGAAGTTGCTCTCCAAAATGTAAAACTATCATCCATGATAAAGATACAAAAGTTGAAGACTACAAGCTGTTAAATGGTCTTGTTAAATGGGTTTTGGAGGTTAGACCCAGGGACTTGTCTCTTTTTCTTTTCTGTATCCTTCTTTCTCTCCTATGTAGGAGTGAACAGACTTGAGAAAAATGGGACATAGACATAGTATAGGAAAGATCAAGAAAAAAGGACAGATTATTGAATATGGCCTTATACCTTTGTATACTGATACAAAATTAATATTATATTGGTATTATAAATTGGTATTGATCATTGTATATTAATGCAAAATTAAGATTGTATAGGGCTACATCGGTATTGATCTTTGTATATTGATACAAAATTAAGATTATATTTGGCCACAATGGTATTGACCCTTGTATATTGATGTAAAATTAGGATTGTATTGGGCTACATTGGTATTGATCTTTGTATATTGATACAAAATTAAGATTATATTTGTCCACATTGGTATTGATCTTTGTATATTGATACAAAATTAAGGGTAACGCTTCTTAAAGGTATTGTTCCTAGTAATGCTTAAAAATGAAATGTCAAGTTTTGGCCTCTTGCTACCAACCGTCATAAACTGTTTAGGATAATTAAGAAATGGAAACGTGTCATTTTGTTAGTTACTATGACAGTCTATCACAGTTATTTTCTAAGCTACTCAGAAATCAAGTTGCTAAGAGACAAACAATATTTGCTTATCTAAATATAAGAGACAGATAGGGCATCTTCAAAAACCTCAAGAGATCTTCAGAATATGGCATTCAAAGATGTTTTCTTAACTTAAGATTTTTTGATACCGAGACATGTCAGCTCCTGATAGCATTCCCTATTCTACTCCAAGTAGAACATGAGCATCGAAGAATCTCCAGTGGGAGATGATTGAATTGGTGGTAAGCCTTTCTCTTGGAAAGAAAAACCCCTTGCTTCAACTGTAGACAGACTTCTGTCCAAAAAGGACAAAACTTGGAAGCAGGTAAGTCGACAGCCTAGCTCTGCCAAGACAGGGTAGGTAAGTCCTTCATAATTCCTGCTCTACAGTCAATGTATGTCAGAGAAACAAGACCAAATGGCTGAAGATTGATGCTGTAATGTATGGAGAGAACATGGTAACTGTCCAGGCAGCCACTGATATGTCATTTCTTAGTTTTGGAAGCTGCAGGCCCTGCGCTTCCTATATAATCAGATATATTTATCCCTCTCAGGTCTCTGAGGTGGTTGAAGAATAGATAGCTAGAGTCTCATAGTTAAATTTTGAGTTGTTTAGGAATCAAGAGGGTGTTCTGGATCTAAGAAGATATTTTTAAAATTGTGAGGCAAGTTAGTATGAAAGCTGAGTTAGATATAGAACTTTAAACTCATGGAGATGGTTAGATAGAATGTTAAAGTCAGGTGCCAAATACGTATGGACTGGACATTGGGAATGTATGCTAAGCCATATAACTCTTATAATTGTGGCCTATTTATTTCTGTTGTTTTGTATTGTATTTATAGTTATAAGAAAAAGAACCATTTGTTGGACTGAAAGGGAGAGCTGTTGGGGGGAAAAAGAAATACCTTAAACTAAAAAAAAAAAAGAAGGGAAGAGGATGGGGGGTTGAGGGGGAGGAGGGTGGAAGGATGGGACTGGAGGGGGAGTAGGGAGAGGATTGTGATTGAGATGTAACTTGAAGAAATAAAAATAAATTATTAAAAAAAGAAAAAAAAAGATATAAAAGTTGATTCATTTCTTTACATAATGCTACTTAGATAACTCCCAAATTGATAAATAAATGGATAATAAAAAAATGATGATGATGGTTACTCTTATTTGGAAGTTAGTTGTTGTTTATCTTAGGAAAGTGTGAACAAACAATGTGTCTACTTGGCCATATAGAGGAGTAAGATTAATCTCTATTTCTGCAATCACTTTAGTAGACTTCTTGAAACACATCACATTTTGGTTTCATACTTATTCAGTAATCAAAAATCTTTATTTCTCTTTTACCAATGTGGAGGAGTCTTCTGATTCAGGAAAAGACTGCTAATTATAACATCTAAGTAGTAACGAACAATGCTTTGTATTTTTGGTTATGAATCTAGCTTTTAATGGGTAAACCATCTTTCTAGGCCACAAAGTATATATTAATTGAGCTGTTATTAAGAGATTGTCAAAGCCTAGGTAATTCAAATGTTACTTGTGATATAGTATATATATATATATATATATATATATATATATATGTACATATACATATATATACTAACATGTACATATTAGTGTTATATGTGGGTGTATATTATATATAGCAGTTATATCTAGTTTTTGCCTATCTGTAATTTTCCAATATTTTGAACTTTTTAAATCTTGGGCCAACAAAATGAGGATTGAAGTAGCTTTAAGGGTCCATGGAAGTATCAGAAGGCATCTTCTGCTCTTCTGGGATGTCAATCATGATATCTTCACATAATTTGTCTGCAGAAAGTGTAGCCTGTGAATCTGTTCAAAGCCTTGATACTAGCTTGTATCAGAAGGCTCTTTCTGCTCTTCTGGGATGTCAATCATATCTTCATGTAAGTTGTCTGGATAAAGTGGACTTGGTGAAATAATTGTGTGTCCAAATCCTTTGTACTGGCCCACTGGTGAGGATGGATTTGAAGCAGGAAACTCCATCTTGTGAAGATGAGGAGAGCAGACTGCTATGTTCATTATGCTCTAGGTCTCCAGGAAAAATTTCCTAGGCTTTGGCTTTCTTAAACTGTTGGAGTATCATATATTCAAACAGTAAGTAACAACTTTAGCAAAATGCTCTTGAATGTCTCAAAAGGATGGACATTTTTTAAAAAGGGCTTCTTACCATTGCATGAATGCAATGCTCTGGACTAAAAATGTAAATATAAAATTCAGATTAATTGAATGCAATCTAATCCTAATCATGTACCATTTAAGTTTACATAAGCATACTTGGAAATCTGAAAACAAAGAGATTGTCTATGACAAAAGTAACAAACGCTTAGATAAGTCATATCACAAACAGCTTCAATGACAGCTAAAGTGTTGACTATAGTTCAAATTAAGCATTTCTAATGGACTTGAAATACTATAGTTTAATGTACATTAAAGGTAAGTGTGATTGTTTTTAAATTTTAGATTGATACAACTTCTCTAACAAAGCCTATACTTTGTACTTTTGAAGTATCATTTAAAATTGGATTTTAATTTTACAAATTTGCAACAGATTTAATACATAAAATCATTGGATTTGTCTATATTTATTTAAAACACATATACTTAAATATTATTATATACACTCATATGAAGCTATAAATGGTGATAAAATGTAGAAAACTTCTTTCTATCATAATACACATAAAAACAAAGTTAAAATTACTTTAAGAGCCATCACACTTCCCAAATCCCAACCTCTAAAATTCTAATTCAAACTCACATCATGTCAGTATTTTTTTCATGTGATATTTAATGATGATTGTGATCTTACTGGATTGATAAATATTTAGGCAAATAGTAAACCACATCTCTGGGTTTGTCTGTGAGAATGTTTTCAGATATGATTGGATTATGGAGGGCCTGCTACACAGAATGGTTGAATCCATTGGTAGATTCAAAATAGACTATTGGGAAGTGATGGAATTATGCAGTATAGAGTCTTGTTGGAAGGAGTGGGACAGTGAGGACCCATCTTTGCTGACTGTATCTTGCCTTGTGCCATTTCTCTATCCCTCTCACTTTCCCTGTTTACCACATGGTGTAGGAGGATATGTGTATTATTTTTCTGACCCCATTATGTTCTTTTGCCAATGCAAATAAGAACAAGTGGAAGAAACAGAGAACACTGAAACTATGAATGAAAACAGCTATCTTCTTTTTTCTCTTTAAAATGGTTTAGCATAGTTTATCACAGATGTTTTCTAAGTTACCGGAAATCAAGTTGCTAAGAGACAAGCAACATTAGCTTATCCAAATATGTGGAGATAGATAGGTGGTCTTCAAAAACCTCAAGAAATCTGTAGAATTTGGCACTCAAAAGAAGTTTTCTTAACTTAAGATTTTTTTGATATGGAGACATGTCAGCTCCTGACAGCACCCTCTATTCTACTCCAAGTAGAAGATGAGCATCAAAGAATCTCCAACTGGAGATGATTGCACTAGTGTCAAGCCTGTCACTGGGCTAGAAAAATCCCTTGCTTCAACTGTAGACAGAATGCTGTCCACAAAGGAGAAAACTTGGAATCAGGTAAGTCGACAGCCTAGCTCTGCCAACACAGCGTATGCAAGTCCTTCATAATTCCTGCTTTACAATTAATGTCTGTCAGACATACTGGGTCAAGAGGCTGAAGATAGATGATTTAATGTATGGAGAGAAATCAGGGCCTGCCAGGCAGCCAGTTGTCTGTCATTTCTTAGTTTTGGAAGCTGATGGCTGTGCACTTCCTGTTTACTCTTATATATTTATCCTTCTCAGGTCTCTGATGTGTTTGAAGACTAGATAGTTATAGTCTCACCATTAAATTTTAAATTGGTTAGGAATTAAAAGGATGTTCTAGGTCTAAAAAGATGTTTTAAGTTTGTAATGTAAGTTAGGACAGAAACTGAGTTAAGTATAGAACTTTAAACTCACTGAGATAGATAGATAATAGAATATTAATATCAGTTGCCAAATATGTATGGGCTAGACATTGGGAATGTATGTTATACCTTATAATTTTTATAATTGTGGCCTAAATAAAAAAAAAAGAATTATGAGTTCTGGAGAAGGAGGAGAGGGCGGGAGGCTAGGTCTGGGAAGGGTGGAGGGAGGGGACTGTGATGAAGATGTAACATAAAGTAATGAACAGACATTAAAAAAATAAAAGATAAAAAATTTTAAAAATTAAAAAATGGTTCACATCTTTTATTTTATCATAGGCATTTAAAAGCAACTAAGACAAGCTTCAAATATAACAAAAATAAGTATTAGTATTTCCCTTTCTATGTAGACCTGTCAATCATTCATTCCATCAATTCACTATTATTTAACTGTTTTAGAGTGTTTACATTGGCCACCTCTTTATAATTTCACCTCTCAAGTCATATAATTTCTGCTGGTGTTTTCATTTTAGCCACATATTTGTGTGTATGTATGTTTAAGTAAGGGTCATCAAACTGTTATTCATTCAACTACATAGTCTTAGTCCATTTAGGCTGATATAACCAATTATAATATACTGTATGGCTTAAATTGTATCTCATTCTTCTAGAGGCTGCAAGTTCAAGGTCACAGGACTGGCAGAATCCATGTCTAGAGAGAGTATATCTCCTTATCCACAGAAAAAAATATACTAGCTATATCTCTACATTACAGAGGGATTTTTTTAAAATAAGAACACTAATATCATTCCTTAGGGTCCTCAAACAGAACATAATCACCCCAAGGATTCCGCTTCTAATATCACATTAAGGAGTAAAGTTCAAAACATTAATTTGAGCAAACACAAACCTTCAAGTTAAACTGTAAAATAAAATGTATTTAATGGGTATAGAGTTTTAGTTTCAGATTTTAAAAATAAAGGTGTGTTTTGCAATATGTACTTAAAAACAGAGAAGATGGATGCCTATGATCATCCATGCCTTTAAACCCAGAACTCAGGAGGCAGATGTATTCTCTATTCTTGGTTATATCCCCATAGCAAGATTACAAATTACAGAAAGGGTAATACAAAAGCCAGAAAATCTATAATGTGGATTCATCCATGTGTCCTAGGTACAAACCCAAAGATAAGATTTTCTCCTGATTCCAGGAGCTAAGACTTCTTTGATATAGGGCATGGTGTCTCTTTTCTGTTTATTTTGTATATGGTAGTAAAGATGAAAGATTATTTTCTTAATCCCAATTTTGAGGGAGCACTATTATGTGATCAGATGTTCAATTCTCTGAACTGACTAGTGGCTCAGAAATACTCTCCCCCAGGTCTTTTCTTCTGGAGCACTCTAAACTGGCAAGACTTAATGTATTCAACATTCTGTGCTAACATTTACCAGGGATTAATATAAGAATGTAAAGAACATGAGGCAAGAAGGGAACAATAAAGCAAATAAGGAATAAAAAAGAAAACTGAAAAAAAAAGAAGACAGAAGACACAGGTCTATTGCTGACCTCCAAGGTCCCCTTTTTATTATTAAGCCAAGACTTTCTAGTGTGTTTCAGTGGTCCATGGTGATAAACTCACCCATCCTTTGATGCTTTTTGTTATATTCTTTCACAGGCAAACTTTTCTACAAGTATATTTCATTTATTTCTGTAAAGAGGCAAAGACTTTCTAGCTTGCATACTGTAACAATATTTTAAAAGTTGTCTGGGACACTATGTCAAGTTCCTACTTACCTGTGAAATCCCACTCAGAGAGACCAGTTTTCATTTTTTTTTCTTTACAAAGTAGCATATTACATATGTTTTGGATAACTCCCATCAACTTCTAGAATGTCATACGAGAAAGACATACTCAAGTATTCCTAAGTTACAGGAATTTGTGTAAATTAGGACTGACCACTTGTCTTGAACAGCATCATAAGCTCAGAGTCTCAATATTCAATGAAATTTAATGACTTAATGAATGGGTGATAAAATCAGTGTTTTTTTCTTGTAATGATGGGAAATATGTAGAAGAAAGACTCCTAAAAAGAATATTTGGGGCTTGAGATACCTTCAGGAAGTAAAGTTTTGTGATACAAATATGAAGACTGGAGTCTAGATCCCCTGATTTGACCAAATAACTGAGTGGATTTGGTGGCCCTCCTGTAACACCACCCTATAGGAAATGGAAACAAGGAGTCTCTGAAAATCACTGAGTGTCTAAATTAGCCAAATCAGAGAGTTCTAGGTCCAAAAAGAGATGCTGTCTCAATACATAAGGTGGGAAAGGATTGAGAAATATACCTGGCATCAGCCTCAGGCCTCCATATGAATGCGCACACCTATGGACCCACACAAATGTGAGTACACAAACACATGCGTTCCACACACATACAAAGTGGTTTAACAAGATGATGCATTAATGAACCCTCAGGGAAAAAAGGGGGCATATGTGTAGTTCAGTTTTGTTAGAGCGGGCACAAGAGGAACAAGTCTTTCCAAAACCAGGAAAATGAAGCAACATAATATGTAGTACATATATACAGACCAATTTTAAACTTATTTGGAAGCATAGGAGTCACTGGTTGACAGAAGACTATTTGATTCACCAATTCTTTTTCTCCACATTCTCATGAGAATGATGGGAAAGAAACTGGTGGTCCTGCTGCTGACAGTCAAAAGATGTGACAATCTTTAGGACAAAGCATATGTACAGTTTCATGTCAGATAAGGGAAGGACATACCACTAGCCCCAACGTCTAAATGATATTTAAAAAAAAAAATCTCCACAGGAGATTCCTTTCAGAGTAAATTAGGAACAGTATCGAATACCTATTCTATCACAGTGGGTAGATAGAAGAGATCCTTTCTTTCTACTCCAGGAGAAATATTCCCAAAACTAAGACCCACCATGTATTCTAAAGGAAAGAACTTCATCATCACATCCACCTCCACCTCACATGCTTTCAGCAGTGTTGAAAGAACAGCACAAAGATAAAAAAAAGACCAAAGATGAAACATTTGCTAAAGGGATCTGCACACTTACAATCTCACAGAAATAACAATTCAAATTAAGCACAAACTGACACCAATTGATAGAAAGTCCACACTAAAAATGTGTTTCCTTATGAAGAGTCAACTAAAAATTATAAGACATAAAAAAGGGTAAGACAAAAATAGACTAAACAATCAGAATGAGAAACAGATATGACAGGGATTGTAATTATGAGACAAATAATGTAACTATGACCATGCTAAAGAGTTTGATGGAAAAGGTAGACAGCAAGCAAGATTATATAGTCAATCTCGGCACAGACAGAGGTGTTAAAATGAGGATGGAAGGACTGTGATTGGGATGTAAAAATGAATAAATAAGTAAATAAAATATAATTGGCTGAATTTAAAAAAACTCAAATAAATAATCGAATCACAGCTGAAGTGTACTATTTGACGTCATTTCATTTGGCCTTTTGTTTTTCCACCTTTAAAACATCCATGGCACTGAAAAAGGAATATTTCTTTAACTAAAGATAAGTGGCTCTACTTTGTTCAATAAACTTTACAGATAAACTAGGAAATCAACTATGAAGAGGAATTGAGCCAGAGTAAAACTTCAATTGAATTCTTTGTTTCTTGACTGTGAAATCTAAGCAAACTGAATAAAACATGTCTGAGCATCTATTTTCCCAATTGAAAAAGGGGATGATAATGAGTCTTATTTTACTAACAAATTGAAGCCTTTATTTTAAGCCAATTTTGATTTTAAAGTAGATAATTGGACAGTAAGCACCAAAGCAGATAGTAAGGAATATATCAATGACACCAGTCACTGTCAACTCTATTCAAACTCAGCCTTTAAAATTTAAAGCTACTCTTTGTTCATTGGATATTTATAATTATAATAACATCTATTCTCATCATTTTACATTAAATTCTGCTGAGCCATATTTGCCAAGGACCTTAAGACTCTGAACATTCTAGAAAATCCTCTCATTGCTACTGTCATGGAATTTCTTCATTCTGGGCTTGTGAGATATTTATAGTCTACACCAATTCTATATGGCCCACAATAACATCCCCTAGTTACCTCATCAGCTCCTCAAGACAACCATGCTTTCTGACTATTTCAACATGTTGCAATTTGAATCAGTTTACTTTAAAAAAATTTATTTCTTTCTCAGCCCATTTATCTTTTCTATAAAGAAGAGCTTCTGACTTTTTTGAATTGATTTTGTATCCAGCCACCTTGCTGAAAGTGTTTATCAGTTATAGTAGTTCTCTGGTGGGATTTTTGGGGTCACATATCATCTGCCAATCAGGATAATTTAACTTCTTCCTTTCCAATTTGTATCCCCTTGATCTCCTTAAGTTGTGTTTTTGCTCAAGCTAGAACTTCCAGTACTAGGTTGAAGAGACATGGGGAGAGTGAATATAAAATATCTGGGGGTAAATCTAAGCAAGCCAGTGAAAGACATGTATAACAAGAACTTCAACTCCTTGAAGAAAGAAATCAAAGAGGACATCAGAAGATGGAAAGATCTCCCATGCTCATGGATAGGTAGGATCAACATAATAAAAATGGCCATCCTACCAAAAGCTGTATACTGATTCAAAGCAATTCCTATCAAAATACCAACACAATCTTTACGAACCTAGAAAGAACAATTCTCAACTTCATATGGAATAACAAAAACCCAGAATAGTTAAATAAATCCTGTACAATAAAAAACTATCTGGAGGTATCACCATCCATGATTTCAAGCTATACTACAGAGCAATAGTAATAAAAACAGCATGGTAATGGTATACAAATAGACCAATGGAATCAAATTGAAGACCCAAAAATAAACCCACACATGTATGGTCACTTAATTTTTGACAAAGAAGCCAAAACCATACAGTTGAAAAAGGACAGCATTGGGGGCTGGAGAGATGGCTCAGAGGTTAAGAGCATTAACTGCTCTTCCAGAGGTCCTGAGTTCAATTCCCAGCAACCACATGGTGGCTCATAACCATCTATAATGAGATCTGGTTCCCTCTTCTGGCCTGCAGGTATACACGCAGACAGAACACTGTATATGTAGTAAATAAATAAATCTTTAAAAAAAAAAAAAGAAAAGGACAGCATCTTCAACAAATGGTGCTGGTCCAACTGGATGTCGAAATGTAAAAGAATGAAACCAGACCCGTATGTATCACCTTGCAATAAACTTAAGTCCAAATGGATCAAAGACTTGAACATAAAGCCCAACACATTAAATCTAATAAATGAGAAAGTGGGGAAAGCCTCGAACTCATTGGCATGGGTGACAACTTCCTGAACAGAACACCAATAGCACGGGCTCTAAGACCAACAATTAATAAATGGGACCTCATAAAACTGAAAAGCTTCTGTAAGGCAAAGGAAACTGTCATTCAAACAAAATGGCAACCTACAGATTGGGAAAAGATCTTTACCAACCCCACATCTGACAGAGGGATAATATCCATAATTTATAAAGAACTCAAGAAATTAAACACAAAGAAACCAAATAACCCAATCAAAAAATGGGGAACAGAGCTAAACCAAGAATTCACAAAAGTGGAATCTCTAATGGCCCAGAGACACTTGAAGAAATGCTCAGCATCCTTAATCATCAGAGAACTGCAACTCAAGATGACTCTGAGATTCCATCTCATACCTGTCTGTAACAGTAAATTTTTATTTAACAAACATATATTTATTAATACTTAACAATTACTTATAAAGTTCCTAAATCCAAAAGCCTGAACCATAACTCTAAACCTAATCTATAACACCCTAATACAAAAATTTAACACTAACCTAAAGTTTCTCAAACGGATATTTTTCTCTGGGCGTGGATTCTTATGGATGGCTGGCCTTCATCAAACCTTTCAGTCTTCAAGTCTCTGAATGTCATTCACCGGATCTTATGGTAGTTTATAAATTTAATCTGTTTCAACCACTAAGGTGGGGTGGGCCTTGTATCAAATAAGAATTGCCTCTGCAGTCTTGGAGCCCAATTATAAATTTTCCTAGGCTCACCATTATGATGTTTTGGGCCCGCAAGGGCAAAGCTCCAGTACTCTGTCTAATCCAATGTCCCCAGACTCCAAGGGGAGACAACTCCAGCCTAGATACTCCAGGTACCAGGGAGAATACATCCCTTGATCCACAAGTCAGTATAAGATGGTTGAAGTCTCCTACTTAGACAGTGATACAGCTCTGTCAGATGAGGAGGAAGGCGGGTGGTGCAGGAGGAGTGACCTTTGACCATGTGAATCTTGACTTAAATCTCTTCACCTGTCATAATGAATTGACAGCATGATTTTTGGCAGAAGTTTTCCTGTCCTTCCAAATCATGCCCTTGAGGAATGTGTCCCTCCAAGGCTTCCTTGCAGAGGGGTGGAGGAGTAGCAGGACATCAGGAGATCTCATGATCTGTCGTGAATATCTGGAGTTCTTTTCCACACTGTGGTTGCCATAGTTCTTGGTGGGCTCCCCAGTGAATGCCCCCCCACACCAGTCCAAAGTTCCATGATCAAAAAATGTCATCTGCACCAAGGATATGCCATGTATGGATATAAATCTTCCACCTGAAAGTCCAGCCTTTTGCTATTCCAGGGTCCCTATCTTGCTAAATGCTATTACTAATCCCACTACACATCCCCCTTCTTATTAAATAAATAATTTCCCCTAATATATCTATGTGTTTATGATAAGAACAATAATATTGTTTATGTACAATACATAAACAAAATAGCATAAATTTTTATTTATATATATAGTAATATTTACATTTTTTGATAATCAAAATACAATAAGGCAAGATATCTACCAATAATATAAAATAATATATGAAAAGTATCCTTAAATTGACCTTAATTTGTATAAATATACAAAATAATATATATAATAATCTTAAATCTTACCAATAAACATAAACAAGATTATTTTTAAATAATCTTAAATATATGAAATATTCATAATTAAGGATATGAAAAGAAAATAAAAGAAGAAAGAGATTCATGAATTCACCCCTTTTCTGTACCCAATATCCACCCCTTTCAGAATGGCTAAGATCAAAAACTCAAATGAGACCACATGCTGCCAAGGTTGTGAAGAAAGGGAACTCTCCTCCTTTGCTGGTGGGAGTGCAAACTTGTACAGTTACTATGGATATCAGACTGGCGATACCTTAAAAAACTTGGAATAGCTCTACTGAAAAATGTAGCCATACCACTTCTGGGTATACATCCAAATGATTCCTCACCAATCCACAAGGACACTTCCTCATCTATGTTCATAGAGCTTTATTTGTAATAGCTAGAAACTGCAAACAACCCAGATGCTCCTCAATCGAAGAATGGACAAAAAAACTGTGGTACATTTACACAATGGAATACTACTCAGCCATCAGAAATAATGAAATCATGAAATTTGCAGCCAAATGGATGGAACTAGAAAAGCTCATCCTGAGTGAGCTAACCCAGACTCGGAAAGATGCACATAGTATCTACTCCCTTATAACTGGATTTTAGCTATGTCATATAGGATAACTATCTCACAACCAACACACCAAAGAAAAAGGGACATAGACCGTGTTACCTGTTAGTGGGACACTTTGCCCTAATGGAGTTGCCATACAGGCCTCCAGTGCAAAAGGAAGCTCTTTACACTCATATAACTGTTGAACAGAAGGGGGCTGATATGTAAGGGCAACCCACTCCAGAGGAGTAGGATAGGTGGGAGAGTGAGGAGAGGGAGGGTGGGATTGGGAGGGGTGGAGAGAGGGGACTGTGATAGAGACGTAACCTGAAGTAACAAATAAACAAAACAAAAAAATTATTTATTTTACTTTTTGAGATTACAATATTAATACATAATTTTGCTCCCCCTTCTCCTCCCATGTACCTCTTCTTGTTGTCTCAAATTCATGGAAATTTTTCATTAATTGTTGTTATACTCACATATGTATTATAAATATACATATATATTCCTAAATACACAGATACAACCTACTCAATCTGTATAATATTACTTGTATGTATGTTTCCATGTCTTTTAATTCTTAACAAGTTCTATATAACATTCAACAAGGAAAAAGGAACAGTCTTTTTTTTGCAATACCTTGCATTAAGTTCTGTCTTTTTAAAATTTTCATATCACACAATGTTGACATTCATCCAACAATAGAAGTTGAAGGACACAAATTATATCTTCTTATTTCCTAGGCAATTTTCTTTTGAATTTCTCGATGTGGCCATATAGCAAAGAAATCTTTCTGCATCACTTCCTTTATTGTCTCCAAATGTTTAGTGCTTTATTCTGTTTTCATTTAAAATTCCATGTTAACAAGAGAGAACTTATATGTATATACAAACAAAATCGCTAAAAATTATCACAAAGTCCCTCAGTAAAAATGGCTTTCCCTGAATGTAACAGAACAGAATGTTCCACTAGAACCCAAGGAAGAAAAACACAATTACCTTTTATGAGAAATGTATATAAGTTTTTTTCAGTTTTTTTAATAATTTATTTTTTATTTCTTCAAGTTACATCTCAATCACAATCCCCTCTCTACTCTCCCCCAGTCCCACCCTCCCACCCTCTTCCCCCTCAAACCCCCATCCTCTTCCCTTTTTTTTTAAGTTTAAGGTATATCTTTTTAAGTGTATATAAGTTTTATATAAACTATCAAAAATCAAAATGGCAAACGTAATTTGATGTAAAACAAACACCTCCATATTTTGCTCACATTATGAGAAAAGGGGGGATAAGCAATATTCAGTATGATGCTGTCTTTGCAGCCGCCGGTGAGGGGACAGTCTGTTAGCACTTACCTGTAACAAATAAAAACTGGCAGTCATGCCATCAGATTATGCATCCTTGGCCAGTCTGAAACCACATCCCTGATGTTCATCTGAGCCCTGTTCACATTACACTTTAGGGAGTATTTGTTGCTTTCTGGAAGTTCGTGTGAAGAGTTGTCAGCAGCTTTCCTCGGGCTTTTAGCTTGATGCTCCTTTCGATTTTCTATCTCTTGTAGAAGTCTAAGATAGACATAATTCCTTCAAAGTCCTTTAACTGGTCACTGAAAATGCAAGCTTTGCTTGAACTAATGGTACCTTTTCAGACCTGAGTTTTTGGAGTGTAAGGCCCTAGCTCTATTTCCCAAATTCTCACACACAATAAGCTTTGAACAAACATTCAGTAAGTCAGTAATAAATCCCAGAAAATGCGAACTCATCTTTATTGGTCAAATAAAAGAATTAAGGACATTGCACAAATTCACAGGGAGGTGATAAGGAAACAAGGGAAAAAATAATTTTCCAGATATCTGTGCCTTCAAACATTTCATTTTGGCATGTATAATCTTACGCATAAGTGTTATTAATAATCACAATAAACATCTTTGTGTAAGTATTGAGATATGAGAATATTGATCTCATGAGAAAAAACTTAGTGTTGCTATGTAGAAAGCTAGATGAGTTCTTTCCTCCCAAATGGCTCTGATTTGAGAGATGAGGACATGATATACACATCTTTAAATGAATTATAATTGCATTTGACAGATTCCACTAGAATTGTTAAGAAACTCAAGCCAATAGTGGCATGATATTTTTCTTAGTCTTTAAAACTTTAAAATATATATAATAGATAAGAAAACTGAATAAGAACAAGTATCCATGCTGAATTTCCATCTGTTTTGGTAATCCATATAGCTTACTGCTTAATGTTTTTAAATACATTTTAATATCAATATATATATGGATATCATGTATATATTATTATGAATATATATACACATATGTATATATATATATATTCATTTTTCCTGAGCTAAAATGTGCTCTATAAATTTGCTGGGGAGAGCTGAGACTACTGTCCATATCCCAAAGCATACCCAATTCTCCTGTGGCACATATGATTATTGGAGGCATAGGGTTAAAGACTTCTAAAAATACAAAGGGTTTGACTGTATAATGGTAGGCTCATGTGTTTACAGTAATTATGAGGTAAAGACAGAAGGATCAGGAGGGGCAAGATGGCAGAGACTGGTGATGACATGGTCTGAGTGGCGGGAAAAACAGCCATGTAACAGCAGTCTGAGAGGCGTGGCCCAGTCTGGGTTCACCCTGCAAAATCTGGGACTGTCCAATTCCTGTGCTAGTCATCTAGGCATTCATAAAAGCAGAACAGCCACACATGGGAGCACAAGCCCTACTACTGTCTCTAGAAGATCTCTTGGCTCTGAGGGGAACAGGGTCCCAGCTTGAGGCTTCAACCACCAAACAGAGGTTCTCCCCAACTTCCTGAGCCCCCAGCTCCCCTGCAATCCTTCCTGAGCCCACAGAGGACCAGCAGAGCCATAGGAACTGTAGGATCTGGGAGATTCTTTCCAGGGATTACAGCATGGCTGACTACCTGTTGGTCAAGGTAGAACCCTGCTGAGCAGTTCTGAGTCCCAGCACTGTTGATGTGGACACGGACTCAGTCTCAGATTCCTCTGAAAGCACACTGCACTCTTGGGCCAGACACCCAGTCTGTAGCGTCGAAAGTTCTATCCCTAACTCTTTGAAGCAGCCCTAAGCCAATTCCAAGCTGCCTGAGTAACACAGGCTGACCTGGGACTCAGAGCTTCTAGGCGAGAAGCACAAATTGCCTCTGTGATTCCCAGGGAAAAACAAAGGGAGTCCTCAACCACAGGCCTGACACCCAGGCAGATATCCTATTGGCTATTGCACACTGCCCTGGGACATAATGCTTCTAGCTGAAAGACACAAACTGCATCTCTGATTCCCAGGGAACCCCAGGGGTAGACTTCACCCTCAGATCTGACAACCAGGCTGTGGGAAGAGTAGGGCATATTGTAGGCTCTAGCCTGCAGTCTGTGGCCTGTCAACCATCACAGACCTCACAAGGAAGACTAGAGGGAACTCAGGATTCTGCAGGCTGAAATAACACACCCCACTGCAATCCCTGACATGCATGCCCAGTAGAGACACATTTGGAAGGGTGAGCTACAGGTGACCCATTGAGATTTGGCCTCCAAGACAAGGCCGCACCTGGCCATCATCTTGTGGAGAATTTCCTCCCACCAAATAATAATAGAAACTCTAAATATACAGAACAAAATAATAATATTAAAAACTGCAAGAGAAAAGGACCAAATAATATATAAAGGCAGACCCATTAGAATACCACACGACTTCTCTTCAAAAAAATTTAAAAGCCAGAAAGACCCAGGCAGATGTCCTACAATCCCTAAAAGATGACAGATTGACATACTCAGAAAATCTTTTAATCACCTTAGAGGGAGAAAACACGATATTCCACAATAAACTCAAATTTAAACAATATCTATGTACAAATCTAGCCCTACAGAAGATACTAGAAGGAAACTCCAACACAGAGAACATAATTACATCCAAGAAAACACAGTAAACAAATAACCCAACTGCAGCAAAGCCAAAAGAAACACAAACACACTACTACCATTTACACCAAAGTAACAGGAAATAATCAATGGTCAATAATCTCTCAACATCTATGGACTCAGCTCCCAAATAAAAAGACAAAGGTGTAACCGAACTTTTAAATTATTATTTAACACTTATTTATTTATTACTAAATTCACTTATAACAAACACCAATAATTTCTTAACTATTAATCCTATAAATTCTTACAACCCGTTTAACCTACCACTAAACCTATTGATAATTGTAACAACTACTTTCATAACCTTTTAGAATGATACAGTCTCTGGGCCAGGTCCTCAGTCGTCAGGAACACAGTCTTTGTTGTAGATTCTTTAACTCACTTAGCAGTCCTTTTTCTGGATCTCTCAGATGCAGGTTTGTCAGGGTAAGTTGGTTATTGCAGTCTCACCTTAAATAAGGCTTCATGCTTTCTTCTCTGTGGGAGACCCCAGCCGTCTGCAGGCCAACTTACTTCTTTTGAATCAGGAACTCAGCTGCTCTGCCTCAGTCCTTAAAGCCAGGCAAAATTTCTTTTAGGCCACTGATCAGACAGATCAAACCCCTCCAGGCAAAAGCTGAGCCACAGGGTCCAGTCCTTGGCCTTTTGGTGTCTTGCTTCAGGGAGAGAGCTGGCCATCAATGGCCAGCCCTTTTTTCAGCAGGACTCTTGGAGCTCTCTAGCATCAGGGGCCTCTTCTCTTCTGGGCTCCATGCACTGTCCTTAAATAGGAGGAACTCTGTTTCAGCTTAATTTGGGCTCCGCCCACTTAGCAGCTGAAAACAATGTCAGGTAGATACTTTGTTTCTTCAAGTCTATTGAGTCTTTCCTGTTTTTCCTGACTTCAACCTTGTTTTTCAGTCTATTAAGTCTTTCCTGTTTTTCCTGACTTCATGCTGATAATGCTGTTCATGCCCTGAATTAAGAGACAGTATCAGAAACCCCTATATATTTTCTAAATCTAATTTATCTAACCCCTACACACAGACTTAAAGAATGGATTCAGAAACAAGACCCATTATTCTGCTGCATACAAGAAATGCACCTCACCAACAGAGATAGACTTTACCTCAGAGTAAAGTGGTGAAAAAGGTTTTCCAAGAAAATGGTTCCAAGAAGAAGCTGGAGTAGCCATCCTAATATCAAATAAAATAGACTTTCAACCAAAATTAATCAAAAAAGATAGGGGAGGACACAACACTACATACTCATCAAAGGAAAAATTCATCAAGATGACATCTCAATGCTGAACATCTATGCTCCAAATACAAGGGCATCCACATTTGTAAAAAAAATATTAATAATGTCTAAACCACACATTACCAGTGGGAGACTTCAATATCCCCCACACACCAACATACAGTTCATACAGACAGAATCCCATCAGAGAAATAATGAAACTAGCAGAGGTACTGAAGCAAATGGACCTGACAGATATCTACAGAACATTTCAATCAAACACAAAAGAATATACATTTTTCTCAGCACCTCACATAATAATTCTTCAAAACTGACCATATAATAAGTCACAAAGAAAGCCTCAAATGATGCAAGAAAATTGAAATAACTTCTTTTATCTTAATAATGACCATGGATTAAAGCTTGTCTTCAACAACAGAAATAATAAAAAGCTTACACATTCATGGAAACTGAAAAACTCTCTATTCAATGACCACTGGGTCAGGGAACAAATAGAAAAGGAAGTCAAAGACTTCCTAAAATTCAATAAAAATAAAGGTACAACATATCCAAACTTATGGGACACAATGAAAGCAGTGCTAAGAGGAAAGTTCATAGCACTATGTGCCTTCAAAAAGAAATTGGAGACAGCTCATATTAGCAACTTGACAGCACAACTGAAAGCTCTGGAAAAAAAGAAGCAAACACTCCCAAGAGGAGAAGATGCCAGGAAATAATTAAATTAAGAACTGAAACTAATAACTTAGAAACAGTACAAAAATCATTAAAACTAAGAGCTCTTCTTTGAGAAAATCAACAAAATAGACAAACCCTTACCCACACTTACTAAATGGCAGAGTGAAATATCCAAATCAACAAAACCAGAAATGAAAAGGGAGAAATAACAACAGACACTGAGGAAATCCAAAAAATAATTATGTCTTACTTCAAAAACTTATACTCTACAAAATTGGAAAATCTAATGAAAAGGACAATTTCCTTCATAGATTCCATGTACCATGTTTAAATCAAGATCAGGTAAACAAACTAAACATTCTATAACCCCTAAGGAAAAAGAAGCAGTCATTATAAACCTCCTAACCTAAAAAAGCCCATGGCCAGATGGCTTCAGAATGGGACTCTACAAGACCTTCAAAGAAGAGCTAATACCAAATCTCCTCAAGCTTTTCCACAAAATAGAAATAGAAGAAACACAGCAAACTCATTCTATGAGGCCCTAGTCACCCTGGTAACTAAACCACACATAGACCCAACAAAGCAGGAGAATTTCATTTAAATTTCCCTCATGAACATATATTTATAAATACTCAATAAAATACTTGCAACCTGAATCCAAGAACACATCCAAAGTATCATATACCATGATCAAGTAGGATTCCTCCCAGACATGAAGGGGTGGTTCAATATATGGAAATCCATCAATATAATCCATCATATAAACAAGCTCAAAAAAAAAAAACCATGATCATCTCATTAGATGCAGAAAAATCATTTGACAAAATCCAACAATGTTGCTTCATGTTAAAAGTCTTGGAGTGATCAAGCATAAAAGGACCATACCTAAACATAATAAAGGCAATATACAGGAAGCCTATAGCCAACATCAAATTAAATAGAAAGACACTTAAAGTAGTTCTACTAAAATCGGAGACAAGGTGAGGCAGCCCACACTCTCCACATCTCCTCAACAAAGTACCTGAAGTTTCAGCTAGAGCAATAAGACAACTATAGGAGATCAAGGGGAAACAAATTAGAAAGAAAGAAGTAAAATTATTCCTATTCACAGTTGGTATGATAGTATACATAAATGACCCCAAAAATTCCACCAGATAACTCCTACAACTGATAAACACCCTCAGTAAGGTGGCTGAATACAAAATTAATCCTAAAATATCAGTAGCTCTTCTTTACACAAAAGATAAATGGGCAGAGAAAGAAATGAGGGAAACAACACCCTTTACAATAGCCACAAATAATATAAAATACCTGGGGGTAACTCTAATCAAGAGAGTTAAAGACCTGTATGACAAAAGTTCAAGTTTCTGAAGAAAGAAATAGAAGAAGATATGAGAAGATTAAATGATCACCCAGGCTCATGGATAGTAGGCTCAATATAATAAAAATGGCCATCCTACCAAAAGCAATATACAGATTCAATGCAATTCTTAACAAAATACCGACACAATTCTTTACAGACCATGAAAGAACAATGCTCAACTTTATATGGAAAAACAAAACAAAATCATATACATATATAGATGATAGGCAACTTTGTCTTCCTACAGATCCTTTAGCAAGTTGGGGGGCAGAGGGCAGTCTCTGTCATGGACTCTCTTGCCTGTTAGTGGAACACCTTACTCTAGCTGGGCTCTCATATCATGTCCCAGTTCAAGAGGAAGCTCTTAGCCTCATGTGACCAATGAACTGAGGTCAGTTATGTAAGGGACCCCCCACGCTAGAAGGAGCGGAGGAAGAGGGGGAAGAAGGTTAGAAGGTGGGACTAGGAGAGGAGGAGAGAGGGGGCTATGATAGACATGTAACATAAATAAATAAAAATTAAAATTTTTAAAAAAGGACAGAAGGATCAGGCATTCAGCATTACTGTTAACTACATAATAGTGAGTTCATGACAATTTTGAGCTACATGAGATACTGTTTCATATCTCATCTCGAAACTAAAAACAAAAGAAAACAAAACAACAACAGAAAATAGGAGCAATTGCACTGTTAGACAGCTTCTGATTTCTCCTGTGACTCTTCTTCCATAAAAATGCTGCCATCGGATTTTAACCCAAATTTCATTTCAGCATACTCCTCTCTAGGACAACGATCATCCTTGCACCTTATCATATCAGCTTTCCAGCTGCTTTCATTGTTCCCATTTCTGGCTGCTGAGGACAGCTAGAGCAGTAACTTAAAAAAGCAGCCA
This sequence comes from Lophiomys imhausi, assembly GCA_907164525.1. Taxonomy (NCBI): domain Eukaryota; kingdom Metazoa; phylum Chordata; class Mammalia; order Rodentia; family Muridae; genus Lophiomys; species Lophiomys imhausi. The sequence continues at coordinate 814,017 of CAJQZJ010032268.1, forward strand.
TCACAAGACTCACGATTCCACCACAAATCAAACCCAACTAATTTCACTCATCCCATCTGTACATTTCCCTGCTTCCCTTCATTACCTTTGTGTCCTAAAGCTGAGCTTGAGAGGACATAATTTCAGCATTTTGTCAAATACAATGTTCTCAGGCAGAAAGAAATCTGAGTATGATTTTCCTGCAGGAAGGCTAGCTCAGCCTGATCTCATGGCCAAGTTCTGCAAGTAATTGTACACATAGACAAGTTCTCACTTGAGTCAAAAGATATTACAGCCTGAGTTTTGCCTCTAATATGATCCTAACTTCTCTCATCAAAGATTCACTCTCTGTTTGTAAATTCAATGCCATTTTCTCAGTTCACACCCTACTATATATAGCATTCACCATAACTGATTCACTCCTTTTGAATGTTCTCCTGGATGAAAAGATACAAAAAATATATCCTCTCTTTTTAAAGAACTGTCATAGAGAAAAGGTGACTTTTCTATTTATAGGTACTGGTACTGTATAAATGAGCCCACCTTAAAAACACACAAAAAAAGTTAATCTAATTCAAAGACCATGCTGCTAAAGGGGAGTGGGTCACTTGGATATAAAACGTCTTGATATATTCATTCAAGCCCAGGTCTAGAAGATAGTTCTTTAAAAAAAATAATAAGAGGGAATGACCCACCTGTGGTGGAAGAAAAACAGTCATAATAATAAATATAAGAAAGTTGGTTATACAGGAAGTACATGGACAGCAGTTCCAAAACTAAGAAGTGACATACCAGTGGCTGCCTGGACAGTTCCTATTTTCTCTCCATACATTACAGCATCAATCTTTAGCTGGTTAGCCCCATTTCTCTGACAGACATTGATTGTAAAGCAGGAATTATGAAGGACTTACCTACCCTGTCTTGGCAGAGCTAGGCGGTAGACTTTTTTGCTTCCAAGTTTTGTCCTGTTTGGACAGCAGTCTGTCTACAGTTGAAGCAAGGGATTTTTCTTGCCAAGAGATAGGCTTGCCGCTAATTCAACCATCTCCAATTGGAGATTCTTCGATGCTCAGGTCTCTGAGGTGGCTGAAGACTGATAGCTAGAGTCTCATAGTTAAATTTTGAGTTGTTTAGGAATTAAAAGGGTGTTCTGGATCTAAGAAGAGGTTTTTAAAATTGTGATGCAAGTTAGTATGAAAGCTGAGTTAGATATAGAACTTTAAACTCATAGAGATGGTTAGAAAGTAGAATGTTAAAGTCAGGGGCCAAATACATATGGATTGGACATTGGGAATGTATGCTAAGCCATATAACTCTCATAATTGTGGCCTATTTATTTCTGTTGTTGTGTATTGTATTTATTGTTATAAGAGAAAAAAAACATTTGTTGGACTGAAAGGGGGAGCTGTTAGGGGGAAAAAGATATACCTTAAACTTAAAAAAGGGGGGAGAGGGGATGGGTGGATTGAGAGGGAAGAGGGTGGGAGAATAGGACTGGAGTGGGGAGTAGGGAGGAGATTGCAATTGAGATGTAACTTGAAGAAATAAAAAATAAATTAAAAAAAGAAAAAAAAAGAAAGTTTGGGAAATAAAAACATTATTTTATCTGTTAGCAAAACTTATACTATAGGATATGCTTCTTTGTGTCAGTATCACCATAAGGTCACAACAGTTATAAGAAAACTACCAGACAATTTCCAGCAGAAACGAGAGCTGCCTGATGAATTCAGAACTGAAAATCTCCAACCCACAAACATTCCTGGCTTTCTTGGCATTTCACTAAACCCTCCCGCTTGAAGCTGCTCTTCAGTTACACCTGTAAATGAGAGCAATAGCAGTGGTGGTGGCAGCATCCAGCTGGAAAGATGACTTTAAGTGAGCACTTTTGTGCACTCTGGTGAACAATGTACATGAATTGTCTCATTTACTACTCAAAATCAATATGGAAGCAATACTACTAACTTCATCTTTCAGAGAAATAAGTTGGAGGAAATCACTTGCTATAAATTTGTTCAAAGTTTTCCCCTTTCTGATAAGACACTTTTAAGGAGAGTTGTCATATTTTAATTTATTCTTAATTTATTTATTCTAAAATACTTCTACAGTCTGTAAAACAGAGGCCATCCTTATAATCTTGTGTCAATGTAAAACAACCACAGCTCTCAGGATGTTCTAGGTCCAAGAAGGTGGTTTTAAGTTGGTAATGCACATGTTTGGATGGAAAATGAGTTAGTTATAGAACTTTAAACTCATGGCGATAGATGGATATTAGAATATTAATATCAACTGCCAAATATGTATGGACTGGTCATTGGGAATGCATGTTATACCTTATAATTTTCATAATTGAGGCCTAATTATTCAAAAATGAATTATGAGTTCTGGGATGGGGAGGTTGGAAGGGTGGAAGAAGAGTGGGGTCAGGAGGGGTGGAGGGAGGGGATTGTGATGGAGATGTCACTTGAAGTAACAAATAAACATTTAAAAAAAAACCCACAGCTCTCACCTCAACAGAGATAAGAGATAGCTTATTCTGAAGTCAAATATGAGCGATCATGGCCCGGGAAGAGAGTTTTAGGTTAGGCCAAACATCATGTTCTGACACAGCAATGATTTGATGAAATTCTCATAGTAAGTAAGAGAGCAAAGAAAGTCAAACAAACACACTTTCAAACACTTTGGAGAAGTAGCAGGGAGGTAGATCACTCTACGTGTGAGACTCTGCTGTATCTCAAACCCTCTGGTGAACTTTTTGGTTTGGTGTTAAGTTATAGATTCATTCCAAATGATTTACCTAGTACTCAGAGCATATTAGGTGACCATACAAAGATGGTCAATGATTGTTATGGGACATAAATATAGATATCCAAAGTTAATTTGCTTCTGGACTTGCGATATTAGATCTCAGCACAACATTGATGTTTTAATCAGTCGGTCAGCCTTCATCATCCCTTGCAATCTCTTTCAGGAACTTTCGTTAACATCTGGTCCCCTTAGTCTCTAGGCAAATTTCCAAGGTTAAGAATACATACCCCTAAATTCATAAAATACTTCCTAAAATATTCCACAAAAGAGCATGAGATATACATGCTGTTTAAATTTTCAGTTGATTTTTTTAAGTTATTGTATTTAAACTATTTACTATCCCTAAAAATGGTCCTGTGGACAACTGATTTGAATAGAAAATATTATAAGATATATCTTTTATATGACAGCTTGAACTGCATCTGTTGGATACATCTCTAATTAATATATCTATTATTAGTAATGGTAGACTATTTGGCTGCTGTTATAACTGAAGAATTGAAGAATAAGCCATTCAGAAGGAAGAAAAGGGGCAATGGATGCAGAAAAGGAAGAAAGACGTGCTAAGACTTTTTGCACAATTCTTATTCTAAAAGGCATTTGCTGATAGGTTGCTTAAAATTCCAAAGAACACAAAGAAAATGGCTTTTTAGATGTTTCTTTTCAGTAGGTATATATTACCTAGAGGGAAATGTCTGTAGCTAATATTCCTGTCAAAACGGGTTAGTTTTCTTCACAGATAAAGACCCATTCCATCCACACTTAAGAATTTGGCATGTAGAAGGGATGTTCTCTTTTTAACCAGAAGTCTAATACATTTTACCATACATAGAAATGGTGCTTCAGGAATGAAGAATTGGGAAAATCACCTTAAGCCTCCTTTAACCCCTCATATATGTGCATATCTCCATAGCTAACAATATTTGAAGAAAATCCACTCTATTTATTGAAGGAAGATACCTTTAAATATTAAGGAAGATTAATATTTAAGACTAGAGAAGATTTACTTATAGCATAGCTTTTACAAGTTTTTTGTTAGAAAATCTTATGCTCTTGTAATTTGAAACTTAACAAATCTACCACAGAAGTCACAGAGATGGGTAAATGGACTTTCCTGACTCCATTTTTCCTCTCTCACTTTTGTGTTTATAACTGCAGTTAAAAGTTAGCATAGCTGTCACACTGATCCATATTGGCACGCTGTCTGCGTCACTGTGTAGCTGATCTTTTAGCTCTCAGCATCAGTTGTGTATATGAATGTGTGAACCAACAGGATTGGGGAATTCAGCATGCACTGAACATCTAAATCAATCATTTTTTGAGCATGAATAAGTCATGCTTTAATAGACAGTGTCAGTCTACATCAGGAAGCACTTGTGTGAAAAGAAGATTTAAAAATAGAACATATTTAGGTTTGGGGAAACCATGTTGAATCCTTCTTTAGCAAGTATCATTTTTTTTTCTCCTCTACTCAAGTGTTCAACATACCAACGTTGTAATAAAAACCCTGCTTAAGTCTCCTGAAACTGATCTAATGGAACAGCTTGTGATAGCGTAGCAGAGAACTTATTAAGGAAGTTCAAGATTCTGAAATCAAAATAGCGTTGCTGCCTTACAGACATGGTGTGATAGATGAAAATACCTTTGTATGCATGCTAACCGGCAATTAGATGTATTTCACATGCTTGATCCCTGAAAGAAGAACTGAAGGAATTTTTTTTAGCATTTCATGTGTCTTTCAAATTCAGTCATCCATCTTTAATTCATTTCTGGAAGCCTTTTAGCTGAGGTCTTTTGAAGGTCATACCTTGGTGGGAGGTTTTCATGGGTTTCCCCACCCCCACCCCCATAGGAGGTTTAGATTTTTTCATGAGAAGGAAGCTATATGCTGAGAGCTCAGTCTCCATCACCTAAGTTCACATATACTATACCCTCTAACATGCTTGTTGGTGGGTCTCCCCTATTCTCAGGGACTGTCGGCCATCAGTCCATGAAAACTACAGGAGCAAAAGTTCGGGCCTAGGTTCAGATGGCCATGAGTACAATGGATTGACAATCTGGGACCAGCCTCAGTGAGGCACTTCAACTTTATTCAGGGTAAACAAGTGTTATATAGAACTTGAGGGAGTTTGTGAGGGTTCTCCAGGTAAATGTAAATCATTGGTGAGGGCTTAAGGTGCTGGGATACCTCATTTGCATGGAGAGGCATTCTATGAATCCCAGGTGCTTGCTGAGCAGGTTCTTTTTTTTTTAATGTTTATTTATTACTTCAAGTTACATCTCCATCACTGTGCCCTTTTCCACCCCTTCCAGCCCCACCCTCCCTCCCTCTACCCCCCTCTCCCTTCTATCCTACACCTCTGGAGTGGGGTGTCCCTACATATCAGTCTCTGCCCGAGTTCAACAGTCATATGAGGATTAAGAGCTTCCTCATATACTGGGGGCCTACATGGCAGCACCATTAGGGCAAAGTGTCTCATTAACAGGTAGCAAAGTCTATGTTCCTGTTACTTTTGGTGTATTGTTTGTAGTATAGTTATCCTGTACTATATGGCTAAAATCTAATTATAAGTGAATAGATGCCATGTGCATTTTTCTGACTTCGGGTTAGCTCACTCAGGATGAGCTTTTCTAGTCCTATCCATTTGGCTGCAAATTGCATGACTTCATTGTTTTGGATGGCTGAGTAATATTCCATTATGTAGATGTACCATAGATTTTTTATCCATTCTTTGGTTGAGGGACATCTGGGTTGTTTCCAGCTTCTAGCAATTAGAAATAAGGTTGCTATGAACATAGATGAGGAAATGTCCTTGTGGTTTAGTGAGGAATCATTTGGATGTATATCTAGATGTGGTATGCCTGGGTCTTCAGGTAGAGCTATTCCAAGTTTTCTAAGACATTGGCAGACTGATTCCATAGTGGTTGTCAAGTTTGCACTCCCACCAGCCATAGAGGAGTGTTCCCCTTTCTCCACACCCTTGCCAGCATGTGATGTCATTTGAGTTATTGATCTTAGCCATTCTGACAGGTGTGAGATGGAATCTCAGAGTCATCTTGAGTTGCATTTCTCTGATGATTAAGTATGCTGAGCATTTCTTCAAGTGTCTCTCAGCCATTAGGGATTCCTCCTTTGTGAATTCTCTGTTTAGCTCTGTTCTCCATTTTTTTGATTGGATTATTTAGTCTTAGCATTTAATTCCTCGAATTCTTGGTAAATTATGGATATTAGCCCTCTGTCAGATGTGGGGTTGGTGAAGATTTTTTTCCTAATCTGTAGGCTGCCGTTTTGTTTGAATGGCAGTGTCTTTAACCTTACAGAAACTTTTCAGTTTCATAAGGTCCCATTTATTGATTGTTGGTCTTAGAGCCTGAGCTATTGGTGTTCTGTTCAGGAAGTTGTCACCTGTGCTGATGAGTTCGAGGCTTTTTCACACTTTCTCTTCTATTAGATTTAGTGAGCAAGTTCTTATTGGGAGAAAAGAAGTTGAACCTGTAACTTCACTAAGGCCTACATAACATTCCTCTGGCAGAGGGTGTGGTTGTTCAGGCTTCCCAGACAGAGAAGATGGAGGGCACCCCCTGACAAAGGAAATCTTGCATTTCACACTGAGCTCAGGGATTTCTGGTCATGGTAGACTGTGACCTTAGCAATAGGACTTTTCAACATTTTTTCTATTTTTATTTTATTTGCATCAGTGTTTGGCTGCTTGTATATATGTGCATGCATATATATGTGCATGCATATATATACAATATTAAATTAAATATATATATTAATTTTCAGAGTATATCTTGGTGTTGATAATGAAGAAGCAAAGAATTCCCATGCTGTAATACATGTCCTAAATACTATATATACTATATGGATAACACATTTAACAGGAAAACTTCCAATTTTTACTTTCAATGTTTTCCCCTTAAATTTTAGAATCACCATCAATAAGCCTAGATATAATATCCCACTCCATATCCCAGGGATCTAATTTGGGGATTTTTCAGGAATATATCAGAAAACACAGTGATAAAGAAAATGGAGATGGTTAAACTGTAAAGGAAATTAATCAGTAAGAGGAAAACTAAATAAAGGTCACAATTGTATTATTTGCATATGCTAGAATAGAATAAAGCAAACACACCAAATGAGCTAGAGAAGGAATCTCAAAACTTTATCAGCAGTAAAAACCAGACGGTAAACCTTTCCTGCCTCAGGACCATGTGGTTCCAAATACATTACTCACGATATAATTTTTGACACACAAATAGTCATGAACAACTAGTAAACTAGGCTGTCTTCTATAGCTAATTCTAGGAAAGCTTTATTTACAAATCAGGCATCTAGCACACTGCAGTTTACTAATCACTCATGAGAGAATATGGACATTTTAAGCCACAATTTATAATAAAAATATACCTACCTAATTGAGATACAAATGCTATATTTGTTTAATTGTAAAGATATCCTTTGGTATATAGTTGTATGAAATCACACATACTTAAAGCATAACAATATACAAAACCATGAAATATAATATATGGAGCTGAAGAGATGGACTTAGCAGTTAAGACCACATGATGTTCTTGCACAGGACCCAAGTTCACTTCCCAGCACCCAAACTTCCCAGTGGGTTCACACCTTCGGAAACTCCAGCTCCAGAGGATTTAATTTCATCTACTGGTTTCCATGGGCACAGCATCCATGATTGCAAACACAAACACGTATACATACACAAACACACACATGCACAAACATACTACACACACACACTATCCAGTGATTAAATTTGGACAGAAAGCTTTTGGGATAGGTATCAATCATATTTGAATGACTATTAAACACTTTCTTGAATAAAAGTATAATTCAATATATATTTTATATATTTGGCATTTTTCTATCCCTAAATTATGTCATAATGAAAAAGAAGCATGTCAAACTAAACCACATGTCACAGTAATTCACTTCAACACTAACAAACATAATTATTCAAACTTATCTCTGAGTTTGTTATGAGTTTGTATGACTCAAATAACTTCAAATTGTAATAACCATGAATTTGAAATAAAAATGGAAGAATTAAGCTTAGTGCAGAATTTTGTTAAAGATTAAGATACACTTAAAATATAATTTTACAGTAAAAAGTAAACATTTCAGGCTATAATATGCTGATGTTCATGGTGTTTTCTGCCTTAATTGCCTATCTGTAATGGTTATTTGACATATAAAGTGCTTAATATATCATAGTATTTTATTCTAGAAAATAATTGCAGTATGTATGTACACCTACATTCATCCCTCAAATTTTAGAGTCCCATCTTAAAAACTCTTTTTATAAGTAACTATATAAACAGAGCATTGTTCAAGATCCTCTTGCATATACCTTCCCCAACATGCTGAGTAAATTTTAAATCTAATTTATGTACTAGCCATGATGTTCATGCCTGTTTTGGGGGTTACATCTATGTAATGTTCATATTACATTATATATGTTAGATATAATCTTACTCATATTCCCCCTCGTCTTCCCCATAGACCTTTACAATACACCTCCCACACAAATGTACATTCTTATATCCTTTAAAAAAATAATCTACTGAGTCCAGTTAGTTTTATTCATGTGCTCATGGGTTTGGGGACACACACTGTCCACTGTACATGGACAGCACACAAATGACCACTCCATCAAAGAAAAATGATTTTCTCCCTCAGTAACTGTCAGCTGTCAATAGTCCTCAGCTAGAGTTGGGCTATATGGAAACCCTCCCTATTTCAGGTTGGACTTTTTAATTGACTTGCACAGGACTTGTGCAGGATACCACTGTGAATGCAAGCTCCTGTGTGTGACACCCATATTCATGTCCAGAGGACAGTAGGCTTTTCAATCCTCTGTTTTGTTTGTTTGTTTGTTTGTTTTTTTTCTGCTTCTTTTTCTAAGATGTTCCCTGAGCATGGAATGGGGGGTAGATATAGTTGGTCCATCTATGACTGAGCACACACAGTCACTTTTCCTTAGTATTTTAGCAGTTTGGCAAATTGTCTTCTTTTTGCAGTGCTAGAAGTGAAGCTCAGGGCCCTGTGTATGCCAGGCAAGCTCTCTACCACTGAGCTACAGACCCAATCCTTTTGACAGATAATTTTAGGAATAATCTAAAAGTCATGTTACTTTTAAAGTCAGGGGATTTACGAGTTATTTTAGTCTTATTTGTTCCATAAGTACCTTATTACCATTAACAAGCAATGCAATCAGTAGCCACAGTAATAAGCATGATACATGGGGAAGAATGTCTTTCTACAAAACACACAATTTTAAAGATTGCCTCTTGAAGGCATAATATGTGTATGCACTTAATAAGAATCAACATAACAAACCTACAGAGGTTATAGCCTCACAGAAAAGCAATAAAGAAACCACTTTGCTTACAAGTTTACTTTAACTATAGTAATCAATAACAGATAATATTTTAAATCCTGAAAAGGCAATTATGTGCATACACATATTCCCTTAATCTAACAGTTGATAAGACCTAGAAGTAAACATCCAGCTATTAACAACATCCACAGCCAGTAGCAAAGGGCTAATTTGCCGTGTCTTCAGTAAAAGGGTTCCCTGCCTTACAGAAATAACTGGAATTGCAGCTGGGACTGCAAATGCACGAGATGAGTTTGGAGCATCTCAACATGTCACACAGAAGTAAGTATATGGACAACACAACATGCACACACACACACACACACACACACACACACACACACACGCACACCCCACAGAGTCATATACTTAAGAGGATCTTAGAACCAACATGAAGAGCTCCTAATGTCCAAAATTTGAATTATTTGAACAACAGTTTTTTTAAATGGGATTGAACTGAGGACAAAAATGTAAAATAATCAGGAGTCTTAATATAAAATTTTGAACAAAAATTGAGAAAAATAATAAATATCCCATGAAGAAAAATTCTACTTTTTAAGAACTAATCTCTGTCCCACCCCTCAATTCTTGGATATTCATGATACTTTAAAAAAATACCGTGTGCAGCAAAGCATATGGTGCTTGACTGTCATGCATGGGAGGCCCCAGAATCCTCAGCACTGCAGCCATAACATGAAAATGAAGGGAAACAGGTAATTTTATTACAGAGACATCTGAGAAATGCTACTTCAGCCAAATGGCCATAGTCCTCTAGATGCCATGTATCTTGGATTGGACTGAAGAGTGATACTTTAGCTCTGTGGGCCTCTTTTTTCCCCAAAATTTAAAACACAGGAATACATCTTTAGGAAAATATCACACAACTCTAAGTCAAGTGAATTTGTGCAAAATAACTAAATAGTATTTCTCAAAGTTGTGTATGTCACTCAAAACTAGGAAAGGCTGAGGACATGGCAGAGTGAAGAGGATGCTGAGGAGATACGAAAATCAGGTGTAACCTGACACCTGCTAAGATTACAAAACAAATAAGGATCGAAGGTGGAAATTAAGGACATCTGAATAAGGATGGACTACACAGTTACTTATCAATAGTGGTTGACATAATGAATGTTACATACAAATATAAAATGTGAATGAACATGGAATCTATGTGAACTTTGAACATTTTCCTTCTTAAACCTAAATCAACATCAATGTTGTGAATGGTATGTCATAGAGGACATAAATAAAGGAATTTGTTAATATACTCCTTTCACCACTAGGACAAGAACATTATGGGGCCCAGAGTAAACCTATAAATACCTGTGAATACAAGAATGAACCCAAATTTTTAATCATCACAAAATCTCTATGTATTACTTGATACATGTGTGTATATAATCTCTAAACAAATGTACAGAAATTCTCTTTATGAAATTTAAATTCTCACAGCACATATGCAACCATAAACCCAAATAAACATAAAAGCAATTTCAGTAAATTATCAAATTTAGCATAACCCATCATTAATGTATGTGTGTCTGTGTGTATATATATATGTTTATATATATATATGCTGTGTGTGTGTGTGCGTGTGTCTACCTATATGTCTATGTGTATACACATGAATATACATTCATAGATATATATGATTATATATATATGTGTGTTTCTTTGCATATGTGCATGTTTGGACTTGTTAGGACACTACTCTTGTATATCTCCATTTATGTGCTTTCCTATTTTATTTTAATTACTCTATTTTAGAATAGACCTATTTTGTAATAAGTCTCCTAACTTCATCTTCAGGAAGATTACCTTGCCTTGTTCTTAACTCTTTGCCTTTCCAAATACATTTAAGATTGGCTTTTCATTCACAGGAATTGATTTTGATTGATGCTGTATTCAAACTACAAATTTTAGAAAAGAATTGATGTCTTTATAATATTAAAATATATACTATGGAATATCTCTTAATTTTTATAATTTCTCTTTGGTAAATCTTTATATTTTAGATGTAGATATTTTGCACAGATTACATTTAAATTTTCTCCTATATATGAGAGTTATTTTTGCTGGTATAAATACAATCTTTTGAAATATTACTTTTATATTCACCAGTTCTCTCTAGAGGAAGAGAATGATAGAATGACAGATAAAATTAGGACTTATAAGAGTGCCTTACAGGTTCAGGTTTGGTAGGTACAACAATGACTCTTTCTTTTTCTTTTCTTTTCTTTTTTTTTTTTAATTATGAACCAGCTTTACTTTCTATAGTGAAACAAGTCACAATAGTTTTGGGATCTGTCATGCTGTAGTATAGCCTTCTCTTAGTTAATATGCCTATAACTATATAACTGTAGGTTTGTTTAAATACATTTCAACACAAGCAAATTAATTAATCCATTAAAACTTTATATAAATTTTGATAACATTTTCTTGGTGGTATCATCTTATATACAGTTACTAATTTTTAAACACCAAATTTATCTGTTTTCTATTTAACTACTGCCATAAGAAACCATTTGCTTTTCCATGATCATCAATTCAACTATATTTTCATCAAAGATTTAAATGTTCAGTTAGTTCCTTCATTTGTATATTTGTATATCACACAAGTAGTATAAGGAAATAGATTCTCTTGTCATTACTATTTGAAAATAGTGATGTTAATTGAAACAATATACTTTTTTGTCATTAAAAAATGCACCATTTTCAAAGAAGTTCCTCATTATTTGCAGGCTTAGGGCAGCTATTCATGAGAATGTGATAAGATTACCACTGTACAGGTTGAAGAATTACTTCAACTCTTACATTCTCTATGATTGGAATGATTAGAATGGATTAAGGGTCCTAATAATACATAACATTCACTCTAAGTTATAGTTCACATGGATTTAGCCTGAATATCTTCAAAAGACACAGGAAGCTGTAGGGGCAGGTTGGTCATACTGTCATGACTCCTGCTTCAATGTACAACTGCGGTCCCTTAAAATCTACCCTTATAATCTCATTAGTGTTTTAAAATGTTATATAATAAATGAGAGAAAACTGCATCTCATTTTATTTCCATCATCACATAATTAATTCTGTGGAAAAAATCAAGATGAAATTTAGAATCTACTTTGTCAAGAAAATTATAAAATTTTAAATTGTCACATAATTGACAACTATCATTTAAATGATGAAATATATATAATTTTAACAGGGAGTTAAAATAACTACTCACTACAGTAACATTGACAGATGTTTCATTAGTTAGTTTTCTATCACTGAATATATACCTGGAAAAGAAAATTAAGACAGAAGTAATTTATTGCCTTGTGGTTTCAGAATTTTGGCCATAGAAACCTCACAATGACTATTTTGACTCTTTCTTGAAGAAATGCTAAGAATCCAGTAGCTGAGTGAGTCCAGAAGGCTGGATTTCCCTGCTGAACTCCTGTTGAAATCCTGAAGATGTAGGTTCTATCACCAGCAAAAGAATGCCTCAGAAGCTGGACTCCGAATGCCTCAAAGATGAACCTGCCAGTGAGAATGAAGGGAAGTAGGCAAAGAGCAAGTTTTCTTCTTCCTTGTCCTTTTCTGTAGGTTGTCACCAGAAGGTTTAAGGTAGTTTTTCCTACCTCAAATGAGTTGTTGAATTTAGGGTCAGTCTTTCTACATCAATGATACTAACAAGAAAAATCCATAACAGGTGTGCCCAGCTTCTTGGGAATTAGTTAATTCCAGATGTAGTCAAGTTTACTACCAAGATTATACATCACATTTCTATTGCTATTTGCTGAAATATAATTTTAAGATATATGTGGTATATTTATATATTGGATTATTATCTAGCAATTTAAAATTTAAGTTATAAAAATTGCTGGTAAACATAAATAAATTGCTACAAAAATAATCATCCAGAGTAAGGTATCCGAGACCAAGAAAGATAAATGTGGAATGTATTTGCTTATATGTGGATATCACCTGTTAAATCAATGATAACCCAGCAATCCATAGAACTACTGAGGTTAGGTATAGAATAAGGGAGTAGGGGTACAAATAAATCTCCTTAGGAAAGGGAAATAGAATAAATGGATGGAAGGATCTGGAATGGAAGGGAATATGGAGAAAATATATCTTATATGTATACTTTACTATATATATATATATATACTATACATATAAGATATATTTTATATGTATA
>CAJQZJ010032268.1:827409-877981 GCA_907164525.1 Lophiomys imhausi
ATATATATATACTATACATATAAGATATATTTTATATGTATACTTTATATATATATATATACCTCACATATTTAATACATTCATATTTTACTTTAGCTCCAAAGTTTTTCCCAGTTTTTTTTAAATCACAAACCAAAGTTGGTGTAATATTTTGAAAAAAAGAGAAAACTAACTCAAGTACTAAACACTAACAACAGAGTACAAGCCAGGGAAGGGGTCATGAAGAGTCTACTAGAGGCACAAGCCAAGTCTTTACAGTTTTGTCCTTGTGCTGGTGACAGGACAAGCAGTTATCTCTGGAGACTCCTGCCCCAGGACCTGCTTGAAGCAAAACATATAGGATACTTTCTTATCTTCACACAAGAGGAGGCCATTCCCAATGTCCAATCATCACAATGAGCAAAGTTGTCATGTTGGGTGTTGGTGGCCTCACTGGCTCTTTTTCCAAACTGCTTGTACTTAACCGACAACATTCCACAATTTCCTTCAAAGGAATAGATGTGGATTTCCAGTCTCAATGTTGGCTGCAGTTCTGTAGACCACTCCACAAGAGCGGTGATGTCAGTAGCTACCTCAAACCTAAGAGATACTGCCTTTATCCCTAGAGGCTCTTATTATTTAAGACTTTGTCCTCTGACACAGCTGGGGCACAGCATGTTGTCGTCCAGGTATGGAGACAGAAATGTGAAAGCTGGAAGAAGGAAAAGGGCAATCACTTTCCCCTTCTTCTCAGGCACCCAAGTTTGTCCTGCATGGAACTATACCAAAACCCAACCTTGTGAGTCCCCATGAAAGATTTTCCCTTGAACCACACACATTTCCCCATAGGTCTCTGGTGTTGACTGGACTGCATGCCTCAACCCTCTTAGAATTGGCTGAAATTCTGGCCCAAGATGCCAACACTGTCTCAGAGGCAGATGTAGTCACAACAGTGGTACTCACTTCCTCATTGAGAACTAGAGGATCAGTCAGGATCAGTTCCTCTGGTACAGGTCCACTTCAAGGGAACTATCACATGGAAATACAGCTGTCCCCTGTCTTCAGTCTTCTTCTTCTTCTTCTTCTTTTTTTCCCCCCCTTCATGCTGGCCTCTTTTGGTGAGTCAGGAACATTCTTCAAATCAGGCATTTGCTCTGGAAAGCCCCTGCATAGAGTCATTTATAAGCCTCTAATTTCTCACCTTTGCTGTTTAGCTTCATCTCCTTACACCATGTCCGCAAAACATCTCTGTGAATCCAGTTCACTGGAGGCAGATTTTGGAAAAGGAAGAATTGGTACCTTCCTACAAGTGGTCCTGGAGTCTCAGTAGCTCATGCTTTCTCCTTTGGTTTACAGCCATTAACTTCCATTGATTTTTTTTTTTCCTGTTGTGGAGTCTTTGCAAAAAATGTGCTTTGTTGACTCCAGCATTCCATTCTCCCCTAGAGTCTTCTATGCTGCTCTGACTTGAGAAAGCTGTAAATGGTGGGTTCTTGGGCAGGAGTCCTGGAGAGCATTCAGGATTCTGGATCCTGCTAGGAACCAGCTAGGCTTGTCTGTCTTCAGGAAGTTCCTCAACTCTGAGGACCCTTGAATAAGATAAGGTGCCTAGAATCCCTGCAGCAGGCACTTTTGGGTTAAGGCCTGGAGCCTTCTAAGGGAAATTATGGACTCTTGTTCCTTCCAAGGG
Organism: Lophiomys imhausi; assembly: GCA_907164525.1. Classification (NCBI taxonomy): domain Eukaryota; kingdom Metazoa; phylum Chordata; class Mammalia; order Rodentia; family Muridae; genus Lophiomys; species Lophiomys imhausi. Next base: position 829,079 of record CAJQZJ010032268.1, read on the forward strand.
GATAGCTACCAAAAGCCTCTATTAGTTTCTGATAGTTATGTCACTGTGAATAATGACTCTTTCTTTCAAATATAGATATTATAAATGTATATGTGTGAATATATATAATAATTTTGTCTTTTTTCCTCAGTAGCAGATACAGCTTCTTGCTGCTTTTTTTTCTTTCAATTTCATCCTTTTTCAATTCATAATTAGAGGTCAGTTCTTCTCAGTTAATCCTTGAACTATTCATGGATACCTTTGTCCTTTTCATTTCTCTAGCCATTGCCACTGTGTTCCCTGTGAACTCTTGTGTGCACAGACATCATACTTTCCTAGGCATTGCGTTGCACATCCTCTTTTCTTTTTCTTTCACTCACCATTGGCTTCTCCATGAAATTGTTTTGTAATGATTAACAGACTGTTGGTTCAGTGTCCCATGAGTGCACTGACTCTTTACTCAGTGGTTTTGAAATTTTTCCACACCCTATTTAAAATTCTAAACGTGCTACCTACTCCTACATTTGTAGTTCCTTCATCCCTGAATTGTGCATTGTTCAAACTGTTTATTTAATTCACATAAACTCTTTCATTTCTCTTCTATAAAACTAGAATCCTTTTATCCCTCTCAATACATTATCTATTTTTTCTTTCCACTGAAAATTTTCTACCTTTTTTGAAACTTTCTGACTGACCATTTCAGATCAATTTTAATTAAGTACTGCTTTGCAATCTTCCTTATTTTTCCCTTGTATAAGTGTTGAGATGTCCATGGATCTGAGTTTCTCAAAATAAACTCTATGTTCCTATGATTCAGGTTTCGAAGAATATTTCATGAATTATGTGTGCCAGGTACTCGAGACAAGAGAGCATCCTTTTCTGATAATAAATTCTAACAATAAAACAAACAATCAAATATTTAAATCAGAAAAATAATTCAAATTTTGATAAAGTTTGGAGAAACAAGCAATGTGTTGTGATAGAGAAAGTTGAGGAAGTCAATTCAACATTGCTTGGAAAGGAATTCCTTAGGAGCTATTTTTGCCAGCAAAGAACACTGATGAGAGTAAGCCATAATATAAAAGCTTTGTAGTGGCACGCTATGTAGAAAGACTGCAAAATGAAGAGCCTCTGAGGTATGAAGATCTGAGTGCTGAAGCAGAGAGAGAAACAAATTCATGGATGGCATTGGAGATGCATCCAAAGCATATGTGAGATGAAACTGGAGAAGCACACATATCAATAAAGGGCTAAGAAGAAGTAAAATACTGAAATACTTGGATTTCTTTCTTCAAAAGGGATGAAAAGTTGGATGTGGTAGACTCAGCTATCATATGTAGTCTCTTACACTCTGCAGGATATCTGTTCAGGCCCTACTGATTTTAACCTTTCCACTGAGAAATCAGTTGTAATTTTAGTAGGTCTACCTTAATATGTCATTTTCTCTTTTCCCTTGCAGCTTTTAATATTCTTTCTTTGTTCTGTATGTTTAGGGTTTTAATTAGTTTGTGGTGAGGGGATTTTGCTTCTGGTCCAATCTATCTGTAGTTCTACATGCTTCTTGTATGTCTATAGGCATCTTCTTCTTTAGGTTAGAAATTTTTATTCTATTGGGATTTTTTTCTAAATTATTTTCTGGGGCTTTAAGCTGGAATTCTTCTCTTTCTATTCCTATTATTCTTATGTTTCCTGCCTGAAAGATGTGCTGGGGCAATGGTGGCTTAGAGCTTATGGGAGTGACCAACAAAATGACTGGTCTAACTTGAAGCCCAAGCTCATGCCTGTCACTGCCTAGATGGCAAGGAAATGGAAGCTGGATGTCTCAGAGACCTAGAATAGAACCAAACATGATTAAGGAAAAAAAATCAGGAAAATGATCCCTAACAATATTCAGCTAAACTCATAAACCAGTGACTAGTCCAATCATTATCAGAAAGGCTTCTTCCAGCAGCTGATGAAGTAGATGTGGAGACACACACCAAACCATACATGAACCTTGGAAAATCCTGAGAGGGAGAAGAAAGATTTGAGGAGCCAGAGGGATTAAGGACACCAGAAGAACATGACCCACAGAATGAAGAAAGTGTGTCTCAGAAAGGCTCACATGTTGTTTAGCTTTAGGGAGGTTTGTAGGACTCCTAACAGTGGGAGTTGGGGTATCTCTTACTCTTTTGTCTGCTCTTAAGACCCTTTTTCTCTTACTGGGTTGCCTTATATTAGGGTTTATGACTAGTCTTATTGTATCTTGTTATGTCATGCTCATTGATATCCCTGGGAGGACTGCTCTTTTCTGAAGGGAAATGGAGGAGCAGTGGATATGAAGGAAAGGGAGAGTGTGTGGGAGGAGAGAACTGGAAGAAGTGGAGGGAAGGGAGACTGTGGTCAGTATGTATTATATGAGAAAGAGTAAATAAAAAGAAAAAGCAATAACAGGATGGAAATTTGATAAACGGATATAAACATGGAAATAACATATGACTGCCCTAAAAGTTCATAGAGCTGATATGTAGAAAATGAGTTAGAAAAAGTAAGAAGCAAGATGACAAGACTTGAAGATAATTCTGCCTTTCTAGGTGATTGATAACACTATCTACCTATGAGAGAAGGTAGTAAAGCTGGAGATAAGAAGATACATTTGAGAGATGTTACATAGTTACTCACAAATTTGTATATAATGATATGAAAGATGCATTTCACTTGAAATTAGTGAAGAGGAGAGATGCCTTTCTGATGGCCATGTTTCCATTTATTATAATATTAGTCTATCTATTTAAGTTCCCCACATAAGCATTTGAGTATAAGTTATGCTAAAAGAATGTGTATAATAAAGGTTAAAACCATGAGATGATATATCAAAATTTTGTGTTTGCAGAACAGAGGCATGGACAAGCTCCTGAAGTGTTTCAACTTTTGAAGTTGTGATAGGAAAGATGCCAAGAATCAGATGCTCTAAAGGGCAATAAGAAAACTATTAAGGAAGCCAAGGGTTATGATGTCACAAACACCAGTAAAAGAGTGTCAAGAAAAGAAGGAATAAAGTCCTGGGTAGAATATTGCTGAGAAGTTGCTCAAATGAGAAAATACTTCCCATAGACTTTGGCAACATAGCAATAAATGGATGTCTTAAGAGTTCTTGAGTATTGAAAAGTAAGTCAGACTGAAGCAGATTCAAGAGAGGAAAGGGAGAGGGTTGAGACGATGAAGTTAGGTGGCAATGCCAGGAGATTTTCCTTTAGAGGAGGGAGGGGAGTGATGTGCATCATTGACTACAGGGGTATAACTTTTTAAGTTCTGCTCATTTCATACTTTGAGTTTGGATTGCTTTATGCATTTTTAAAAAATGTATTTCCAGAATGTATATATGTGCTGATAGAGATTTGAAGACTGAGTAAGAAAGTCTCAATATATGATCCTGAATCTCTAAGTAGAAAAGTGATATCTTAAAATGCTCCTGAACTGACATGACCCCAGCTCTTCAGGCCATAAATGCAGACTCCGAATTACCCATATGACCAGGGAACTGGATCAGCACAGAAGCAAAGAACTTGGCAAAGCACCAATCCCCTTGCACACCATTCATCTCAATCTGCCCACTTCTCCTTCACCTGCTAATGTATTTTGTACCCATAGCTGTTAACCAGGTGTGGAATATCTGTAATGACATCCTTCCTACAGTTCTTATTGAATGAAGATAATGTCTTAACAAGCAAATGACTGAAATTACATACGCAGCAGAATAAAGAAACAATAACTATCAATCTAAAAATTAGAAGACTAGATTTTTAATGTTAGGAAGTTAATTATACATTATTTTTATGATGTTTTTTTCTTCAGCACAAAGAGCTGCTATATGGAAACTGTGTGATTTTACATCAGGTGATCTGAATTTATCAGGAAGGGATGTGAGTTTCTACTGACAGGGAGAGCCAAGCTAAATAAAAGGGCTGGAAGCAAGTGATGGAAACAAGATGGTGTCAGAATACAGGAAGAGCCGCAGACCTGCTGAAATACTTCTGTTAGACTTCTGTGGCATTGCATATGCACATGAGTGCATTTACACACATCCATGAACTTGGGCAGGTTTCCTAACTACAATCTTGCTTTAGAATTTTCAAAGTCTCAGAAAAGGTCCATTCCAAGTGACATCAGCTTTTGTGATCCAATGCTGCAACCCAGACCAAATGTTTGAGAAAGATGAAGGCAAAGGTGAAGCTTTTGAGTGACTTTTGGGTTCCACCAAAATAGGTAAACTGAGATCCAGTGACAGAACTAAATTCTGTCTTTGTCTCTGAGCCTCACAAGCTACATGAATCCTACATGCATAATGTCATTTCTTTGAGGTTTAGTAAATGGCATTAAGAAGTGGGCTAGCCAATGAGGCTGTGAACACTGTGCGGAACTATAAATATACAACCATGAGCCCCTTAAGAACATAAAGATTGTCCCATTTCATTCATTCACTTCTCCAAATATAATGATTTAAATTATGTATTTATTAACAAACAAAAATGTTATTGCAAATATCCTAAACATGAAAATTTTGGTGTTTACAAAACTGACAATCGTTAAACAAACATTTTTTTTCTGAAGAAAAGATACAGAGTCATCACTGAAATTATTTACATGGTTTTCTTGAACATCAGACACATATAATTATTTTTACTAATCAAGTTTTATTCTTCATTGATACTAGAGCAATATTTACATTATATGTGGTATGTTTTCATAATACATAGTAATGCTAGTTGTCATTAAATGGTTGCCAGAACATGATGAAAAGAATGATACTTGGTGAACAATGCCTTGGGGGGACTGTGAGAGAGAATACAAGAAAAAAGGTAAAAGGCCTTTTACCTCAGGTGCATTTTATTCCCTGAATTGTTCTTGGATGTGACTTCATGCCTCCTTGTGCAGACATTTGCACTCAATTTATAAGGCATTTATTCTGTTGGATGTCAGAACATAGCTGTAGAACCCAGTCTGGTCAGTGTACCCTGAATCTGGATATGGCCTTCTGCGTTACTTCCATGCTTTCCCAGATATAATCTATACTGTGAGCCAAGCAATTGTGTTTAAGTTGGTCTGTACTGAGAAAATTCTGAGAAAGGGGGTGGATGATTAATATTTAGTATGTGCTTACTTGTATTTATTTACATGTTTTTCTAAGTCAAGCCACCTTCCTTAGATCATTGCTTTCTTTCGTACAATTGTTTATAAAAGTACACTGAAACTGAGGTAAGGTTGTCTGCAGCATTAGACTGTAGTCAGCCCATTATCCAAGGCCTCAGATCCCAGGTCCAGCAGACAAGATCTGCACAGGCTGGCTGAAAAGTCAACAATAGATATAAATTTTTTTAACCCCATTTTCGTCTAAAAGCAAATGGAAATGTTCTACATTCTTATCACAAACTAACTTTCTTCACTTGTCCATCTGTGTAGACAAGGCCTTGGGTCTTGTGTTCCATTCATTTCTTTCCTTGCATAAACACAGGTGAGCTTATTTTGGTGGCACTCTTTAGCCCTAAAATTCCTAAAACAAATTTTCCATAAAGGCCACCAGATGCAGAATTATGTAAATTGATTTCATGCATTAGTTTAAAATTTTTTAACAGTCAGTTCATTGTTGTTTGAGTGTAGAACATAGCTGGTTACATACATGCTTTATGAATTCTAAACATATATATATATTTATATATATATTTATATATATATACACATATATATTGGAAGTGTTTTCATTTGTGAAATATAAAGTAAATATCAAAATAATGTGAAAAAACTTTGAATAAATTTGTAAAAAGAAATATTTGGAAACACAAGACTGAAGTTGAAAAGTGCTCCATTAAATGAGTATGAAGCAAAAGTTCAACAGTCTTTCAAAAGCATGTATTTTTTTCACACTTCACACATGCTTAGAGAGAACCAACTTTTATTTTTTAATTATTTGGAATTAGAGACATTTTCCTAAACTTGTTTTTACCATTCATCAAATTGGCCAGAAACTTACAAATCTTCATAAAATTAAGGAATCTTAATTATGACTGGTTCCCAGTTACACTGGATTTTTTTTTTATGTTTAGACTGTGCTACCCCATAATACTTGAGTAGTGGTTATGACTATAACCTAATGAGGAAGGAAAGGGGAAATTTTTCTCTAAAAGTGACTGCTATCCAAATATTTAATCCTGATAATAAAATGTTCAGGAAATGCTTTCCAGTGTCACTATGACTCTGAGGTTGTGAGTTGCAATAACAGAATCACAAATGGTGATTATAGAATGGCTGTATGAAAATGTCAACATTCAAACAAGAACATCAATGTCTAAAACTCTGAATCATGTCTTAGAAAGATAACTCTTGTCTCCTTGTTCTCTAAAAATTACTAAAGTTATAGACTTTGACACAGAAAATTACAGATTATCTTAATTATATTTGTATAAACACAATGGCAAATTCAACGATAGATGACTTACATGAACGACACTACCCTAGAGAATTTTAGCCATTTTTGGTCAGAAACATTTATTTTCCTGGGTTTCAAGATTTCTCATAGATGGTAAGACATAAATTTGATATTGTACCTGTGATTTAGTATTTTAGGAATTTTAGGGCTAAAGAGGACTTGGAAAAGACCGCCTTTGCTTATATAAGCAAAAAAAAAAAAAAAAAAAAAAAGAAGGCCTCAAGCATGTACATGTAAGCATTGTACATGCAAACACACACACAAATGACAACTGAAGAAAACAGCACGTCCTCTAAAAGATACTATTTTTTCCAAAAAAAACTTGATTCTCCAAATCCATATTTATGTTATTTAATTGAAGTTCCTGTATTTTCATCTGCATTTTAAGCATATTGTTTACATTTTCTATCCTAACATGAGTCTGTAAGAAATACACAGTTTTTCTGAAAATTTCTCAAAGAAAAAGTAGTGGGGATAATTAATAGCAACATCCCAAATCAAGTACTGAGGCTCAGCTTAACTGCCCTCAGTTGGGGATCCATCAACTGAGGATTCTTCAATTGAGAATCTATGAAATCCATGCTTAGTTAGTCTCTCCCATTACTAAAAGAAACTCTTTTTCTTTAAAATAACATATCCACAGAGTTGCTATTGTAATCATAAGAATAATTGTGATTATAACAGAGAATCTCGAAAGGCAGAAATATTATAAAAGTATCCATCTCAGGCCCACTTCATTGGGATATATACTTGATCACCATCTCAGAATCCATTTCTACTTCTACGTATCCTTCATGTCTAGCCTCAAATCCACATGCTTCTCAGAAATTGCTCATAGCTTCAAGAACACACAATCAGGGCATCTCCATTGCTTCTGGCTATATTCGTGACTAGAGCCAAAACTGTCTCTAAATCAACTGTAAAAATGCTTTTTAGCATAAAGGGAGTTAGGTCCTCATATTTACTCCTAATATTTCTCAGTAAATTTTTTACTTCTTTGTTTGTGGTACATTAGCACTACCTTTGATAGTTATTTTGCATGAATATATATGTATGTATATTTCCTTTAAAGTTACATCATTGTTTTTATACTTAAAAGTCCATTGTGGTTTAGAAATGAGCCATGCCCACTTAACTATGTGTCAAGGATTTATAGTATCATTGTCTACATTAAGGAAAAGTGTTAATACTAGTTCTAAAAGCAGCTTGGAGAATGGAAAATGTGCTTTCATCCCATCTGATGGATGCTAAGGCTATACTTTTTCTCCATGGTATCATAATCCCCCATTATTCAATACTCACCACATTCGTTGATTTAATACTGTGTCTTGAACAATGTGAAAGATAAAAAATCAGGGTTCTTATTAGGGTAAGCTCACTAGTATAATAATATTCCTTAAAACATGATATAGAGAATTGTGAGACTTTCCTCTTGCCTGGATGAGTTAAAAAGGAGAACGTTGGATGAGTTCAAGTAATAGGAGAGGAGGCAGTAAGGGAGTAAGGAATGATATAAAAAGATGTGGAGAGAGAGCAGAACAGAGACTTGATTCCCTTTGCTGGAATGCAGGACAGGTGAGAGAAACTAGGCAAAAGGAAAATACAGAGATGGAGATCTCACAACACACAGCCCCGGAGAGCCAAGCAAAAGAACGGAGCTCATGTTTCTTCTGAATGGGCCACTCTACTGGGTTTGGAAGACATAGTAAAGAGATGTGTTTTAGAATTATATAATTTCTATATCTTAGTAGGAAATGTTATGAGGAAAAAACTCTCATACCTTCACATCTTTTAGCACCATAGAAGAAGATTCCTAAGACAGATAAACTGAATCACAGTCCCAATTTTCCAATCTGAAAAATAACTGAGCACATTCATCACTTAGAGGAAAATTACTGCGTTGATCTCTGTTCCCACTTGAAAAACACAAACACGGTATATATGCTAACCTTCTTCCCTTTCTTTCCTGCTGTCATAAGTCCAGAGACAGAGAAAAACATCCTCTAAAATTCTAATGGAGAATTAAAGAATAGCCAGCAAGAATTAAGAAGACGGGGTGGGTGGGGTTTTCTCCATGTGCCTCCCCAACAGTTTCCAGAAGCACCTTTAAATTGTGGTAGGAATTCCATTCTTCCTTTACATTTTTAACTGCTCAAAGTGTATCTTTGGGAAGACTCAGAGTCCCATTTTCAGTCCCTGTGCATGTCTAATTTCTACTCACACACTGAGCATTTTGCTGCTGTGAAACTAAATTTGAGCTTAAAGTGGATTTTTCCCCTGCTGCATTAGCTCTCTCTATCACACAATGCACAGCTCAAATCACGTTGCTCCTCATAGCTTCTCCTGGGGGCAAAGTGGACTTCATAGAGCCAATTTACGGTCCTCCATAACAGTTTTACGATCCTGAAAGTGTGGAGCCATCCCCGTGTGATTTCCATGCACACAGGAACATCCTCTCCTATTCTGCATTATAGAATTAATCTTTGTATTATTTTTTATGAAAATTGCATATTCCTGCTGTCATATTTGTGCAAAATGACTAGACATAATTCATCATAAAATATCAAATACTGCAAATACTGAAGGTTTTCATCACCCATGGTCAGGTTGAGCAAGACGTCCAGACTATAACCAAGGGCTGTATTTGAACTGAGACCTGATAGAAGCCTCATTGTAAATGTGACCCCTAACTTTTTATGGCCAGACTATAGTTTGAATGAAAAATTGGCTCATTTTAACACAGTTTCAGGTAATGTTTTTCTTGACTTTTACACAATGAAGTGTTTTACTGCAGCTGCTAGTGGATCAAGTACAAATTTTCACATCAATGTACTCAGCACTTTTTGGAGAAACCAGTCCACATTTCATAAAGAAGCAGCCATATAAATTTATATTGAAGCATTAAATTTCTTCAAATAGTCTCTGATACTTATCTAATGTGGTAAATTAAATCTCTAGTTCTAACCCAATCACCTCAGCTTCTGGTTAAACTCCTAAACAACAAAAGCAAAATTCCTCAGAATGGTGTCCATAAATAACTGTGCTCATTTATTATTTATAACAGGGTACAAAGTCATTACCCAGAAAATAAAATTATCTTTCTAAATATTATGTAAATAATGTTTGTTTTGATGTGCACATCTTGTGGTTTCCCTTATATTCCCTTTTATAATTAGGCAGTTACTGAACCAAAATCCAGGATAATATCAAAAAATAAGAGGACTACACCCAGAACATCAAAACCTAAACTTTAACAAGATCTTATGTATGATTAAAAAACCAATATTGCATGATAGATATTTAGCACATATATAAATAACATAATAATAGCAAAAAGGATAAAAGAAGAAAATAGAAGTGATTTTGAGATAAAATTGATTACACTCTTTGGCAGTACTGTGATAATGTTTGAAGATAGGTTTATAAGTTCAAAGAGGTTTATAAGTTAAAGATTCACAGGATTCCAAAGATACTTCTGTAATAAAACAGAAAATATAAGGTATGACTAGTAAAATACAGGATAGGAATAAAATAAGTTATGAAAGAATAACCTAAGAGAAAAGTCGGAGGAAATGGATTCAGAAATAAATTTAAAACCAAGTCACTAAATTGGTCATTTCTTTTTATTTGTCTTCTTGTGTTCTTGTATTTAAATGGAATTCTTCACAGACAACATAGAAACAAATTGCAAGTTACATTATATATAAGTGGCCTAAGCTTTTAATAAAAATATAAACTTATCTGAATTTGGTAATATAGAAAAGTCACATGTTGTCTATGAAGAATTCCATTTAAATACAAGAACACAACAAAAAGACAAATAAAAAGAAATGACAAATTAGTGATGGGTTTCAAACAAGAAATGCTAACCAGAATAAGGAAAGCTTCATAAATATGAAGAGATTGATTCCACAAAGACCCACAATATATATGTACTCCAAAGTACGATATACACTGATCCATAAACCAGTCTCAGTAATTATAGAATTTTCTAAAGCAAGAGAGAAGGCCTAGATTTGGAAGGATGGGAAGGTGGGGAGGATCTGGGAGAAGACAGGAAAGGGGAGACCCCGATCAGAATATATTAATACATTTTAATGGAAAAATAAAATTAAACAATATTAAATAAATTAAAAAGAAACTACAACACATATTCTGTAATCATAATGAAATTTTAGTAGAAATTGATGACATAAAAGACATAGGGAAAATCTCCAAACATATGGAGAAACATGTATTTCAAATGAGTAAATAATGGAATCCAAGATAGTTAGAAAATGTACTGAACCCCAAAAAATAAAAGTTAACACACTGAAACTTCTTGAGTGTAGCTTAAGAAGGATTTATTAAAAATAGCTATAAATATTTGTGATAAAAATGTGTCAGATTTAAAAACACCAATTTAAGATTTTATTCTAAGGAACCAGAGGGAAAAGAGCACAATGAACCCAACAACGCAATAAGAGAAAAGGAACTCTCCAATACAGAGGCGGAAACCAGGGAGTGGGAAATAGACTAGCAAAAAGGAAAAACAGTGCTACTGAAAGGGACTTCCTGGGGAAAAAAAGTTAGGGTTTACAAAAACAATAGCAATAATTCCCTTTTTAAAAGTAATATGTAGAGACATGCAAATATCATGAATGCCAGCAGAAGCATTAATTCATACTACAATCATTACATTTTTATTCGAATGAAGTTGAAAATATAGGTGGAATAGAAGACCAGCCTAAGAAACAAGACATAGGCCTCATTCAAGTTTAAACAACCTGGAGACTCAGCGGGTATTGTTTTAAATAAATGTGTGCTTAAAATATCCCACAAAGAAAACGAGGCTCAGAGAGCTTCACCTCTAAATTCTTTACTGAAAAACAAAATCTATCCAAATACTTTGCAAAATAGAAAAGATATAAAGATTTCATATCTCAATTTGAAATGATAGAATCATACCAATGTTGAAGCCAGACTAGCGAGGGAGAAATTGAAGAAAAGTTCACTCAACATGAAATGCTGGTAAGAATGCTTTCAAAATTTCCCTTTGCAACAGATGGCGACCACTGCAGAAAACCACAACCAGTGAAAATACAGACTTATGGAGCCCAGTCCCCCTGGATACTTTTACAGAACCTTCCTCCATGAAAGGCTCAGGGATCATTGCTGAAGAGAGCCAAGAAAGACTGTAGGAATCAGTTTGCTGTGAGATTGTGTTTCCTAGTAACATTAGAAACTGCATATCATACATAATACTGAAATTGTGAGCATATTCTACTTACAAACAGAAGCAAAGCAGATAGGCCTGATAGGGTGAGTCCTTTATAAAAAGAACTAATTGGATTATTCCTTGTATTACAAAGGGAATGCCAATTCCTGGTGCACTAACCTTCTATACTGATGCTAACAAGTTGGGAATGGCATATGATAAGACAGACAAACTCAGCTAGGTAATCAAAAGTCCATATTCCTTAGTTCAAAAAGCAGAATTGTATTCAATCCTTATAGTGTTATTAAATTTCCCTGAGTCTATTAACATAATTACTGATTCTCTATATGCAGAAAGAGTTGTGTTGCATATAGAAACTGCTGAATTTCTTTCTGATAACACAGAATTAATTTCTTTATTTATACAATTACAACAGGTCATCAGAAGTAGTATTAACCCATTATATAATTCATATTCGGTCTCATACAGGTTTGTCAGGTTTACTGGCACAAGGAAATGAGGAGATTGACCAATTACTAATAGGAAATGTGTTGGCAGCCTCAAAATTTCATGAGTAGCATCATGTTAACAGCTCATCTTTAAAGAAAAAAAAATTCTCTATTACTTGGCAACAAGCCAGAGAAATAATTTTAAACTGTCCTATTTATTCTCTATATAAACAAATTCCATTACCTGCTGTTAGTAAACCTAGGGGTACTAAAAAGAATGAAATTTGGCAAATGAATGTTTTTCATTTTGCAGAATTTGGAAAACAAAGATACATACATCACACCATTAATACATACTCAGGGTTTCAATGGATAACTGCTTTAAGTTACAAAAATAACTAATTGTGTTATTGCACATTTATTAGAAATGATGGTATTTATGGGTGTACCTGCACAAATTAAGACTAATTATGTTCCTGCATATGTATCTAATAAAATGAAGCAATTCTTTGCATATTATAATTATAAAGCATGTTACTGGTATACCACACAATCCTATAGGACAAGCAATCATAAAAAGAGCTAACCATACCTTAAAAGAGATCCTTATTAAACAAAAGAGGGAATTAAAGAATCCCAGGGATAGAGTACACAATGCTTTGCTAACACTGAATATCCTAAATGTTGGTGAAAAAGGTACCACTGCAACTGAGAGACACTAGGTTATACAAAAAACTGAGGAATTAAATCAACCAATATATGATAAGGATATTTTAACTTTAGAGTGGAAACCTGCAATAGTTTTAAGATGGGGATATGGTTATGCCTATGTGACTACAGGGAATGAAAGAATGTGGTTACCAACAAAACTTATAAAGATTAGATCTGACCAGGGAGAATCTCCTATTAGATGATATAAGAATATCTTCACATGGTAAGAGTTTTTTTTTTAATTGTCTGGTGTTCATGATATTCCAATCTTTCATCAAATATGAATGGAGTTTATACTTTAAATGGACTTACAAAGTTACTATATGCCTTTCACTTGCTCAATTTTAGATTTAAAATTTATTTTCAGAGCCAAAGACTGAATGACAATAACAACAAGACAAATAGGCCCGATGATTCAACCTGACAAACTGCTTCAATCACCATTGTCTCAAAAACTTTTGCATGCAAATCATTTTTAAAAGGGCTACTCCAAAAATAATCATTCATACAGAGACTGGACCACAAAAGCTATAGTTAACTTGCCCAGCAATTGACCAATATCTCAATTTTTAAAGGGTACCCAAAAATATTTACACCTCCATTTCCAAGAGATGGGATGGAAGATTTTTGTTGTGTACTATGCTATATATTGTGATTGTTTGTAATGAATGGATATATGATATGTGTTGTGAAAAAATAAGTGTTGGATTCAGGAATTTTCTTCTTTCCCTCACTCTATTCTTTGTCTCTTTTATGATTAAAAGCTTAATATTATTTTGTTATATTAATAGATATTGATAGAAATTTAAGATTGTTTTATTATAATAGATATTTATAGAAAGTTAAGATTATTTTGTTTTACATACACTTAAAGATATATTTAGTTTCAAATTTTCAATATTTCTTTTGAAAGATAAATTTTTTTTCTCTTGTCAAAAAGCAATTTGCCCTAGGAAAGATATTACATGCCAAAAAAGAATACCCTAGAGCCAGGGTTAGGGCAGATTTCTGTTCTTATCTTTCCAGGAGAATAAAAGCTTCCAACTAAGGAGTTCAAAGACCACTGGACAACTGGAAACTCAGAAGAAAAAAGAGACCACACACCAAAGAAGACAAGACAAGTAGCCCAAATGATTGAGCCTCACAGGCTATTCCAGCCAGGACTTCAATAAAGCCCTGAACTTTCCCATCCCAAGTTCAGCTTCAGACTACAAACTGCTCAGAACATTACTGAGCACATAGAGACTGGACAAGAAATGTTACTATTAAATTGTTTAATCATTTTTCCATTTTATTTGGGTACCCAAACAAGTTTTCTGTGTCCCAATTCAGTAGGAAGCAATTTTAAGAGAGCAACGCCCCTTTCCCAAAAGGTGGGGTAGGTGATTTTTTTTTTTGTTGTTACAGATGTTGTTTAACAATAATGGTTACAAATTGTTATATGGTCTTGTTAAGCAAGGAAAGGAGGTTAGACTCAGGGATTTCTCTCTTTTTCTTTTCTCTATCCTTCTTTCTTTCTTACATGGGAGGAAAAGACTTGAAAAGAAAAAAGAGAAGATATGGCTATACACTATAGAAATGATACCATATAAGGGTAGATTATTGAATCTGCTCTAAAACTTAAAGCTATTGTTATTCTCAAAATAAGATTATCCTTTGACACATTGGTATAGAATTTTGTATATTGATATAAAAATAAGGTTAAATTTTGATTCATTGGTATGGAATTTTATATTTTAATACACATATATGTATATTTCACATATATGTATATTGTGCCTATACAATGCATTTAAAAGTACAGTTTACTTTCAATCCTTTTATGGATTGACATTGCAACCTATTTAGGAGTCTAGATAATACAGGTTGATGGCTGACCAGTCAAGCTCCTGGTCATGACAAATACTAGCCTTAATTTATCACAAAATAGGTTTACTAGATTAAACAGATAGTAAATGGTTAAAAATATACAGTTTGCTTGTTCAAACATGATAGATAGATAGATAGATAGATAGATAGATAGATAGATAGATAGATAATCAGATAGAGTTAGATGATAGGTAGATTTATAAATAAATCAATAGATGTCTTCAAAACCCTCAGAGACATACAGAAAATGGCATTTAAAGATGTTTTTATTATTTTAAGAATTATTTGACTTAAGACAGTCAGCCCCTGACAGCTCCCATTTGTCTTGGAAGGAGACAGTGAGCATCAAAAAGTCTCTATCAGGAGATAACTCCTTCTGGGAAGAAATGCGCCTCCTCTCTCAACAGTCTATATACAGTCCAAAGATGGACCAGAGCTTAAATGCAGGTAAATCGATGGCTTGATTCTGAAGAGACAGAGTGGTAAAATCCTTCTTATTTCCTGCTGCACAATTTAGTCTGTGTGATATTTTTGGCCGGAGGCTGAAGATTATGCTCCAACTGTATTGAGAGATATTTGACACTGTCTAAGCAGCAAACTGTCATTTTTCTTTTTGGAAACTGTTCCCTTGTACTTCTGCCTACTCACATAATAACTTTATTCCTTCTATGTCTTTGATGGACTTGAAGACATAATAGATACAAAATTTAAATTGAACTTCAGTTATTTAGGATTTAAAAGGATATTTTCAAATCTAAATAAAATCTTTAGGTTTATAAATATAGGATATGATAAAAAATATTTAGGTTCAGAACTTCAGACATACCAAGATAGATTGTTTTTTCTTATTCCAAATTGCCTTATTCAAATAGACTAAACAGTATGAGTGTAACTTTTATATTTGATTTTCTTGATTATTTCATATTTGTTCTTACTGTTTTTACTATATGTGTTAAAAAAATTAACCTTTTTATTAGACAAAAGGAGGGAATTGATGGGGTGATGTTATGCATTCTAAATGTTAATTACTTGCTCCTGCTTGCTGTCTGTTATTTACATTGTCTTTGATTGGTTGAATAAATGCTGAGGCCTGTGATTGGGCAGAGACAGAGTAGGCGGGACTAAGGTACATGGCTTCCAAACCAGAGAGAATCTTGGGTAGAAGGGGAGGAAGCAAAGAACAGGAAGAAGGACACAGACCATGGGTTAGAGAAAATAACACCATTCCACGTGGCCTGGAACATTAGCATCACATGGTTCTGCCTTGTAGGCCCCGTGTATGAGGAGGCTGTTGGCCCTCATGTGACTGCTGAACTGGGGCAGGGGACTATTATATAGGTACACTCCACTCTGGAGGAGTGGGATGGAAGAGATAGGGGGTAGAGGTTGGGAGGGTGGGACTGGGAGGGGTGGAAAGAGGGCATTGTAATGGAGATATAACCTGAAGTAATAAATAACATAAAAAATTAAGTAAGTAAATAAAAGGATGAACACTGCCAACCCAATAATGATAATATAAATACAAGTAAATAATTTAATTAGTCAATTTTTCTACTTATGCCTACACTTTTGTAGCCTATATAGCATATTATTGGAGGATTGAGTTACTAATAAGACAAGAAAAAAATACAGAAAATCAAATTAATGTTAAAGTAAAGCACAGCTATTTTTATTCACAGGAAAATTATTATGTAGAAAAGACTCAAGAACCTGGGAAAGGAAATGCTATGCTAATTCTAATAAGGGAATTTAAAAGGTTTCATATACAAAAGTATATTCTACATCTTTATATTAATAATTAGAAAGTTAACATTTTCTTAAAAGTGACATTATCATAACATCAGTAAATTTAGTTTTTTATTTAATAAAATACCTTAAGGTTAAGTGATTGTTGTCTTACAGCTTTTTCCTCTAGGAATAATGGCATGAATACCTTGTGTCCATCATGGTGTAGAGATAACTCTGGCTTGGTAGCCATGGATGTTAAATAATACAAGGTTATAGGATGTGAATGACTATAAGAAAAGAGTGTCTATTGGATATATAAGAGAAGCTGCACATATTAACTCACGGTGGTTGTAACATCATGCACAAGACTTGTGCAAGCCTAAACCAGACCAAGTCCCAGTATGGAGAGGAAAGTTAGGCACAAACTTTCCTCACTCTCTAAGATATTGGCACTTTCTACCTGCTGCAGGAGAACCAGTCATTTTTTTTCCTAATGTGTAGCCACTGAGATGTTGATTCATGCTTCCTTGGAAGGGCACACATCCAAGAATATTTGGGGAGTAAAACTTGGATTTGATGAGAAAAAAAGGGACATAAAGTTTGGGAGGGGGATGGGAGTGTTCTTGGAAGAGTTGAGAAGGAAGCATGAATATGACCAAAACATATTTTGTGAAATTCTCCAAGAACTAATTTTTTACAAGGTAATAGAACGCTCACCTTGGAATATAAACTTCATGCCTCTCTGTATCCCTCAGCCAGAAGTGATTTTAGGAGAAACTAGAATATACAGGAAATGTATGATTTACTGAAGGTGAGACTACATGAAGCTATTATAAAGTCATAATCTAAGATGGGGCGGGCTTTGTAGGTAAGCTGTTTGGGAGACACTCACATACCCAGGCCCGCAGTGAATTTGATTACATCACCAATATCAATGCTCTTGATTCTCCTTCTTCAGCCAACTGACTCTAATGCTAGTCTTTTCCAGAATTTTCTTCATAGGCATACTCTGAAATGATATTTTTTAAATGACATAGATATCACCTAGCCCAGTCAACACAATATATCAACCATCAACCATCACAGTGACAGTCTAGGCCATTTGGTACAAGAAACCTTCCATAAATGAGTATTTTCTATTCAATTTTTTAATTCCTACAGGAAGGCCTGACTTGCTCTTCAAAACCATGTTTATATCCATGGATGTGTGTCTACGTGATGGAGTAACATGAAATTGCACTGAGAAATTCAGCTTCCCTATGAGTAGGTGAAGGGCTTATTTCTTATACACTCTTTCAAAATGAATACATATAAGCATAGACATGACCATTTTTTCACTAAAAATCTCATTTCAAAAGCTACAAATATGTAATTCAACTCTATATATTGAAAATACTAGTTATTAAAGATATGTGTTCTTCTATAATGAATTTTGTCTACTTGTCTGAAAGCTTCATGCTATTTCTAAACTATAAGGAGATTTGTATTATCTCTTTATTTTTATATTATTGTATATGTCAAGCAATGAGTTTATAGGCTATGCTAATTAAAAATTAAATGAGAACTTTGAGATCACATAGAAATTGCCAAAATCAGCGATAGGACAAATCTGTAAATATGTTATGAGACAATGTTTAAGTGGTACTAAAAGTTTGCTTAAACATCTTTGAATCTCTTAGCTGGGCAGTGGTGGTGCATACCTTTAATCCCAGCACTTGGGAGGCAGAGATAGGTGGATCTCTGTGAGTTCGAGGCCAGCCTGGTTTATAAAGTGAGTCCAGGACAGCCAGAGATACACAGAGAAACCCTGTCTCAAAAAAAAAAACAAAAAGAAAAAAGAAAAAAAAAACATCTTTGAATCTCTTAACACTCCACTCAGGAGTAAACCATGGCTTCTCATTATTCTGTCATTCTTCATGAAAGAAAATCTTAAACTCTTGGCATAAGAAACATGAATTAGTATAGGTATTGGGGAATTGAAATGGGGCAAAAGAAAAGAGAGAAGATGTCAAATTGGTTGCTTTGATTCTGACACCAAGTGCCTGATCATTAGGTATATTCCAGTTTTGTGTAGCAAAAGAAGGGAGGTATGGATTGCTGGAAAAATTTTATATGGCTCTGAGACATGTGACTATTCATGGAGAGATGCAAAGAAATGTTTGTCTATTCATGACAAATAAAGAGGGCACTGACAGGTCTAAGAAATGATACTTTCTAAACCCAGCTTAATGAACCAACACATTTCTTGGTGCTGTTTTCAAGAGTATGGCTGACTGTGTGGTAGCTACACCACTAGGAAGCCTCTTCTCCCTGACCATTGCTTACCTCTTATACAGTGGGCTCTTGAAAAGCGAACAGGCCTCATAAGACTTATGAATCTCATTAAACTTAATGCCCTTTGCCTTCCTCCATGAGAAGTGTTTGTATGCTTAATTATGTGTATGAGGTGATATGTGGATCACCACAGATGATAGGTTTGAAGATATCCAACTCAGAGGAAAACATCTCCACTCCACTCTAACCTTTCCTCTTCCTCTTTCTCTCTTATTCTTACATTCTTTTTACACACACACACACACACACACACACACACATTACTAAAACACATGTGCACGCCCATACTCATGCACACATGAACAGCACCACAGTGTTCCCTGGCACTTGGAATGGGATTCTTTAGAATTGAACACTGGACTGTAATGTCATAAAAACAGTATAGATCACAGCAACAGACAATTTTTCTGGGCACATTGTTTGAGTATCCACAGTAATTGCTGCTCACTGTCAAAATGAAAGTTCACGTAGTTGAATAAACTATTTATGTAAAAATAAATATTTAGAAGTCAGTTTGGCATATATATTATACCTATTCAACAAAACAGCAACAATATATTTCCTACTTGGTTCTCTCCTTTCCTACCACATGTTTTAGTCCAAGCTTACAATAACAAAGAGACAGGCATTCTATTAATAGTGAAGTGGCTGACTGTGTGCATCACAATTGTGCCACTATTACAACAGTGAGCATGGTTTGTATTCAGGCTGAAAGCATAATGTGCAGTGTTCATAGTGACCAGGACCAGTGCTGACAGCTCCCCCAGCAGCCTGAATAGCACCTATTGATATTGTTTTATGTATACTGGTATAAATAAAAATTTCAGCTCAGTCCCAGCTTGGTATCTCCATATCATGAATCAGAGCATGCAATGTGTTCAGCAATAGAGGCATTTTGGTTGTGGTGTAAAGTCAACAGCACTGGCAAAATCATTTATTAGAGGCAGCTTCAAGGTTCTCCCTGGACCTCTTAGATAGGGTGATAGCACAGGCCTGGCACTGGCTTTTTTATTAATAACAAGTGGCTTTTGGGAGCAGCCCTATGAACTCACACATGTTGCTTTTGTTCAAACTCTTTACTTGCTATTTTACTATTTGACCAGCTAGTTTTCCAAATCTATTAGACATTCAGAGTTTTGCATTATAACATATATACCACCCCTGGATTGAAGTTTTTCTCTGTTTAGAGCTTGTTTTGTGTCAGTCTGACCTTGAGCTCTGAGATCTGCCTGTTTCTATCTCTAATGTGTTGGGATTAAGAGTGTATTCTTCTCAAATGATGGGATTAAGGGTGTGCACCATCACCTCTGTTCCTTGTAACTCTAGAATTTATAAGACAACTAACATATATACAATGAAACAGTTTACAAAAAATAATAGGCAGGATAACAAAGCAAAGTCTAAGACCACTATTTCTTAACAAGTGAATAGTAAGACTATAAAAGAAACCTTGCTGAAGGACTTTGGAGAGCCATTGAAATCTGTTTCAAGTAAGTGAAAGCTGGTCTTGAAGGCTAGCAGCTAAGAAGATGCTGAAAAAGAACCTTAGCAAAGTGTAATGCAGCATGCAAAGACTCCATTTCTATATCAGATATTCTGTCAAGAATACTCTTATAACTGGATGTTAGCCATATAGTACAGGATAACTATCCCACAACCCACAGACCCAAAGGAACAGGAACCTAGCATAACTATCCTAGGAGAAATTCCACCCAGCAGCAGATCAAAACATATGCGGAAAAATGTTAAAATATTAGGTGGAGCTCTGGGAGCCATATATAAGAAAGGAGGTTAGAAAACATCTTAGAAAACTCAAATGACAGTACATGCTGATGAGGCTATGGAGAAAGGGGAACACTCTTCAATTGCTAATGGGAGTCCAAACTTACAAGCACTATGAAAATCTGTCTGGCAATATTTTAGAAAACTTGGAATAGATCTACCTCAAGACCCAGCCACACCACTTCTGAGTATACATCCAAATGATTCCTCACCAAACCATAAGGACATCTCCTCATCTATGTTCATAGCAGCTTTATTTAAAATTGCTAGAAAGTGGAAACATTACAGATGTCCCTCAACCAACAAATAGATTTTTTTTTAATGTGGTGCATTTACACAATGGAATACTACTCAGCTATCAGAAACAAGGAAATCATGCAATTTGCAGCCAAATGGATGGAACTAGAAAAGCTCATCCTGAGTGAGCTAACCCCAACTCAGAAAGATGCACATGGCATCTATTCACTTATAATTGGATTTTAGCCATATAGTACAGATAACTACCCTACAACCAACACACCAAAAGGAACAGGAACATAGACTTTGTTACTTGTTAGTGGGACACTTTGCCCTAGCAGTGCTGCCATGTTGGCCCCCAGTACATGAGGAGTCTCTTAGCCCTCATACGACTGCTGAATTGGGGGTGGGGGACTGATATGTAGGGACACCCTACTCTGGAGCAGTAGGATGGGAGGGAGAGGAGGTAGAGGTTGGAAGGGTGGGACTGGGAGGAGTAGAAAAGGTCACTATGATGGAGATGTAACTTGAAGTAATAAATAAACATTTAAAAAAAAAAGAAGGGAAGGGGAATAGAGAGACCTGGTAGGGTTAAGATCAACACATGAAGATCAACAGAACCAGACAACCTAGGCCCCTAGAGGCTTACAGTGACTTAAATACTAACCAAAATAAGAAGAAAACAACTTAGACTTGACCTAGACTCCTCTATACAAATATAAATGATAGGCAAATTTGTCCTCATACAGATCCCTTAACAAGTAGGGATGGGGCAGTCTCAGTCATGGACTTTGTTACCTGTTATCAGGACACTTCACCCTAGTAGAGCTGCCAAGTTGGGCCCCAGAACAAGAGTAAGCTCTTAGCCCTCATGTGAACTCAGGGGGGATGATATGTGGGGGACCCCACACTGGAGGAGTAGGATACGTGGGAGAGAGAACCAGGAGGGTTGGAGGGAGGGGGCTGTGATTGAGATGTAACTTGAATTAATGAATAAACTTATATTTTGAAAAAGAATGATATTTACTTAGTTCCCTAAAATCCATAGTCATTCCTCATGAGCCATATGCCTTCTGTACCCAAGAGGTCTGGCTCTTCAAAGTGCATTGGGAAGTTACATCTGAGGGTAAAATCTTTAAAGGTGGCTTCATTTAATGGTAGTCTATGAAGATACACATTATTCATCCTTCCCAATGATAATATGCAAGGCTGTCTTGTAGTATATACACTCCTAGTATACTTTTTGGCAGGGGAATAATAAACACAGTATCTTCTTTGAGAGTATGATAGACTAATTTGTCTTAAGATTTCAGGGATGAGGATGACAGCAGAACCTTCCCCAACAAGATCACACCTCCCAATCTTTCCCAACCAGTTCCATCAATTGAGGACCAAGTATCCAAGCATATGAGGCTATGGCATCTATTCTCATTCAGACCACCATGAGGAAACATCAGAGAAATTAAAAGGAAAAAAATTGAAGAGAATTAGCTGAGAGAGAATTTTTTCAGTCAGAAAATAAGTACAATTGATTCAAGAAAAGAAGCCAAATTTGACTTAATCAAAAGAAGGAAAAGATGTGATTTATTTCTCCTTTGTCACCATTATATGGAAACGCAGCAGCTTCATTCACCAAAATCCCTCCTACAATAGGAAATTATACTCCTGTAAATTGTACACACATGTATGCATATAGCCTTTCCTTGAGCTTTCAAATATTTATAACATTCTCAAAAATACTAGTTGCCACAGAAAAACAGTGTTTTCTGCAAAGGCATTTCCAATTAATTTCAAAAGGCCATACATTTCTCAAATAACAGGAAAAAAAACAGTGGAAATCTTTTACTGTATCTTATTTTCTCACATTAATCCAAACTCACACACAGCCTTTCTACAGGTGAGTTTTGGAAATCAATATTGCAAAAGAAATGTCATTGGCTTCCTTTTCTCATCTCAGCCACGGTACAAGTGAGGAGGGGTAATGTCTCGATAAATAATGTCAAGCTTCAGTCTCTTTTACCTTCATTTCAAAGAGATGAGCAATTTCTGAAAAGCAACTGTAGAATATGCACTTTTACCTCTTCATCAAAAGCATATAAAAATGAAATATATTGTGATATTTATTACCAGGTGTGATATAAACCGCCATGGTGATCTGATACAAATGGCTTTTTTCTCTATGGTGCCGACCTTCAAAAACGATGATGGGAAAAGCTTCAGACTTTATGGCAGCTTAACTAGAGATACATTACAGCTGCTATATTAATATGTAGTTGTGGCTTTGCAATAAAGTTTGAATATGAAAAGAAACTCTGAACCTACGCTCTGCTATAAACTTTAAATATGCAGAATAATACATTCACAAGAGCAGCAGGAGGTGTTTGAGACAATGTTTGTACGAAATGATGCTGTCTCCTGTTCTTAGCCCAAAACCTTCACAGCAATTTCTATGTAGCATAAATTCAATATTAACAATCTAATGACATGTATCCTTTTTAGCAGACTAAATTAGAAAATTTGTATTAAAATGTGCACTTAGAGATTTTCACGTGCAAGGTGCTACCACCCTTATATATGTGTCTGTGGTGACATATGAAGTCCTAAGTACAAATATGTTTAAGAGTCTTAATAAATCAATATTCATATCTTAGTAAGCAAATGCTGGCTAGTGAAAACTTGATGGGTACTGAGATATAACTTTGGAAGTGCCAAATTGATTTCCCCTCTCTACCCTCAAAGTCTTTTTGAATTCATAAATGTCATAATCCTACATGTTAAGTAACATATTTTAACAACTAAAAACAAATTTGATCAATGATTTGGTTTGATATAGGTGCATTTTCCATGGTGTGTAAATAATGCATCTATGGTGCTTATCAAAACAGTGTTTACAAAGTCTCAACATCATTTCCAAATATCCTCCAAAAGAAACAAAATTCATCCTTTCTTACACTAAAAGGGTTTGTTAAAATAAGCATGAAGTCTCAAGTCAAATGCACACCCAAAGACATATTAGCTTTATTCATTTTTAGTAATATCTTTATTTAGTTGAAATCATTTAACTAGAAAAGATTTAGAAGGAAGTTTAGGCTGATTGTTATAGTTCTGCTTATTTTCATGAGAATGTGTTTTGTATGCAGTGACCTGCTGGTGTCTACAAAGCTTATGTAGTTTATATAAAATGTCAACAATTTATCCTTGAAGGAAATATACACAAAAAGGGCAAAGGATATCTAGGTTGTTAATTTGATAAGGGAAATTGTTTCCAATAATGTGAAATTAAATTATCATTGCAACATGAATTTTAAGAATCAAGAAAAAACAATGGACTAACATTTGGAAGTCACTTATGGTATTTCATACTCTGTTGTACACATTTTAAGCACATAGCTCCAATTAATTCACACCACTTTTTAAAGAAAAAAATGTTAGCCTAGTTATGTGATGAAAAAAAAAAATCACTTGCCCAAAGCTGACATGGCTAATAGAGTAGATTTCAGAATTAAAACGCCATCTACTGAGCTTCAAAGAGAAAGTGGGAAGCACCTTCCCCAGCTCTGTATGGGTTCAGACAGAGGAAGGTGGAAAGAGTGTTACACTTTTTAATGAAAATTCTATGGATACAGAAAAAATTAAGAGGAAAAGCACAGCAATCTGAGAGTGATGCTTAAAAAGAAAGAAGTTATGATAATAATTTGGCACAATTTAAATTATTGTATTCTGGTATTTTCTTGGCCCTGAATGCTTCATAACTGACTATTGCATTTGTTCTTTGAAGTTACACTTTAAAAGGACTATCCTTTTAATCGCTGCTAATCTGTTTCACTGTGACAGGAGTCACCTGATGTTCCAAGATCTTTATCAGACCTCTCTAATGTGATCACCACTAGGGAAATGTGCTACTTAAATTGAACTCTAAATTCATATGAAATAAAATTTTAATTCAGTTCCTATGTCACAAAAGTCATACCAAGTATGTTACTAATGAGACATTAGTAGTTATTATAATCACAAATTGTGGTAGAAGTTAGTCTTCCTTAGTGAAAATGGTTTGTAGTCCAGCTTAGCATCTAGTAGCACTTAGTGGCCTGGCGTGCTTTGAAGTTACCAAGATGGAAACATAAACTACCTTGTTGAAGGGGCATTGCTAAGAAACCATGCAAACTGTGCAGATGACTTCGGTTGCTGTGAGAAAACACAGGACTGCTGGACATGGAGAGACTTTGTGGACCCTCCACCAAGGATCAAGAGATAATGCGATATATAAGCCAGAAATCTCAAGGCAATGCTCTCTTCCTCCTGCCCTCACCGACTGAGAAGTCATGCCGGAGAAGTGAACAGCAAGGTATGCCTTATGATCATAAATCGAAAGGTGGAGTACAAGAGAGACTTTTCATTGCAAGTTAGCCCAAGATAGACCCTTTGCAGAAATTGATCCTATTAAGATTGAGCAGGTGGAGTTTTAGGCCATGAAGCCTGTGGGAAAAGTCAGCCTTAGTTTGGCCATTGGAACAGACTGACTTTACAAAACAGCCTCAATTTGGTGGTTGAAATAAATTGGTCTTGCAAACTGGCAAAGTAAGACCCAATGGACTTTAAGTTTGAAATAGACTACCTGATGGGACTGCCATAAACCAAGTTACCCTGCATGGACCTACACTAAGAATATTAATATTCTTTTAAGAAAGTTAAAATAGTGTTAAGAGTTTTTAGATAGGTATTAGAGTGGTCTTAGATATTAGGGTGCTCTTAGATAGAATATAGATTTTAGATTGTAGGTTTTCGTTGTAGGATTTAGGTATTTTATAGTGTTCCTTAAGTACTAATAAATGTAAGTGATTATAAATAAAAATATTCTGTTAAAACAAATGGAAATGTCTGTCATGGCCAAAGACTCTACTGGACATTATGCTGTGGAGAAAGGACTTTCAAATCATGTTTGAAGGGTGAAGGCAGACAGCCATCATGTGTATTTGTATGTAACTTGCCATAGGAGGATGTTCTCTCCTTTATGTTATGATCTGTGGCTAGTTTTGTTCTGTTATAGATGCACTGGAGAGTTACAAAAGAGGTACAGGGCTTGTCAGGATTAATACCTAATCCTTTACAAAAAAAAGAAATCCCAGTGTCTGCTCTCGAAATGGCATAACTTGAAGAACTGGAATAAAATTAGATTTATTTGTCTAAGTGTTTTAATTATAAAATTTGAACTATAATGTCATTTCTATACATGTAGTCTCGCAAGGATTATGTAAGAGAGTGTGTGAAAAACTTTCGCCGTAACTGATGAACTGTAAGTTCATAAAAGGTTTTTACTGTTGCCTATTATTGCTATTTTCATTGCTGCTGTGCTAGGTTCTAAAGATATGCAGAGACTTCTTTCTCTCAAATCTCAAGTCAAAATAACAGACCAATGGGTGACAAAGTCACCAAGGCCCAAGCCCTCATATTTCCTGATCATTAAATTGCACTTTGAAATAATGCTGTTCTAAAATTGTATACATATTTTAGTATTATTTTCCCCTACAGTTCAGGCACTAAAGGATATTGAACTATAGGCCTATAATTCAACAATTTTACCTGATACCATGTGTGAAACAGTGGATAAGTTAAATTAAACTTGTATATTTTTTTCCTTTATTTTTTATTTCAAGTTACATCTCAATCTCAGTCCCCTCCCTATTCCCCCCTCCAGTCCCACCCTCCCACCCTCAACCCCCCAAACTCTTTCCTTTTTTTTTAAGTTTAAGGTATATCTTATTTCCCCCTACAGTTTCCCCTTTCAGTCCAACAAATGGCTCTTTCTCTTATAATAATAAATACAATACAGAACAACAGAGGTAATTAGGCCACAGTTATGAGGGTTATATGGCTTAGCATACATTCCCAATGTCCAGTCCATATGTATTAGGTACCTGACTTTAACATTCTACTATCTAACCATCTCCATGACTTTAAAGTTCTGTTTCTAACTCAACATTCATACTAACTTGCAACACAATTTTAAAAGTATCTTCTTAGATCTATAACACTCTCTTAACTCCTAAACAACTCAAAATTTAATTATGAGACTCTAGTTATCTGTTCTTCAACCACCTCAGAGACCTGAGAGGGATAAATATATCTTATTTTATAGGAAGTACAGGGCCTGCAGCTTCCAAAACTAAGAAATGACATACCAGTGGCTGCCTGGACAGTTCCCATTTTCTCTCCATACATTACAGCATCAATCTTCAGACACTTGACCCTGTTTCTCTGAAAGACACTGATTGTACAGCAGGGGTTATGAAGGACTTGCCTACCCTGTCTTGGCAGAGCTAGACTGTCGACTTACCTGCTTCCAGGTTTTGTCCTTTTTGTACAGCATTCTGTCTAGAGTTGGAGAAAGGGGCTTTTCCTACCAAGTGATAGGCTTGCAACTAATTCAATCATCTCCCACTGGAGATTCTTCGATGCTCATCTTCTACTTGGGGTAGAATAGGGGGTGCTGTCAGGAGTTGATATGTCTTGATTTAAAAACATCTAAAGTTACCAAAACATCTTTGAATGCCATATTCTGCAGATCTCTTGAGGTTTTTGAAGAGGCCCTATCTGTCTCTTCTATTATGGTAAGCAGATGTTGCTTGTCCTCTAGCAGCTTTATTTCTGATTAGCTTAGAAAATAACTATAATAGGCTGTCGTAGTACCTAACAGAATGACTGGCTTCCATAACCATTAGTTTGCATTTCTTAATTATCCTAAACAGTTTATGACAATTAGTAGTAAAACGCCGAAACATCACATTTCATTTTTTTTTCTTTACCTCCTAACCCTTCCATCCCATTACTCTGGGGTGGAGTGTCTTTATATAACAGTCGCTCATCTCAGTTGAGAGGTTGTAAGAGGGCCAAGAGCCTCCTCGTTCATTGGGGGTCTACGAAGCAGTACCATCAGTGAAAAGTGCCTAATTGCCTGGGAGAGAGAATTAAAAAACAGACAGATAAGAAGAAAAATACATAAAAAAGACTAAAAAATAGAAAATAAATAAATAAATAAATAAAAATAAAAATTAAAAGTCTATGTCCAAGTTCCCTTTGGTGTGTTAGTTGTAGTATCGATACCTTCTACTATATAGCTAAAATTCTACTATAAGTGAATAGAAGCCATATGCGTCCTTCTGAGTCTGGGTTAGATCACTCAGGATGAGCTTTTCTAGTTCCATCCATTTGGCTGCAAATTGCATTTCATTGTTCCTGATAGCTGAATACTATTTCATTGTGTAGATGTACCACAGTTTTTTAACCCATTCTTCGGTTGAGGGACATCTGGGTTGTTTCCAGTTTCTAGCTATTACAAATAAGGCTGCTATGAACATAGATGAGGAAACTTCCTTATGATTCCATGAAGAGGCATTTGGGTGTATATCCAGAAGTGGTATGGCTGGGTCCTGGGGCAGAGCTATTCCAAGTTTTCTAAGATATCGCCAGACTGACCTCCATAGTGGTTGCACAAGCCTGCATTCCCACCAGCAATGGAGTAGGGTACCCCTTTCTCCACACCCTCGCCAGCATGTGCTGTCATTTGAGTTTTTTTTTTTTTTAAACTACTTTATTTTTTTTTCTTCAAGTTACATCTCAGTAACAAACCCCTCCCTATTCCCCCTTCCTAACCCGCCCTTCCACCCTCTTCCCTCCAGAGGTTTCCCCTTTCAGTCCAACAGCTGGTTCCTTCTCTTATAACAGTAAGTATTATACAAAACAATAGATATAAATATGCCACATTTATGAGAGTAAATTGTCCCAGTATACCTTTCCCAATGTTCAGTTTATACCTATTTGGCCCCTGACTTTAACATTCTACTATCTACCCAACTCCATGAGTTTAAAGGTCTATATGTGACTCAACATTCATACTATCTTGCAACACACTTTTAAGAGTATCTTCTTAGATCTATAACACCCTCTTGATTCCTAAACAGTTCAGTCATTTGAGTTTTTGACCTTAGCCATTCTGACAGGTGTGAGATGGAATCTCAGAGTCGTCTTGAGTTGCATTTCTCTGATGATTAAGGATGTTGAGCATTTCTTCAAGTGTCTCTCAGCCATTAGGGATTCCTCCTTTGTGAATTCTCTATTTAGCTCTGTCCCCCATTTTTTGATTGGATTATTTGGTTTCTTGGCATTTAATTTCTTGAGTTCTTTGTAGATTTTGGATATTAGCCCTCTGTCACATGTGGGGTTGGTGAAGATTTACTCCCAGTCTGTAGGCTACAGTTTGGTTCGAATGACAGTGTCCTTTGCCTTACAGAAGCTTTTCAGTTTCATGAGGTCCCATTGATTGATTGTTGATCTCAGGTCCTGAGCTGTTGGTGTTCTGTTCAGGATGTTGTCTCCTGTGCCAATTAGTTCGAGGGTTTCTCCCACTTTTTCTTCTAGTAGATTTAGTGTGACCGGCCTTATGTTAAGGTCTTTGATCCACTTGGACTTAAGTTTTGTACGAGGTGATAAGTATGGGTCTAATTTCATTCTTTTAAAAGTGGACATCCAGTTGGACCAGCACCATTTGTTGAAGATGCTGTCCTTCTTCCATTGTGCCTTTTTGGCTTCTTAGTTAAAAATAAGGTGGCCATAAGTGTGTGGGTCTATTTCTGGATCTTCAATTCAATTCCATTGATCTACTGGTCTGTTTCTATACCAATACCATGCTGTTTTGACAACTATTTCTCTGTAGTACAGCTTGAAATCTGGGATATGATACCTCCAGATGTTTTTTATTTTATTTTATTGTACAGGATTGATTTAGCTATTCTGGGATTTTTGTTGTTCCATATGAAATTGAGAATAGCTCTTTCCAAGTCTATAAAAATTTTGTTGGTATTTTGATAGGAATTGCATTGACTCTATACATTGATTTTGGTAGGATGGCCATTTTTATTATGTTGATGCTACCTGTCCATGAGCATGGGAGATCTTTCCATCTTCTAAAGGCCTCTTCCATTTCTTTCTTCAAGGGCTTGAAGTTCTTGTTGTACAGGTCCTTTACTTGCTTGGTTAGAGTTACCCCCAGGTATTTTATGTTGTTTGTGGCTATTGTGAAGGGGATTGTTTCCCTTATTTCTTTCTCAGCCCATTTGTTTGTTGTATAAAGAAGGGCTTCTGATTTTTTTGATTAATTTTGTATCCAGCCACTTTGCTGAAGGTGTTTAGCAGCTCTTAGAGTTCTCTGGTGGAATTTTCGAGGTCGCTTATGTATACTATCATATCATCTTCAAATAAGGATAATTTGACTTCTTCGTTTCCGATGTTTATCCCCTTGATGTCCTTTAGTTGTCTTAATGCTCTAGCAAGAACTTCAAGTACTATATTTAAGAGATATGGAGAAACTGAACATCCTTGTCTTCTCCCTGAGTTTGGAGGAAATGCTTCAAGCTTCTTGCCATTTAATTTGATGTCCACTGGCTTGCTGTATATTGCCTTTATTATTTCTAGGTATGGTCCTTGTATGCCTGTTCTCTCCAGAACTTTTAGCATGAAGGGGTGTTGGATTTTGTCAAATGCTTTTTGTGCATTTAACGAGATTATCATGTGGTTTTTTTCTTCTTCCTGTTTATATGGTGAATTGCATTGATAGACTTTCATATGTTGAACCATCCCTGCACTCCTGGGGTGAAGCCTACTTGTTCATGTTGTATGATACTTTTGATGTGTTCTTGAATTCGGTTTGCTAGTATTTTATTAAGTATTTTTGCATCTATGTTCATGAGGGAGATTGGTCTGAAGTTCTCTTTCTTTGTTGGGTCTTTGTGTGGTTTATGAATCAGGTTGACTGTGGCCTCATAGAATGAGTTTGGCAATGTTCTTTCAGATTCTATTTTGTTAAAGAGTTTGAAACGTATTGGTGTTAGCTCCTCTTTGAAGGTACAGTAGAATTCCATGCTAAAGCCATCTGGCCCTGTGCTTTTTTTGGTTGGGAGATTTTTAATGACTGTTTCTATTTCCTTAGGGGTTATAGGGCTGTTTAATCTGTCTATCTGATCTTGATTTAGCTTCGGTCGGTGGAATCTATCAAGAAAATTGTCCATTTCACTTAAGTTGTCAAATTTGTTGGAGTATAAATTTTTAAAGTAGGATCCAAATATTCTCTGAATTTCCTCAATGTCTGTTGTTATTTATCCCTTTTCATTTCTGATTTTGTTGATTTGTGTTTTCTCCCTCTGTCTTTTAGTTAATTTGGCTAAGGGTCTGTCTATTTTGTTGATTTTCTCGAAGAACCAACTCTTGGTTTCATTGATTCTTTGTATAGTTCTTTTTGTTTCTAAGTTGTTGATTTCAGCCCTAAGTTTGATGATCTCCAGCCTTCTGCTCCTCTTGGGAGTGTTTGCTTCTTTTTTTTCCAATTCACCCAGTTTAGCTGTTAATTCCCTAATGTGAGCTGTCACAATTTTCTTTTTGAAGGCACTTAGTGCTATGAAATTTCCTCGTAGCACAGCTTTCATTGTGTCCCATAGGTTGGGTATGTTGTGTCTTCATTTTCGTTAGATTTTAAGAAGTCTTTGATTTCCTTCTTTATTTCTTCCCTGACCCAGTGGTCCTCTAGTAAAGTGTTGTTCAATTTCCATATGAGTGTAGACTTTCTGTTGATTCTTTTGCTATTGAAGTCCAGCTTTATTCCATGGTGGTCTGATAAGCTACAAGGGGTTATTTCAGTTTTCTTGTATCTGTTGAGGCTATTTTTGTGTCCAAATACATGGTCGATTTTGGAGAAGGTTCCATGGGGTGCTGAGAAGAAGGTGTATTCTTTTGTGTTTGAGTGAAATGTTCTGTAGATATCTGTTAGGTCCATTTGGTTCATGATCTCTGTTAGAGTCATTATTTCTCTGTTTGGCTTCTCTCTTGATGATCTGTCCATAGTTGTGAGTGGGGTGTTGAAGTCTCCCACTATTAAAGTGTTTCGATCGATGTGCGATTTAAGTTTTAGAAGCGTTTCTTTTATAAATATATGTGCCTTTGTATTTGGAGCATATTTGTTCAATATTGAGATGTCCTCTTGGTGGATATTTCCTTTAATGAGTAAGTAATGCCCTTCTCTGTCTTTTTTATTAACTTCAATTGGAAGTCTGTTTTGTTTGATACTCCAGCTTGTTTCCTGGGTCCATTTGCTTGG
This sequence comes from Lophiomys imhausi, assembly GCA_907164525.1. Taxonomy (NCBI): domain Eukaryota; kingdom Metazoa; phylum Chordata; class Mammalia; order Rodentia; family Muridae; genus Lophiomys; species Lophiomys imhausi. The sequence continues at coordinate 860,971 of CAJQZJ010032268.1, forward strand.
AAAACCTTTTCCCAGCCCTTTACTCTGAGATAGTGTTTATCTTCAATAGTGAGATGTGTTTCTTGTAAACAGCAAAAAGATGGGTCTTGTTTACGGATCCAGTCTGTAAGTTGTGTCTTTTTATTGGCGAGTTGAGTCCATTGAGGTTGATGGATATTAGTGACCAGGGGTTGTTATTTCCCATTATTTTGATATAGCTGGCTGTCTTGTGTTTCTCTTTTGTTTAGTTGCTGTGGAGGTTTCTATTTCCTCTGTTTTCTTGGGTGTAGTTATCTTCTCTGTGTTGGAATTTTCCTTCTAGGATCTTCTGTAGGGCTGGGTTTGTGAGGAGATATTGTTTGAATTTTGATTTTGTCATGGAATATCTTGTTTTCTCTTTCTATGTTGATAGAGAGTTTTGCTGGGTATAGTAGTCTGGCTGGGCACCTATGTTCTCTCATGGCTTGTAGGACATCCGTCCAGGCCCTTCTAGCTTTTAAAGTGTCTGAAGAGAAGTCAGGTGTGATTCTAATGGGTCTGGCATTGTATGTGACTTTGCCTTTTTCTCTTACAGCTTTTAATATCCTTTCTTTGTTCTCTACATTTGAAGTTTCTATTATTATGTGGTGAGAGAAGTTTCTTTTCTGATATAATCTGTTCGGTGTTCTGTAAGCCTCTTGGATTTTTACTGGCATCTCTTTCTTTAGGTTTGTGAAGTTTTCTTCTATGATTCTGTTGAAGATATTTCCTGGCCCATGGAGTCTGGAGTCTTCTCTTTCCTCTATGCCTATAATTCTTAGGTTCCATTTTTTCATTGAGTCCTTGATTTCTTGGATGTTGTGGATGAGGGATTTTTTAGCTTTCTCATTTCCTTTGATGTTGTACTGATTTCTTCCATCGGATCTTCCATGCCTGAGATCCTGTCTTCCATCTCTTGCATCCTATTTTTATACTCACATCCGTAGTTCCTGTTCTCTTCCCTTGATTCTCCATTTCCTCTTTTAACTCTGACTGTGTTTTCTTTATTGTTTCCATTTCTATTTTCATGTCTTGAATGGTATTGTTCATTTTGTACATTTCCTTCTCCAGTTTGCTTGTTTTTGCCTGGAAATCATTCATTGCTCTGTCATTTTCCTGTTCAAGCTGAGTCACCTTGGCTTGGAGCTCTTTAATGATGTTATTCATTGTTTTGACTTGTAAAATTGTGGCTTCTTTGAATTCCTTCATAGTTTTAAGTTCTTCTTGAAGGGACTTTATCACTTTCCATACTGTAGAATTGTCATCATTTTCATGTGTTTCAGCAGTGGTGAGGTGGTTTGGGCTGGGTGGAATAGTGTTGTTTTCTTTTGTTGGGGTCATTTTGCTCTGTTTTTTTTTTTTTTTTTTGTCTGGGGCCTCTGGCCATGTGGAAATTTTTAGCTGTCTTCTGGACTTAGGTCCAAAGTGGGCTCTTTGGTGTAGGAATTTGAGTTGCCTTACTCTACCCCTATAAGGTGAGTCATTCAGCCCTGCCTCCTAGGTGGAGACCTAACTAATCCAGGTGGTGGAGCTGTGTACAAGTAAGCTCTGGTTCCCTGCCGGAAGGGCCAGTACTAGTACAAATGTCCGATATATGACAGTTTCAAAATCTCGCAGTTTTCCCGGGGTTGGTTCCTGTGGTGGGTAAATCTGCCCTTCACCTCGAATGGCCTTACTGCTCCGGGGCTTGGAAACTGGCCAGTGACGTCACCGCAGTGGGTTGAGATCTGCAGTCTGAAGGTACTTTGCAGGGGAGCTATGCTCACTTCCAAGGGTCGCAACCTTTCGCCAGATAGTTGGATCATCTGTGGGAGACCTGGGGGTGCCCAGCAGGTTGGGGATTATCTCTGTGTGGGATCTGAATCTGCCTGCTGGGTGTTAGATTGGAACTTACTGGGAGTCTCTCCTGGTGGGGGATTGGAGGTCCCGATTCCCGGGTCCAGTGGCTTCCTTGCGTGTCTGAGAGTGGGAAGGACCATCCTGCCCAGGGACTCTCAGTGGTCCCTGGGTAGCTGGGTGAGATTTAGAAGGGGTCGTGCCATTTGTACAGTGTCCTGCAACACTCGCCGCCTTGTGACTGTTAACCCAGAAATCAAAATATGTCCGCGCAGGCCACTGCCATCTTGGATCCCCTAGAAAAACTAAACTTGTGTATTTTATATCCCAGTTTCCAATTGTTTTATGCTTGAGGAAAATAAAATTCGTTGGTTTGATCATTATTGTCATGTCCAACTTAAATTCTTTTTCTTTACAGAAAACTGTCTGCTGTCTTACTGATATCACTATTTGATATCTCAAACTTAACTAATGGCAGGGTAAATCAAATGTTTTTGTTTCTTAAAATAAGTTAAATAAACGGGTTATTTACAGATAGTAGAAAGGCTTTGAAAGTGTAATGAAGTACCCATGGCATCAATCTTCTTTTCTTATTGTTTCTTCTGATTTGGTCATTTCTCTCAGCTTCAGTTCACCAACTGCTAGCTTACAAAGACCAAAGAATTATTTGGTCTCCTAAGATCATACTGGCACTTTCTTCCAGTTGCTAATTACCCATTCTGGTGCCACCTACCTAAATGTGTTATGAGTGTTGGCTGAAAGCCTGGCCTATTGCCATAGATCTGTAAGAAAACTGTGTAACACAAAACATATTCTCTTTTTATCTTCCAGTCTCTTCTCAGTCTATCACCAGGAACTTCCTATATGAAGTAATGTTATCCTTATCTGCATGGGTCAATTCCCTTTCCTAAAATGTGTATCGAATCTATTTCTGAAGATTCCTTGAAATAAAAAGAGAGTAATGGGAGAGGATGAAGAATGATAGAAGCATAGATGAAATGAAGATGGTAACAATTCTGAATTGAGGATTTGCTCTGTGCTTATTGACAAGTGGTAGCTTTGTGAACATACTTCTAAAGCATTTTTATAGAGTACCTTCTTAATGTTATACTGGAAATGCTCAGGTACAAAGAAATAAGTAATTTCCTTCGGATAACAGTTAATAAGTAATAGAGCCAAAATTCCTATGGATATGACCTGATTTCACCATTTATCCTGTTTCCTCTAAGGTACATTCCCTGTTATTATTTAAGGTGATCATTGCTGCATGTTATTTTATGTGGTAGATTTATTAATAAAATGAAATGTGATCATATAATTCAACTCCTTGGTAAATCTGCATCGTGGTATAAGGTTGTCTAATGATACATCCCAGCCATGGATCTGAATTATGAGAGGCAGACCCAGTTGCATTAACTAGTTTGTCTCAGGAGCTCCTGTTTTAATCCCATGCCAGAATAACAGCTGGGTGAGCTTATGGAGTTGCTCACTTGAGTTCACTGCCTGGCACTGCACCTGTGTGCTCCTCCAAGGATTATCTTCCTGGGATACATGCTTCCAGGGACTGCAGAGCATTTATCTTAATCTGAAGCACCTGAAAGTAAATGGGACCCTCGAACTATCCAGTAGATGAAACCTGCCTTGTTGATTATTTCTGATGACTTCAGAGATAGCCTTACTCCCAGTTAATTATCCTGGCAGATAATTTCAGGTTTCTGCCACTGGTACCCAGAAGGAAAGCTCTACAGAATTTCAGATTTTTGTTTGTTTGTAAAAAGTCTTAACTTTAAAATTCTGCTTTTTCAGAGTTTAATGATGCTTGAAATTGGGGACCTACAAAGCATTTTGTATTCTAATTCATTTGGGAGTAATAGCCATGTTTAACCACTTGGTCTAGCTTACAAAGACTAACTTTTTCCCCCTAAATTTGCCTCAGAGGAGCCCAAAGTCATATCCCTTGTAATATTGCTGCTGTTATAGCCACTTGTACAGAAACAGAGACTAATGTCAGGTGAATGCCTCTTTAGGTACCTGTTATACAAGGACTTGAAACACAGATCCTATTAATTTCAATAATCTAGAAGCCCTCAGATATGATTTATTGTTCCCACCTTGCCAATCATAACAAAAGATTCTGTGGAGTTAAGTAAATTACCCAAAATCATTTTTAAAAAACTTGAGGATGTTCTATTCAGCCTGCTATAACACAAACACCAAAATCTTGTAGTTAAGCCTTCTATATTTTTTTTATTACTGTGATAAACACCATGAGCAAAATCAACTTGAGGAAGTATAGGTTTATTTCACTTTACAGTTGGAGTCCATCATGAAGGGAAATTAGGGCAGGAACTCAAGGCAGGAACCTAGAGGCAGAAACTGAAGCAGAAGCCATGGAGAAAAATTGCTTACTGACTCAGTTCTCATGGCTTACTCAAAGTGATTTCCTACACAACTCAGAACAACTGGATCAGGAGTAGCACCACCTGCAATGAGCTGGGTCCACCTACATCAAGCACTGATCAGGGAACTGCTCCCTCAGTCTTGCCTATAGGATCATTCTGTGGACACATTTTCTTAATTGAGGTTCCCTCTTCTCAACATATCCTAACTTGTGTTCCAGTTGACAAAAATTTAACCAGAATATCTGAGTAATTATAAATAATAGAAATTTATTTAATATGGTTCTACAGACTGGAAAGTCCTAGGAGATGCTGACAGAACAGAATACAATAGCAGGCTTATTGTGCACCTAGAAAACATTACTATAAGTTTTCATGGAACAAGGGTATTCAGGTTCTATAAGTTTGCTTTGCAGAAACCCTGATCCCATTCTGGAGGCTTCTACCATAATAACCAGGTCATCTCTGAAGAGCCTTAATATCGAATATCAACACATGAATTGTAGAGAGAAGCCAACATGCACAACAACAGACAGGCAAGGGATTTGAATGGAGACTGACAAAAAGAAGACACTAAAGGACAGATGAGAGAAGCCAAAGAACTCAGGTCTGAGCAAAGATACAGGGTAATGTGTGCAACGGAAGCCCTCAACATCCTTTAATATCTACCAAGTATCTCAATCACCTTGGAATTCATGAATATTTGGACCCCAACAATTAGGTCAGAGTATTTGGGTATAGGAACTCAGTACAGAATGAGAGTGCAGTCATGACAATTTCAATAATGAGGTCAGTTACAATCAAAAATATAGCATGCCTAAGATTGAATAGAAGTTATAGTTGGCCTTTACAGTGTATGTGAAATGAAAACATAGAAGGAAATGTAGGCAGAGAAAATTCCAAACAAATTTTTTCAGAATGTTCATGGTTCAAAATTACTGGCAACTACATCACAACCATGCTTGCAAGTATCACTATAGACCTGCCCTAATGCCAAGGTCCCACAAGGTCCTCTGTGTCCCAACCATAAATTATCCTTAAAGTGTAGCAAGTTCATTATAATTAATGATGATATAGTGTATGATAAATAGATAAATGTAGGAAGTGACTTCAGTGTTCATCACCTTATCTGGAGTGCAATGTAACATTCCAAAATACTGGCCTTTCATAAAGGCAAGTTTTATCTTTGAAACTTCTCTTATACAGTTCCTTCCCTTCCATAAACTTTTCAGTTTCATAAGGTCCCATTTACTGATTTTTGGTTTTAGAGTCTGTTGGTGTACTGTTCAGGAAGTTGTCATCTGTGCCAATGAGTTCGAGGCTTTTCCCCACTTTCTCTACTATTAGATGAGTGCATCCAGTTTTATGTTGAGGTCTTGGATCCACTTGGACTTAAGTTTTGTGCAAGGTGGCAGATATGAGTCAATTTGCATTCTTCTACATGTTGACATCCAGTTAGACCAGCACCATTTGTTGAAGATGCTTTCCTTTTTTCATTGTACAGTTTTGGCTTCTTTGTCAAAAATTAAGTGACCATAAGTGTGTAGGTTTTTTTCTGAGTCTTCACTTTGATTCCATTGATCAACTGATCTGTTTCTATACCAGTACCATGCTGTTTTTATTACTCTTGCTCTGTAGTATAGCTTGAAATCAGGAACAGTGATACTTCCCGAAGTTCTTTTATTATACAGGATTGTTTAGAAATTCTGGGGTTTTTTTTTGTTTTTTTCATATAAAATTGAGAATTATTCTTTCAAGTTCTTTAAAGAATTGTATTGGTATTTTGAAAGGAATTGCATTGAATATGTATATTGCTTTTGGTAGAATGGTCATTTTTATTATGTTGATCTTACATATACATGAGCATGGGAGATCTTTCCATCTTCTGATAACTTCTTCAGTTACTTTCTTCAGGGACTTGAAGTTCTTTTCATAAAGGTCTTTCACTTGCTTGGTTAGAGATACCCTCCAGGTATTTTATTTTATTTGTGGCTATCATGAAGGGTGTTGTTTTCCTAATTTCTTTCTCAGCCAATTTATTTTTTATGTAAAGAAGGGCTACTGTTTTTTAGAATTAATTTTGCATCCAGCCACCTTGCTGAAGGTGTTAATCAGTTGTAGGAATTCTCTGGTAGAATTTTCAGGGTCGCTTATGTATACTATATCATCTATGAATAGGGATACTTTGACTTCTTCCTTTCCAATTTGTATACCCTTCATCTCCTTTAGTTGTATTATTGCTCTCCTTGGAACATCAAGTACTATGATGAAGAGGTATGGAGAGAGTGGGCAGCCTTGCCTTGTCCCTGATTTTAGTGGAAAATCTTCTCTCCATTTAATTTCATATTGGCTACTGGCTTGCTGCATAGTGCCTTTATTATATTTAAGTGTGGGGTCCTTGTATACTTGACCTTTCCTTTTAACATGAAGGGATGTTGGAATGTTCTTAAATGCTCTTTCAGGATACAATGAGATGATCATGTGGCTTTTGTTTTCTTTCAGCTTGTTTATGTGGTGGATTACATTGATGGATTTTTGTATGTGGAACCATCCCTGTATTCCTAGAATGAAGCCTACTTGATCATGGTGTATGATATTTTTCATGCGTTCTTGGATTCAGTTTGTAAATATTTTATTGAGTATTTTTGCATACATGTTCATAAGAGAAATTGATTAGAAATTCTCTTTCTTTATAAGGTCTTTGTGTGGTTTAGGTAACAGGTTTACTGTGGTATCATAGAAGGAGTTTGGCAGTGTTCCTTCTATTTCTATTTTGTGGAAGAGTTTGAAGAGTATTGATATGATCTCTTCTTTGAATGTCTGGTAGAATTCTTGCTGAAACCATGTGGTCCTGGGCCTGTTTTGGATAAAAGGCTTTTAATGATTGCTTCTATTTCCTTAGGGTTTATAAGACTGTTTAATTTGTTTTGCCTGATTTTGGTTCAGTCCTCTGGTATGCGGAATCTATCAAGAAAATTGTACATTTCACTTACATTTTCCCATTTTGTGGAATACAGGTTTTTGAAGGAAGTCTTAATGAAGGCTTCTTCTCCCCATCAACCTCTCTGCTTCAGAAGCCCCAAGCACCTTAGTCCCACCTACCTTTCTCTTTGCCCAATCTCAGGCATTCATTTAACAATGGTTAACAAGAAAGGTAGCATAACCTCACTTGGTGTACAGCAAGCAGGCTTCTGGGAGCAGGATAATTAATATTTAGAATTCATAATATCACCCCATGAGGGCAGCCATATCAAACCCTAGTAAAAGAGGAAGCTCTTGGCCATCATGTAACTGATGAACTGAAGGGGTTTTATATGTGGGGGCTCCCCTCATCCGAGGAGAAGGAGAGGAAGGAGATTGGGAAGAGAGAGGGAGGGAGGGAAGGAAGGAGGGAGGGCACCAGAGGAGAGGAAAGAGGGGACTTTGATGGAGATGTAACTTGAAAAAATTAATTAATAAAATAAATTAAATTAAACACATAAAAATAAATAAATAAAGCTCCCTGCCTCTCCTTGTCAAAGTTTCATGATCTTCTTCCATGGAAGTTCATTCAATAAACAGTTTACCTCATTGGTCAAGGTAGTACTTGTGTTATATTTAAAATAGTCTGCTTCTTTTCTTTTTTATGTTTATTTATTGCAACACATTATATCTCCATCATAGTAACCTCTTTCCACCCCTCCCACTCCCACCCTCCCACCCTCTAGGCCCATCCCTTCCAACCCACTTCTCTGGAGTGGAGTGTTCCTACATATTAGTCTCCCAATCCAGTTCAGCAGTCATATGAGGGCCAAGAGCCTCCTCATACACTGGGGGCCTACAAGGCAGAACCACTAGGGCAAAGTGTCTCATGGACAGGAAATAAAGTCTATGTTCCTGTTCCCTTTGTTGCATTGGCTGTAGCATAGTTATATTGTACTATATGGCTAAAATCCGATTATAAGTGAATAGATGCTATGTGCATCCTTCTGAGCCTGGGTTAGCTCATTCAGGATGAGCTTCTCTAGTTCCATCCATTTGGCTGCAAATTGCATGATTTCGTTGTTTCTGATGGCCGAGTAGTATTCTATTGTGTAGATGTACCACAGTTTTGTTTTTGTTTTTTTTTTGTTTTGTTTTGTTTTGTTTTGTTTTATCCATTCCTTGGTTGACCCAGATTTCAAGCTATACTACAGAGCAATAGTAATAGAAACAACATGGTGCTGGTATAGAAACAAACCAATGGATCAATGGAATCAAATTGAAGACCCATAAATTAACCCACACACCTATGGTTGTTGAGGGAAGGTCAAATATCATTGCTTCTGATAGGTTGAATTCGATGCTGAGGTCTGGTTACCACCCCTTCTGAGGCATTCTCTTGATTGGTTAATAGAAGTCACTTATGGCTAATTATCTGGGCAGAAAGAGTATAGGAAGGCAAGACATCCTGAGATTAGAACAGGAACCCTGGGCATACACAGAAAATCGCTCTTTTTCTGCCGGGACACAAAAAGAAACAGATATCTTGAGAACTCTGGAAGGTAATCGCAGGGACATGGTAGTTTGGGAGTAGATGATCCAGGTTAACTTTGAGTAGCTAATTGAGAGTCTGCCCAGCTAAGGGATAAGCATTAAAATATTGAAACATCTTGGTATATGTAATTATTGGGGAAAAGACTGTGGTGGCTTCTAGGCCCTCAGTCCAAGCAGTCCTGGGCCGTCGGACTTCCAGATTCCTAGACTCCCCTAGAATAGAGTCAAAGCTCCCGCCAAGCTGCTGGTAATTCTACTAGCCTAATACAACAACTTATATTAATTAACAGAGTTCAGGTTACAAGTGGTGTAGGCCACCCTTGGTCCCTGGGCTCTTTCCCCAGGATAAGTCAAGCAACCAGTTAAGGCACATGGACCAGGCCACCAGGTCCTCTGCCAAGCCACAGGCTGCTCCACCAGCTTAATCTTACACTTCATACTTACTAATAACTACAATAATTAATTAAATTGCAGTTTCATATGGTCACTTAATCTTTGACAAAGAAGCCAAAACCGCACAATGGAAAAAGGACAGCATCTTCAACAAATGGTGCTGGTCCAACTGGATGTCCATTTGTAAAAGAATGAAATTATACACATACTTATCACCTTGTACAAAACTTAAGTCCAAGTGGATCAAAGATCTTAACATAAGGCCTGACACACTAAATCTATTAGAAGAGAAATTGGAGGAAACCCTCAAACTCGTCGGCAGAGATGACAACTTCCTGAACAGAACACCAACAGCTCAGGCTCTAAGATCAACAATCAATAAATGGGGCCTCATGAAACTGAAAAGCTTCTGTAAGGCAAAAGACATTGTCATTAGAACAAAATGGCTGCCTACAGATTGGAAAAAATATCTTCACCAACCCCACATCTGCTTCTTTTCAAAGGGGGTCATTGAAAAGTAGATCTTTGATAAATATTAAATATCTCACATGTCTAAGGTACAAACAGTGGTAAACAGATAAGCAGAAAGAAGTGCCACATGCTTCATAGGCTGTCACTGTGCACATCTTCTGTTCTGTAGATTCAATTTATAAGACCTGCAAAGCAATGATACACTCTCCTTTTTGCTCTGAATGAATATGATATTTTTGTACTTCATCTTGGAGGTAGAGGAAGTTCATTTACATAAGATAAAGTTCTTTCTTTTTCTACCTTTCTTTCCTTCTATTTAATTATTTACTTATTTGTCAAAAAAAAAGCATCAAAATGTCCCAAAGACATACAGTCACAGTGTCATCAAGGGAAGTCAGAATTGCTTGGATGGTGCTTGCACAAGTTCAGTTCAGCACTGTACATGAAGAATACCGTCCCATGTGCAGCCAAAGGTACTCTGCTACTTTCCTCAGTATCCTGAAATAGTTTAGAATGTCAGTTAAAAAAGAAAGGATGAAAGACACAGCTTTTCACTAGCCTCTCAGAGGGAGCAAATGTATGTTTGCTATTGATGTCTGATTAAAGGAACAGAGATATTTCAAAGGTCTCAGTTCACCAAGTTCTTTTTGTAACTCTGAATGCCCCTGATGGACTAGTGAAATCACATAATAGATCTTCTTGCAGGCTTACTCATGGGGCTCCAATTTCAGCCCTGGCAGTAAGTGTTCTACCAAATTGGATTTGGACATTGGATTTAGAACTCTATGCACAAATGTACTGTGGAGGACTCAAGCCCTTATTTTTTTCCTAAGTGAAACGCCTACTCCCAGACAGTCCTATGTATTTGGTTGGCAAGTGACCTGGCATTTGTAGTTTCAAAGCTCCTCAGGTGATTTAATATGCAGTGGAGATTGGGACCCTTGTGGTAGCTGACTGGGTTCCAATTTTTTGGCTTCCATCCCTAATGATTGAGTTATTCTTCTTAAAATGTCACATACTGTTTTCATAAGAGTCAAAATTGTTTACATCAATTTGTAATCACTTTGAATTCACCTCCTCTGCCCCTTCAACTTGTTTCCTAACATTTATCACCCACAACTTGAGGATATTTCCTTACTATACCCATAAAAAACACAATGAAAGCAAACATTATTTTGACTCATGATCATTTGGAGATTCAGTTTATCATCTAAAAGTCACCTGGTAGCAAACCCACGTCTAAGCCACCAGAGTTAGCAAAGATTTGTTTAGTTGAACATAATAACTACACTCTCATTTCTTTTGTCTTTTGAGTGCCCTGATAATATTTAATAATAAATAGTATTGTTCTCTCTGTAAATTTTGGATATTAGCCCTTTGTCAGATGTGGGGTTGGTGAAGATTTTTTTCCCAATCTGTAGGCTGCCGTTTTGTTTGAATGACAGTGTCTTTTACCTTACAGAAGCTTTTCAGTTTCATGAGGTCCCATTTATTGATTGTTGGTCTTAGGTCCTGAGCTGTTGGTGTTCTGTTCAGGAAGTTGTTGCCTGTGCCAATGATTTCAAGGGTTTTTCCCACTTTCTCTTCTAGTAGATTTAGTGTGACTGGGCTTATGTTAAGGTCTTTGATCCACTTGGACTTAAGTTTTGTACAAGGTGATAAATATGGGTCTAATTTCATTCTTTTACAAATGGACATCCAGTTGGACCAGCACCATTTGTTGAAGATGCTGTTCTTTTTCCATTGTGCAGTTTTGGCTTCTTTGTCAAAGATTAGGTGACTGTCAAGAAACCAAACAATCCAATTAAAAAATGGGGGAAAGAGCTAAACAGAGAATTCACAAAGGAGGAATTCCTAACGGCCAAGAGAAATGCTTGAAGAAATGCTCAGCATCCTTAATCACAGAGAAATGCAACTCAAGACAACTCTAAGATTCCATCTCACACCTGTCAGAATGGCTAAGATCAAAAGCTCAAATGACAGCACATGCTGGCGAGGGTGTGGAGAAAGGGGTACCCTACTCCATTGCTGGTGGGGGTGCAGGCTTATGCAACCACTATGGAGGTCAGTCTGGCGATATCTTAGAAAACTTGGAATAGCTCTGCCTCAGGACCCAGCCATACCACTTCTGGGTATACATCCAAATGACTCCTCACTCAATCACAAGGAAGTTTCCTCATCTATGTTTATAGCAGCCTTATTTGTAATAGCTGGAAACAATCCATATGTCCCGCAACTGAAGAGTGGATTAAAAAACTATGGTACATCTACACAATGGAATACTACTCAGCTATCAGAAACAAGGACGTTATGCAATTTGCAGCCAAATGGATGGAACTAGAAAAGCTCATTCTGAGTGAGCTAACCCAGACTCAGAAAGATGCACTTGGCATCTATTTACTTATAGTCAGATTTTAGCTCTATAGTACAGGATATATATCTATACTACAACCAACACACCAAAAGAAACAGGAACATAGACTGTTTTTTTTCCTGTCAATGAGACACTTTGCCCTAGTGGTGCTGCCTTGTAGCCCCCAGTATATGAGGAGGCTCTTGGCCCTCATATGACTGCTGAAGTGGGGCAGGGGACTGTTATGTAGGGACACTCCACTCCAGAGGAGTGGGATGGAAGGGTTAGGGGGTAGAGGGTGGGAGGGCGGGACTGGGAAGGGTCAAAAGAGGACACTATGATGGAGATGTAACCTGAAGCAATAAATAAATAAATTTAAAAATTAGTATTGTTATTTATTACTAAGCATAACATAAATTAATTATTAATAAATATAACTATTAAGAATACAATGGGAAGCTATTTGATTTTGTTTAAAAGTAATTTTGTAAGGTACGTGGTCTTCTGCAGGCTGTCTTTTAAATTGAATAATCTAAAGCTGAGTAATTAAGTTGTAAATTTCTAGGTCACCTCAGCTACCTAGAACATTCATGAGCCCACCCACCCCTTTAAGACCATGTGCTTCCTTACTCCATGTTCTGTTATCTTATTCCACAAATCTTAATTGTATAAATTATACACAGTAGATAAGAACTAGGGGTCTCCCCTTAAATTATCAAAATGGACAGATATAAAACAAAGCCCCTCATCATAATAGCATGGGGTTCTTGAGATGGAACAATATTTTATCATAAAAGCCCCTCACCAAGAGAACAAAGTACAGTTCAGGAAATTGATTTATCCTTTGTATTTCTATTCAGGACACAGAAAGGAAAGAAAGTCTTAGAAGTCCACCAACTGTCCTCTAACTGGATCCTTTCCAATTAGCTGCTGCCTCTCCTGAGACATGAAGCATCTCTACTCTGAGTTGTGCATCCTGATCTCTTTTCCAAGTTACCCAGAACAGTTCCTCCTACTGCATCTGTTGTAGCCCTCTCCTGCACTAACAGATGAGTTCACTATGCTCTGGCTCTGTCTTTACAATAGGTTGTTGGCTCTTTCAAAGAAGAGACTCTGTGATATTTGTCTTTGCAATAGTAATGCCCCAAAAGGTGCTCACTCAATCAAATTATGAAGTTCAATAATGTATTCAAGGGATGAATGAACACTTGACACTCACAATCTCTCTGAGTTTATCTAATTTTAAAACATGAATCCATAATCCCTGCATTGCAGGATGAAGAAGTACAATAGTAAGTTCAAAGCTACTTGTTTACTATTAATAATAAGTATTTGTATATTACAAAATTGATTCTATGGGAGATTTTAGTTTTTAAATTTATTTTGTTAACCCTGACAACTTAATGTTTGATTAAAATATTCTGATCAGAATTACCTTCACTTACCTTTTTTGAATTCTTCTTAGATGATGCCCACCGTCTTTTTCTTGGTGAATCTTCCTCTTTCTTTCTTAATTCTTTCTTTCTTTCTTTCCTTCTTTCTTTCTTTCTTTCTTTCTTTTATGTGTATGTGTGTGGGTCTTCAGCATGGAGTCACAACTGCTCTGTGTTCATGACTTCATAAACAATGTTATATTCAAATTAGAGGTCTGTTGTAGCTGGGTCATATGGTAGCTCAATTTTTAGCTTTCTGAGAAACTTCCACATGGATTTCTGTAGTGTCTGCATGAGTTTATACTCCTAGGAACAGTGTATATGTGTTCTCCTTTCTACACATCCTCACCAGCATTTTTTGTTGCTAGCTTTCTTGATAATAGTCATTCTAAGTGAAATTCAATGGAATCCCTGATACTTAAAAATAGTAAAAATTGTGGTACATTTACACAATGGGAAACTACTCAACTATCAGAAACAAGGAAATTGTGCAATTTGCAACCAAATGGAGGGAACTAGAAAAGCTCATCCTGAGTGAGCTAACACAAATTCAGAAAGATACATATGGCATCTATTCACTTATAAATGGATTTTAGCTACATAGTACAGGATAACTGTCCTACAACCAGCAGACCCAAAGGAACAGGAATCTAGCATAAATATCCTATGAGTAACTCCACCCTCCAGCAGGTCAAAACAAATGCTGAAACACACAAACATTAGGTGGAGCTCTGGGAGCCCTATATAAGAGAGGGAGGAAAAATAAAGAGACCCAGAGAGGTCAAAATCAACACATGAAGATCAATAGAACTAACCAACCTAGGCCCTTAGTAGCTTACAAGACTGAAACACTAAACAGAAAAAGAAGAAAAAAGTTTAGACTAGACCCAGCCCCCACATACAAATATAGAGGATAGGCAACTTAGTCTTCAAACAGATCCCTTAGACAGTAGTGTGGGGGGGAAGCTACAGACATGGACATTGTTACCTGTTAGTGGGACACTTTACCCTAGCTGAGCTGAGCTGCCATATTGGGCCCCAGAGCAAGAGGAAACTCTTAACTCTCATGTGACTGATGAACGGAAGGGGACTGATATTTAGGGGCTCCCCTCACCCAAGGAGAAGTATAGGAGGAAAAGGGAGTAAAGGGTGGGAGTGTGGGCCTGGCAGGGGAGGAAGGAGGGATCTGTGAACAAGATATAACTTGAATTAATAGATAAATGTTTCTAAAAAGTAGTGAGCATATTTTAAGGCATTTATTTTTATATTATTCCTTCTTTTGAAAAATTGTACTGAAGTACATTTTGTGTTTGGGTTATTTGTTCTCTGGATGTTTAGTTTTCTGAGTTCATTGTATTTTCTAGAAATTAATCAGAAGCCGGTTCTCATTATCAAATCCATTATATATTTGAAATTATTGTGCTTTGGCCTCCTGATGTTGGGGTTACCCATACCACAAGATTGATCTGAAAAAAAAACTTACATATAAAACAACTGGAAATAGTGATCTCCTAGTAGTTCATTCTTAAACAGTAAAGAGTAAGCTTTATTATTTAAAAATTATGTCCACATGGTAGGGTACATTACAGTGTACTAGAGAAATAGTAATCAGAAAGTGCCCTTTCCAGGTGGAAGCACTGAAAAACATGACATGCTTGTTTCACAGTTTGGATATATAGAGGTTCCACATAATGATGCCATGTTCCCTCTTATAATATGGAACATGGGTACCAGGATGAAAGGTAATCAGAACGCAGCAGGTCAGTTCTGAACTTAGAACAGAGTGGTACACTGAAGGTCAAAGGCCAAAAGACCCTTACAGAAAGACTCGAATTTCAGCTACCTAAAGGGTAGAGATCTACCATTAAGTCATCACTCAGATTCCTAATGTGGTAGTTTCCTCATTTCAAAAAGGAAAGAATACTGAAATGCCCACACTGTATAGGAGATTCAGTATATGAAGCATTAAACACTACACAGTGAATGAAGATCTTATTAATACAAATATCAAACAGGTGTTTTAGAGACTATGTGGGACTAGAACACACACCAAATTTTCTGTCTAGCATTGCCTCTCTTACTTCTCTTCCTGTGAAATAGAAGTACCTTTGTTTTTTGTTTCTTTGTTTGTTTGTTTGGATAAAGTGTCTGTTCCTCATCTAACCCTGCAAGAGTAGTGAATTACCAGATACAGAGTCAGAAGAAAATGGTACTTGGTCACAATGCTAGCACTAGACAAGTAAAAGGGATTGCTGCAACTTCAAGTTCAGCCTGATCTATACGAAGAGTTACAAAGCAGCCAGCACAGTATAGCAAGAGTCTATGTCAACAAAAATGGTAAGTCTAAGACCCAAAAATAATAAATAACACATAACAAAGAATAAATGCAGAAAATAGTGAACTATAAAAACAGAAGTGATAAAGAATATTAATAAACATATGTTGCTTTAGAAACACAATAATGGATAGGGTCTGTGAATATGAAATGAAAAGGAAACATGAATACTCATGCCAAAAAGTAGGAAAGCTGTCTCCACAGACTATGTTCATAGAGAAAAGATCACATTGATGTCTTGAGTGATTTTATGCCAATTGACAATTAGGAAGTATTTAACATTTCTTGAAAGTTATGGACTAAAAATGTCATCCAAAGAAAATAAAATAGCCTAAAAACTGTCATTCCGACTGTAAACATTATTTCAGAGAAACGAGTTTGCTTTGTAAAGTGATAAATTCTATAGAAAAAAAAGTGTCTACTTCCTACAAATAGTGCTATAAAAATGTGTGGCCATACAGAAAAAAAAAAGAAATCTTGATCATTACTTCATTTCATAGACCTAAATAATCTAAAATAGGGTAGAGGATAGCTCTTGTTTTCCTGTTTTCCTTTAGAGATGATGTCTCTCTGTATAGCCTAGGTTGGCTTCAGTCTCACTAGATTAGCGGTTCAAGAAAGCACAACTAAGCAGGAAATCTTTCTTACCTTTTATTAGGAAGTTCTTAAATTATATACATGCTGAGGGTACAAGGGTGGTAGGAGCTCATTCACTTTAATAATCCCTATGATTCAAAAACTATTATTAACAGAATGAAGACAAAACACAGACAGTGAAAATGTTTTAAATGATTCCACTATTAAAACATTTTCCTGAGAAATTAAACCTGCATCTTGACACACAATTCTTGAACTTAATGTTCACAGTTGTTTTATTCACATCACTAAAAGCACTAAACATTCTGTGTCTATGAAATGTGAGTAAATAAGCAGAATTTTGAAGATAAGTATTGGGCCTACAAGATGGTACTTGATGTGAAGCCTGACAAACCTAGTTCTATTCCCAGGACCCACATAGTGGACAGAGAAGACTGACTCCTGCAGGTTGTCTGCTGACTCCACATACACACTGTATTGTGTGCATGTCCCCACCACACAGATAGATAGATAGATGATAGATAGATAGATAGATAGATAGATAGATAATAGATAGATAGATAGGTAGATAGGTAGATATATAGACAGACACATAATAGATAAATTAGATGATAGATGGATATATGATAGAGATAGATAGATAGATAGATAGATAGATAGATAGATAGATAGATAGATAGAT